>VZQC01013330.1:1027440-1083566 GCA_009823505.1 Rhizomys pruinosus | reverse complement strand
TCCATTGTATACATGTACCACATTTTCTCTATCCACTCGTCAGTTGAGGGGCACCTGGGCTGGTTCCAGCTTTTTGCTATTGTGAACAGAGCTGCAATAAACATAGCTGTGCATGTATCTTTGCAGTAAGTTGTGTCTTGTGGGTATATACCCAGGAGTGGTATGACTGGGTCAAATGGAAGGCTCATTTTGAGTCTTTTAAGGGTTCTCCACACTGTTTTCCATAGTGGCTGTACTAGTTTACATTCCCACCAGCAATGGATGAGTGTTCCCCTTTCCCCGCAACCTCTCCAGCATTTGGTAACATTCGTGTTCCTGATCCTAGCCAGTCTTATTGGAGTAAGGTGATATCTCAAAGTGGTTTTAATTTGCATTTCCTTAATTATCAGAGATGTTGAACAGTTCTTAAGATGTTTCTCAGCCATCTCTAATTCCTCCTCTGTGAAGTCTCTATTCAGATCTTTGCTCCATCTTTTGAGTGATTCATTTGTTTTCTTTCTTCTTTGTTTTTTGAGTAGCTTGTATACTCTGGAAATTAATGCTTTGTCAGATGTATCTGCTGTGAAGGTTTCCTCCCACTCTGTGGGTCTTCTCCTCACTTCCTTTATTGCTTCCTTTGATGTACAGAAGCTTTTGAGTTTAATGAGGTCCCATTTGTCAATTGTCGATCTTATTTCTTGTGCAGCTGCTGTCTGATTTAGGAAGTCTTTTCCTACACCTATGTCTTGTAGTCTGCTGCCAAGCTTCTCTTCTATCACCTCCAGAGTTTGGGGTTTCACGTTGAGGTCTTTGGTCCATCTGGAGTTGACCTTTGTACAAGGTGAGAGGTAGGGGTTTAATTTCATTCTTCTACAAGTGGTGATCCAGTTTTGCCAACACCACTTGCTGAAGATACTGTCTTTCCTCCATTGTGTCTTCTTGGCCCCCTTGTCAAATATGAGGTGGCTGAAATTGTATGTGCTCAAATTTGGATCTTCAGTTTTGTTCCATTGGACAACAGGTCTGTTTTTGTACCAAGCAGTTTTTATGACTATAGCCCTGTAGTATAGTTTGAAGTCTGGTATAGAGATCCCCCCCTGCTCAGGGTTGCTTTGGCTATTTGGGGTCTTTTGTTTTTCCATATGAAATGAAGGACTTTTTTTCCCCAAGCCTGTGAAGAAACTCTTGGGGATTTTTATTTGGGATTGCATTGGTTGTGTACAATAGTTTGGGTAGAATGGACATTTTTACTATATTAATTTTCCCAATCCATGAGCATGGGAGGTCTTTCCATCTTCTGATGTCTTCTTCAATTTCCTTCTACAGGGGTTTAAAATTTTTTTGGAGAGATCTTTGGTGTCTTTGGTTAGGTTTGTTCCTAGGTATTTTATTGTTTTCGAGGCTATTGTGAGTGGGAAGGTCTCCTTGTATTCCTTCTTCAGTTGCTTGTTGTTGGTGTAAAGAAAGGCTACTGATTTTTCTAGGTTAATTTTGTATCCTGTCATTTTACTGAAACTCTTAATCATTTCTAGGAGTTTTCAACATTTCTACAGTACTTTGAATGCCTAATAAAATATAAAGTCTGTGTAAATAGTAAATAGAAAATATTTTTTAGGGACTAATGATAAGAAAGCCAAATCTATACATTTCTAATACCAAAGAAATATTAAAAAAATATTTTCAATCCACGTTAGTTGAATTTGTGGATTGGAACCCACAGAAAGAGAAAGCCAATTATATACAAACAGACCAACAGTAAACACATATAGATGTATATATAGAGAATTCAAATATAATTTTAAAAGAAATGTTAATATTTATGAAGATTAGAAAGTCTATAAAATGTTTAATTTTGCTAAGCTATATATATTTTGATTCTAACTTAGAGAAAATAAATGAAACCCCTTTATATTTCTCCTGCTTTATTTTGTTAATAGGCTTCTTGCCAAATTATCTACACATTAAATTTATGGAACCCCTGAAGTCAATTTTGAATGATTTACAGTCATGGTAAATATTGCTAACGGAATAAACTTAGGCTAATGGTGCATTATTTTAATGGCACTATATTTCTTTAAGTATTCATTTTACAATGCTCTATTATTTATGAACAATGCACATAAAATAATTTGCTATTGCACAGAAATTATATTTACTTAATGTATTTTATTTAGCTCCATACAGATTTCACTATTTCAAAAATGGAAGCTACACTGTGATTGTTTTCACAAAGCCAAACATTCATTTGTCACAAAATAAATGCTAACCATGATAGATATATTCTATTCAGAAATATTGAAACATATAATGCAATATTATAAAAGAACATAGGAAGTGTAACCGAGGGTTGTGAGAGCTATTGTACATGCCCTGTTGGTTGTATTGCTAGATGGTGTCATTGCTGTGGGAAATGGTGGAGTTTCCTAAAACGCCTGAGAATAGAACTCCCAACAAATTGAAATCAAGATCATGAAAGTCAATGGAGACCCACTCATAATAGCCAAGATGTGGAAGGAATCTAAATATCCTTTGATGGAGGACTAGCTATCACTTTTGCCAAGCAATCTGACAAGAGTCCCATATATTGGCAGAGGAGAACCAGTTAGGATAAAGCCAACATGCTCCAACCAGCCCAGTGCGAAGGGACACAGCTCTGCTTTGTTCTGTATTCTAGTAAAATTGGCAATATGTAAATTCAGTGGGCATGAAGCACACACAGACGATCAGATGAATTGTTGAAAGTGAATGCTAGCTGTCCTCTTCCAATAAATTCTCAGCTTGGGTCCAGCAAAAGTCTTTCTTAGATTTTTTAAATTGTGGACAACTTTTCAATGCTTTTCCCAACACATACACATTTGTCTTTGTTTTAATTTCTCTTTTATACTGAACTGAGTCAAGTCTCCTGAGAGACACAGATGCTGACCTTCATGTCTCCCCCTGGAAAGGCAGAGAACTTTTCAGCTCAGGAAGTTCATTCTAAAGACAAAAGTCATCTCATTTCATTTAGTCCTGTTACAAATAATACTGCCGTATTTCAGTAAGTTAGTGAAAAAAATTCTAGGACACATTGTGAGTAGGTGGACATATAGGGTCATCTCTGTAGCCTAAAATGATTGGTACAGACAATAGACTCATATTTGTTCAGAGCATCCACATATCCTTTGTGTACACATATCATCCTGAGGCACTAAATATATGTATGCGTATCTGCATTTTTACTTCATCATTTTAAATTAATAGTAGATGATAGATATGTGATAAAGATACATCACCACACAAGAGGATGCATCTTCCTTCAGTAGCTAAACTATTCAAATATTTACATTATGAAACATGAGCATGTTTCCACCCTTAAGCAGCAGCAAATAATATAGTTTGAAAAACAAGCTGGAGGGGCAGGAGAGATGGCTCAGCAGTTAAGATCAATGGCTGCTTTTGCAGAGGATCCAGGTTTGTTTTCCAGCACCCACATAGTGGCTAACATCCATCCGTAAGTACAAACCTAAGGTGTTGCACAAACTCAGTGAGCATTCTAATTGAGCTACCTATATCTCCAACCCTTATGAACAGCAAAATTTTTCTGTAAAAGGCTAGATAGTAAATATTTCAGGATTAGAAACACATGAAATCTATGTCAAGACTACCCAATTTTACATCAGTGTAAAAGTAGCCTTAGGCAATCTTAAATGAATTGACATGCCTATGTTTCAATAAAAGTTTACTTATAAAAATAGGAAGCAGGCTGGAAATGACTTGGAAAGATAGTTTACTGTCATCAGGTCAATCTTATATGTTTTCTCCTTAGGTTAACAGTACTTTGCAAGATAAAATATTTAAATAAAGTCCATATATTGAGTTTTCATTTTAGAAATGTGATTTCTGTGTATTATTTTACAAAACTTTTTCTAATCATCATAATGAAATGTCAAAATAATGACAAGATTTTTCTCTTTTTCAAATTTTTATTAGATTTAAATTTATGTAATAAAACCAAGGAAGAATGAAAAGCATAAAAATAAAATTAAAATGAAGTTAAACAGTTACTTGTGTAGAAATGTACAAAATCAGAATATCAAAAATTTCAGTAGAAGTATTAATCAGAAGAAATATACCTGGAAGTGAAGTTGAACAGTAATTCATGATAGAACACAATCAGGAATTAAAATTCTCTCATAAATGCTCAGATGCTAATCCAATGAATCATGACTTTTTATGTTTAATTACAGCATGTATAACATTTACTAAGATTTAATTATGTAGTAACTTTCTGCTGGAAGCAGTCCTTCTTCATGGGTCCCTTTGGTTCCTTGACAGCTGTCCTCCCTTACTCCCCTGTGAATACCTAAGAAATTAAAATCCCATAGTGTGGTGTTTCTCTTTCTGAACCTGGGTTACCTTACTCGGTGTAATATCAGTTCTAGCCATTTTCCTGCAAACTGTGTAATTCAACTTGTAATGGCTCAATGAAATTCTGTTGTGTGTATGTACCTTCAT
Organism: Rhizomys pruinosus; assembly: GCA_009823505.1. NCBI lineage: Eukaryota > Metazoa > Chordata > Mammalia > Rodentia > Spalacidae > Rhizomys > Rhizomys pruinosus. The sequence continues at coordinate 1,079,093 of VZQC01013330.1, read as the reverse complement.
TTCACTATTCATCCATCTGTGGATGCACCTCTAAGCTTATTGCATTTTCTTGCTATTGTGACTAGTGTAGCAGTGGATGAGCAAGCATCTCTGTTGTAGGATATAAAGTCCTTGGGCAGACCCAGGAATGGCATACTTGGGTCATATGGAATTTCCATTTTTAGCTTACTAATAACTTCCATGCTGATTTTGATAACTGCTATATCAGTTTACACTATTTACCCTATGACTGACAATAAATAAGGGTCTCTTTCTCCACAGAAATGGTCAAGCATTTGTTTTAACTTGTCTTCTTCTTCTTTTTAAGACAGGGTCTCCTTGTACTCCTAGCTGGACTGGAACTCACTATATAGACCACACTGGCCTTGAACTCACAGAAATCTGCCTCTCCCTGCCTCTAAAGGCATGCACCATCAAGCCCAGCTTAACTTGTCTTCTTGATGATAGCCATTCTGACAGGGTTGAGATGGAATACCAGGTTAGTTTTAATTTACACTTTCCTAATAGCTAAGGATGTTGAGCACATTTAAAGTATTTATTGTCCATTGTACTTCCTCTTGTATGTATGTGTATGAGTATATGTATGTAAGTGCACCCATGTCACGCCATGCCTATGGAGGTCAGAAGGAGGCATCCGATCTCTGGAACTGGAGTTATGGTGTTCTCTTAACCTCTAAGCAATCTTTCCAACTCTGTAATTCTTCTTTTGAGAACTCTCTGCTCAGCTCCTTGACTCATTTTAAAAATTAGCTTTTTTTTGTTCTTTTTTTTTAATTCTTTATGTATTTAGACATTAATTCTGTACCAGATGTATAGCTGGGAAAGATTTTTTCCAATTCTGTAGGCTGGCTCCTAACTCAACAGTTTCCTTTGCTGTACATAGGACTTTTAATTTCACAAAGTGTCATTTGTTTACAAGTAGCTTTACTTCCTGAGTTACTGGAGTCTTATTCAGAAAGCCTTTACTTATGCCTATATCTTGAAGTGTTTACACTGTTTGCCATTTAACATTTTTAGAGTTTCAGGTTTTACATTAAGGCTTTTGATCCATTTGGAGTTAAATTTTGTGGTAGGTAAGAAATGTGGATCTAGTTTCATTCTTCTACATGTATATATCCAGGGGGACACTGAGTTTGTTTTTTATCTGTTCCTTGAGAATGTCATACGTGATTACGATGTATCTTGATCATGTCTCTTCCCACACTCATCTTGGATATCCAGTTTTTCCAAAATCATTTATTGAAGAAGCTGTCATTGCTCCAAAGAATATTTTCAGTATCTTTATAAAAAAATCCAGTAACTGTAGATTCGTGGGTTTCTGTCAAGGCCTTCTGCTCTGGTCCATGGATGTATGTGTCTCTTTCTATGCCAGGGAATGTTACTTTTGTAGGTGTGGCCCTACAGTGTAACTTAAAATTAGGTCTGCTGATACCTCGAGTATTACTTTTTGGTTTGGGTTTGTTTTGGCTATTTGAGGTTTTGTGTGCTTCCAAAGGAATTTTAAGATTGTTGCTCTATACCTGTGAAGAATGATGTTGGCATTTTGATGGAGATTGCATTGGATAGGTAGTCTGCTTTTGGTAAGATGGCTATTTTTACAACTTTGATTCTGCTGATCCAAAAGTATGGGGAAGCCTTTTCATCTTCTACCATCTTAAATTTCTCTCTTGAGCATTCTAATGCTTTCATATAGAGGCCACTCGTTTCCTTGGTTAGGTTTAATCTAAGGAATGTTTGATGTACTTTTTTTGATGTACTTTTGAATGGAATTATTTCCCTGATTTCTTCCCCAGCATGCCTGTTGTTGGGATACAGGAAGCCTACAAAATTTTGTATGTTAATTTTATATCCTGCTACTTTGCTGAATCCATTTATTGAGGGTTTTTATTCTAGCAAAAACTCATAATTTGAGCATTGGGAACAAGATGATATGATTGATGAATGTTCAATGAAAGACTGAATCAATAAAAATATTTAAAAAGTGAAACATGGAAAAAAAAAGCCTTTTGTGTTGACTAATCTACCAATTTTCATGAAATCAGAGGAAAACTAAATACATGTGTCTGTTTTTCCATGGAAACTGCCTTTCACAGTAATCAAATGATGCCATTTCATGAGAGCATACTGCCAGCTGATCCCAACACAGGAAGAACCAATTAGAAAGGATGATTATTCTGCAATGTCGAATGAAACTATATATTCAGATAATAATTACAAATTTGTTCTAAGGCCCTGATATTTGTCTGATTGGGAGTTGGATACATAGTACCAAAGGATACCACATGGATTTTTGTCTGGTTGTAAAGGGAAATTTTAATGTACAATGAGGAAACAAGGCTATTATTTCTCTGACACTGTGGCTAATAATTATTAAGCATAGAATAACTGATATAGTGTTTCCAATAAGAAGCAGTATGAAATTCACATCACTTTTTACACATTTTATCCAAAATGTTTAACTAGAATGTAATCAAAACTTTAGAACTAAATTCCAAGTAACATAAACACAGGGTGTTTTTTATTCCAACAAAATAATTGCCAAAATTTCTAGGTTATAAACTATCTTTTGATTAAATGAGAATTTTATGGAATATGACAATCAAATGAAATTTGGGGTTCAATAATGCTTCTAGAAAACAACTATGAAGGATGTGTGGGGGACAACTAGGGGAACTTTATTAACTATTAGATGATATGAAAGATATTATAACTTTTATTAAGCATGATATTATTTTGTCTAGGTGGTAAAATGTTTTTACTGTTTTAAGTTAAAATTTTGTCAGTGTTATTCAATATATTTTGATTGAATTTAGATCCCCTCCCCAACCTTCATTCTCCTCACTGCCCCGTTCAACTTTGTTCTTTGTCTCTCTGTCTCTGTTGTCTCTGTCTCTGTCTCTGTCTCTCTCTCTCTCACACACACACACACACACACACTCACATATTATATATGTGTGTTAAGTCTTACAGAGTCAAACTTGTGTCCCCAAATGCTCCTCTGTGTGAGTCCATACACTGGAGCCTGGTCAGCCTAGAGTTTCACCTTTAAAATGAGACCAACTTTCACAGTTCCTATGCATATCAATCAGTTAATACGTTATGCCTGTTTTATAGGAAATTACCACTGTAACAGTTGGCTCTAGTTTACAGTTAGGGAGTGGTTTCATTACCATCATGTTTTTCTTTTTCCAAAAAATTAAAAAAAAAAAAAAAGGGGAGAGGTAGGAAGGTTTCTCAGCACCTGGAAGGTAAACTTCATTAGGGTCCATTATAAACAGTCAACCCCAATATTATTCAGAGAGATGCTCAGTGTCCGTGACTCAGGCAGTCTGAGGTTCCTCATTCCTTAATGTTCAGATGGGTCAACCTCTCTGCTGGCATTCCCCAGTTCATCCTGCACAGCCATAAGTTGTATGTTTTCAGGCATTTAGATTGGTAATTTTTACCTGTGGGAACATAAAATTCTCCTCCCATTGTTAGTTTCAAGATCAGAAAAATTGAAAATTTATCAATAGGGTTGGAACTGGTCTATGGGAACCTTGGGTTGTTCAAAATTTGGACATAGATACTTGCAAAATGCACCAATTACCTGATTGTATGACATAATGAGTGACATCAATGCTATCTGCAAACAACTGTGTCATTGTATTGTAGAATCCCTTAAAAAAAATAAATTAATTAAAAAAAAATAAAATGAGACCAACTTTCCCCCTCACAGCATAGATCAGTTACCAATAGTTCCTCAGGTGAGGTTGGGGTTTCTTACCCACTTCCCCATGTCCTTGCTGGGATTTTGTCTGGCTTGAACTTATGTGGGCCTTGTGCATGCTGTGACCATTACTGCGAATTCACAGGAGTAACTGCCCCATGTCTGTAAGACACTCCTTCCTCCTAGTCATCCACCACCTCTGGCTCTTACGACCTTTCTGCCTCCTCTTCCACAATGATGTCTGAGTCTTGGGAGGAAAAAGTTTGACAAATATGTCCTATTTAAGGATAAAGAATTTGATGCCTCTTATTCTCAGCATGTTGGGCAGTTGTGTGTCTCTAGGTTAACCACCATCTGCTGCATAACGAAGCTTCTCTGCTGAGAGTGGAGAGAGGCATTAATCTATGGGTATAGCAATGTCATTAGGAATCAGTTTAATATTATATTTTCAGCAGAATAACAGTTTTAGGCTCTCCCCTGTGGCCTATGACTTATTTAGCCACGGGTTCCTGGGTCTGATATCAATGTCAGATATGGGCTCCATCTTATGAAGTGGAGTTTAAATCCAATTAGAAAGTGGTGGCTTCCTTCCATAATATTCCTGCTATTATTCTACCAGTGGGCAGATATTGCCAGCTGAGTTGTTATTATAGCTCACAGGATTCACGGTTGTGTAAAGTTGGTGTGCTGCACTTTTTATAATAGACTGCAAATGGAAACAACCTAGATATCCATCAAATGATGATGAATAATGAAAATATGGTACATTTACACAATGGGATATTATTCAGCTATTTAAAAAATTATGAAATTCACAGTGAATGGATGGACCCACAAAATGTAACCCAAACTGAGAAAGACAAATATCACACATTCTTTCTCATAGCTGGATGCCAGCTTTGGATTCTTAGCTATCCATATTTCAATCAGAAAATCGACAGAGGTCAAGAAACTAATAAATGGCCATGGGAGGGAGGGGGCTTCATGGGAGGAAGAATGGGGAATATTGAAGTAGGAAAGATTACGTGGTGTGGGGACTGGGAGGGTGCGGCAGACAAGGGAACATAAAGCAAGGATAGCCAACATTAAAGGCCTCTAGAAAAAGCTATATGGAAATATACTGCTAGAGAAGGTTCTTAAAGTATACACACATACATTATAAAAATAGATTAAAAGATGTTTAACATAATGGGGGCATTGCCCCTATTAGACACCATATAGGCTTGCAAAGTAAAAGCCCAATGTCAAGAATGGACTCCCTCTTTGGAGACTGCAGACCAGAGTCCTGGAGACCCTGGTCACCCACCAGAAATTGATGATAAATTACTATTGCTGAAGATATTACATATATGACACATAGAACAAAGAAGGAGAAATCAAGTTGATAGTTACTTCAAATCCTCATCTCTGCTGTCTTGCTTTTATAGTGCTGGAAGTTGCCGTGCATGCTACCACAAGGGAATGCTACTTTTTGAGAAATGCATGCTCACTTCATTTTTTTTTTTTTGGTAGACTATTGAAACATTGCTACCAAAGGAAGCCATGGCTAAACCCTCATCTCTACATGGTTTTAGTAGACTTTACAAGTCACTCATCTTGGAAGTCATGTAGATGAGCAATATGCTGGTGATTTCCAAAGAGATTGTCTATAGAAGACACCTCTGAAGTCACTTTAACAAGCTTAAAAAGTATGTCCAACTGGCTGAGAAGCGTCTTTGACTCCAGTTCCAGGGGAATCTGACGCCTTCTTCTGACCTCTGCGGCATTGCACGACACGGGTGCACAAACCTATATGCAGACAGCACATTCATGCACATGGAAATAAATAAATAAATAAAATATTTTTTAAAAAAGTATGTCCAACAAGTGTTATATCTGCCAGTCTTGCAGAGGAACACTGTTTTTCTCTAGGTCTTCTAGCCAAACCAGTGGAAAGTAGCAGTTTACTATCCTCCTGTTCTCTGGAGAAAAGGCAGCTTTTATACCATAATAATGAAATGCAGCATTAACAATCCCAATCAGTCACTTTCCTTCAGGTTCACAGAATCCAGAATGTCCTGGTGAACTATGGATTATAGGAGCCTTCACATCAGAAAGTCAGACCACAACACATTTGTAATTATTCTGATTAAACTCCTTATATAACTCTTGTAACTGTGACCCTAGGCAAGATGTCTTTGTTAACCACAGCCCCTATTGTCTTTGGTTTGCTAAATTTCCAAACAAATCTTCACCTTTGACCCTACAAGGTGTCCTCCATTCATTGGCTTTGAATGGCCAATTATGGGCTTTTGTCTACAACAGCAGCGCTATACCTACCACTCAGGTACATGTTGTACCTCCAAGACAGTTTTAATTAACTGGAAAGACTTTAATGGTTTGTTAGTTGGCTGGCTGAGTGGTTGGTATGTTGGTTGGTTGCATAGCTCCCCAATTCCAGAATAAGATCTAGCTTGTCACATTCACATATGTTTTCTTTACCCCTTGATGATATGAATTGCATATAATGGATCCTTGGTAAAATGTTAATTTTTTAAATATATATAATTTAATAATATAATATTAATTTTTAAACATATATAGTATATATGTTTAAGTATATGTATATAAGTATATATATATGTATAAATTACATTTTGTATTGTGTTCATGGAAATTTTGCTTTGAAGATCTGCTTTTCTTAGTTACACATGTGGTTTTCTGTAGAAATGTGTTGACAAAATTGGGAAGAAGATGCTATTATTTAACACATGAATGCAGCTTACACAGTGTACTGTCAATTAACAAAGAAGGAAAGTGGGTGGAAAGGTAGGGAATTCTAATTCACAGTGATGTAAAGTCACATGCGAGCATTCCGCTGTGCACAGCTGGAAGACATCCCTGTGAAGTTCAAAAAGCTGAGCCTTCTAGCACCTGTTTCTGAGCTATAACCTGTTTACACTTTTCATAATAAGATGAAACTCAATGTTTTCAGAAAGCCAGTACATGAGCGTTCTAAACATATCCTGTTGGAATTAAATCTCCAGCCCTAAAAATAAAGTTTGCAGTGTTCTGATGAAAGAAAATTAAAGCATTTTATTTAAAAAAATGTGACACTGAAAATCATAATCCTAAGAAACTATACCAGTGTGAATAGGAACATCTTTTCTATCTACAGGAGGCATATATTATATTAAGATCAGATTTAAATTTATAGACTACAGAGACTGTTTGGCTCAAGAAATACTAGTAGCAGATTTTTGTCATATATAGAGACTAGATCCCAGAGAAAACTAATAACATAGCCATATGCCTATCGCCTTATGATCTGAAGCTGAAAATTCTATCTTAAATAAGAAGGGCCATTCAAAGAATTGCCCTAGATAATGGACCTAATGTCTGCATGTTTTTTGGACCCTTTTCTTTTCTTTTCTTTTTTCTTTTCTTTTCTTTTCTTTTCTTTTCTTTTCTTTTCTTTTCTTTTCTTTTCTCTTTTCTTTTCTTTTCTCTCTTCTCTTCTCTTCTCTTCTCTTCTCTTCTCTTCTCTTCTCTTCTCTTCTCTTCTCTTCTCTTTTCATTTTTGTGTGTGTATGAGTGCAGCTGTACACAGGCCACAGCATATGCAGGCAGGTCAGAAGACAACTTTGTGAACTCTGTCCTTCTCCTTCCACTTCCAGGGATCAAACTCCAGTCATCAAGCTTGGCAACAAGCACTTTTACCTACTAAAGCATTTCACCAGCCCAATACTTCTTACTCTAATCAAAACATGGAGAATGAGGAGTACTACTGGTGCAATATTGCAACAGTCCAGCAGTGGTTTTGTGGACAAGCTAATAATTTTCTATAACCAGAATTCTGCCTCCTTTGGGGATTTAGTTGTCCTTCTTAGGTTTGATTGTCTAAAAGGTATGGAATCATATTCAAGGTAAAATCTAGCCCAAGAAACAGGAACCGCATCTATTCAATGCAGTTAGGGCCAATGAGAGAGTCCAGGGCATTGAGGGATTTGCCACAGAAGCTGACAACATGCATTTGATCCTCTGGATGTACATAGTGGAAAGGGAGAAACTACCCTTACAAATTGTCTTTCGATATCCATTGCATGCATCTACACAGATATACACATGCACACACAAAAAACAAATAAGTGAAAAATATACATATAGTGAGATTTTACTAAACTTCACACATTAGAATAACAAGTTTAAAAAGAACACTGTTGGGGCTGGAGAGATAGCTTAGCAGTTAAGGGCACTGACTGCTCTTGCAGAGGACCTGGGTTCAATCCCCAGCACCCATGTGGAGGCTAAGAACCGTCTGTGACTCCAATTCCAGGAGAACTCCAGTTCCAGGGGAATCCGAGACCTTCTTCTGACCTCTGCGGCATTGCATGACACGGGTGCACAGACCTACATGCAGACAGTACATTCATACACATACAAAAATAAATAAAATTAAAAAAAATTATTTTAAAGTTAAAAAAAAACTTAAGAAAAAGAACACTGTATCTGTCCTGAAAGTGCATATATTTTGTGATAAAATATGCTTTACTCTAAGGATATAACACAAAAGAAACCCTGCAAGAAGGAGAACATACAGGGTAAAGTTATATTGAATCAGAGCAGGCTTTTTTTTTCAAAGCCAATTTTTAATTGAAGCTTTGTGCATTTCATACAAATTTTCAAGTCAAATCTAGATCTATGCCCCCTCTCTATCCCCCCACCCCACCAGCGCTCATGCAAAATTCTTGATGCAGAAGTTTACTGTTTCCAGCAGAAGTTCACCATTTCAGTCAGTTCTTTGACCCAGTATTTTTGTTGTTGTTGTTGTTATTCCTTCCAATATGCATCTCTCCAATATATATATATATTGGCACCCTCTTCTGACCTCCGCGGCATTGCACGACATGGGTGCACAAACTTGCATGCAGGCAGTACATTCATACACATACAGAAATAAATAAAATTAATAAAAAAATTTAAAAAATGAGCCTACCACCTGACCCAGCCATACCACTCTTGGGTATATACCCATAAGACTCATCGTACCACAAAAATACATGCACATCCATGTTTATTGCAGCTCTCTTCATAATAGTGAAGAGCTGGAACCAAGCCAAATGCCCCTCAACAGATGAGTGGATGACAAAAATGTGGTGCATCTACACAATGGATGGAACTTGAGTTGTTCACCTCTTGACTCCATCTTTTTTAAGCTAGTCATTTGTTTTCTTTCTTCCTTGTTTTTTGAGTAGTATATATATTCTTGACGTTAATGCCTTGTCAGATGAATCATGCGGTGCAAGATTCCCTCCCATTCCAAATCTATGGGTTTTCTCTTCACTTCCTTGATCTGTTTCTTTCACTGTACAGAAGCTTTGAGTTTTATGAGGTCCCATTTGTCACTATTGAACCTTATTTCCTGTGCAGCCTGCTGTCTTATTTAGAAGTTGGTCGTTTACCGACTTTTTTCTTCTATCACCAAAGTTTTGGGTTTCTTAAAAATGTTAATATTAAAGCCTTATCTACTAAGCAACTGCTGAGTTTTTCAGCCTCCTTTAGAGTCTAGACTGGCATTGTTGGACTCCCGGCTGTATCATGGAGTCCAGTACACAAAGATCAAGACAGGATGTGTTGGCTTACTGGACCTCATTTGGTGACAAATGAGAAGGGTAAAACTCCGTGCACAAGGGAAGAACTGGCTGATGGTTTCGGGCTTGCCAAGGAGGAGCCTTCAAACAATGACATCTTTCAGCCTAAATAAAAAAATCATAAGCCGAAGAAGCTAAAACCTATGAATATATGTGGCAGCATATATATATATATATATATATATATATATTATATATAATATTAGGAGAGAGTGCACTATTGCAGGATACACCAACAAAACAAATAATACGTGGGTCCAAAGAACTGACCTGAATGATGGTGAACTATCTTTGCTGAAACAGTAAACTTCTGCATCAAGAAATTTCATGAAGCGATGTGGGGTGGGATAGAGAGGAGCATAGGATCTAGATTTGACTTGAAATTGTATGAAATGCACAAGCTTCAATTAAAAATTGCGGTTTGGAAAAAAAAAAGCCGCCTGTTCATTCAAACATATTAAGACTTATACCCGTATGTTCTCCTTCTTGCAGGGTTTCTTTTGTGTATATCCTTGAGTAAAAGCATATTTTACACAAAATATATGCACTTTTAGGACAGATACAGTGTTTTTTGTTAATTTTATTTTTTTTTAACTTTAAAATATAATATTTTTTAATTTTATTTATTTTTGTATGTGTATGAATGTACTGTCCGCATGTAGGTCCTGTGCACCCGTGTCATGCCAATGCAGCAGAGGTCAGAAGAAGGTGCTCGGATTCCCCTGGATGATGTTCTCCTGAATTTGGAGTCATAAGACGGTGTCTGTAGCCTCCAACATGGGGCTGGGGATTGACCCAGGTCCTCTGCAAGAGCACGTAGGTGCCCTTAACCGCTAAGCTATCTCTCCAGCCCCAACAGTGTTTTCTTTTTAAACTTGTTATTCTAATGTGTGAAGTTTAGTAAAATCTCACTATATGTGTATATTGTTCACTTATTTTGTTTTTTGTGTGTGCATGTGTATATTGTGTAGATGCATGCAATGGATATCGAAAGACAATTTGTAAGGGTAGTTTCTCCCTTTCCACTATGTACATCCAGAGGATCAAATGCATGTTGTCAGCTTCTGTGGCAAATCCCTCAATGCCCTGGACTCTCTCATTGGCCCTAACTGCATTGAATAGATGCGGTTCCTTTTCTTGGGCTAGATTTTACCTTGAATATGATTCCATACCTTTTAGACAATCAAACCTAAGAAGGACAACTAAATCCCCAAAGGAGGCAGAATTCTGGTTATAGAAAATTATTAGCTTGTCCACAAAACCACTGCTGGACTGTTGCAATATTGCACCAGTAGTACTCCTCATTCTCCATGTTTTGATTAGAGTAAGAAGTATTGGGCTGGTGAAATGCTTTAGTAGGTTAAAAGTGCTTGTTGCGCAAGCTTGATGACTGGAGTTATTATCCCGTTGGGAGTGGAAGGAGAAGGAAACAGTAGTTTCACAAAAAGTTGTCTTCTTGACCTGCCTGCATATTGCTGTGGCCTGTCGTATACAGCTGCACCTCATACACACACAACAAATGAAAAGAGAAGAGAAGAGAAGAGAAAGAAGAGAAGAGAAAGAGAAAGAAGAAGAGAGAAGGAGAGAGAGAGAGAAAGAAAGAAAGAGAGAGAAGGGAAAGAAAGAAGGAAGAGAAAGAAAAAGAAAGAAAAAGAAAGAAAAGAAAAGAAAAAGAAAAGAAAAGAAAAAGAAAAGAAAAGAAAAAGCGGTCCAAAAAACATGCAGACATTAGGTCATTATCTTCTAGGGCAATTCTTTGAATGGCCCTTCTTATTTAAGATAGAATTTTCAGCTTCAGATCATAAGGCGATAGGCATATGGCTATGTTATTAGTTTTCTCTGGGATCTAGTCTCTATATATGACAAAAATCTGCTACTAGTATTTCTTGAGCCAAACAGTCTCTGTAGTCTATAAATTTAAATCTGATCTTAATATAATATATGCCTCCTGTAGATAGAAAAGATGTTCCTATTCACACTGGTATAGTTTCTTAGGATTATGATTTTCAGTGTTCACATTTTAAATAAAATGCTTTAATTTTCTTTCATCAGAACACTGCAAACTTTATTTTTAGGGCTGGAGATTTCAATTCCAACAGGATATGTTTAGAACGCTCATGTACTGGCTTTCTGAAAACATTGAGTTTCATCTTATTATGAAAAGTGTAAACAGGTTATAGCTCAGAAACAGGTGCTAGAAGGCTCAGCTTTTTGAACTTCACAGGGATGTCTTCCAGCTGTGCACAGCGGAATGCTCGCATGTGACTTTAAATCACTGTGAATTAGAATTCCCTACCTTTCCACCCACTTTCCTTCTTTGTTAATTGACAGTACACTGTGTAAGCTGCATTCATGTGTTAAATAATAGCATCTTCTTCCCAATTTTGTCAACACATTTCTACAGAAAACCACATGTGTAACTAAGAAAAGCAGATCTTCAAAGCAAAATTTCCATGAACACAATACAAAATGTAATTTATACATATAATATAAAAAAAAATAAATAATAACAAATAACTAAAAACATAAACTATATATTTAAAAATTAATATTATATTATTAAATATACTATATTTAAAAAATTAAATTTTAGCCAAGGATCCATTATATGCAATTCATATCATCAAGGGGTAAAGAAAACATATGTGAATGTGACAAGCTAGATCTTATTCTGGAATTGGGGAGCTATCAACAACCAACAAAACCATGAGCATAACAACTAAAGTCTTTCCAGTTAATTAAAACTGTCTTGGAGGTACAACATGTACCTGAGTGGTAGGTATAGCGCTGCTGTTGTAGACAAAAGCCCATAATTGGCCATTCAAAGCCAATGAATGGAGGACACCTTGTAGGGTCAAAGGTGAAGATTTGTTTGGAAATTTAGCAAACCAAAGACAATAGGGGCTGTGGTTAACAAAGACATCTTGCCTAGGGTCACAGTTACAAGAGTTATATAAGGAGTTTAATCAGAATAATTACAAATGTGTTGTGGTCTGACTTTCTGATGTGAAGGCTCCTATAATCCATAGTTCACCAGGACATTCTGGATTCTGTGAACCTGAAGGAAAGTGACTGATTGGGATTGTTAATGCTGCATTTCATTATTATGGTATAAAAGCTGCCTTTTCTCCAGAGAACAGGAGGATAGTAAACTGCTACTTTCCACTGGTTTGGCTAGAAGACCTAGAGAAAAACAGTGTTCCTCTGCAAGACTGGCAGATAATAACACTTGTTGACATACTTTTTTAAAAAAATATGTTATTTATTTTATTATTCTCTGTTATAATGTGTTTTTTTTTTTGCATAGCAGTTCTGTGCACACCGTGTCGTGTGCAATGCCGCAGAGGTCAGAAGAAGGCGTTCAGATTCCCCTGAACTGGAGTCCAAAGACGGTTCTCAGCCAGTTGGACATACTTTTTTAAGCTTGTTAAAGTGACTTCAGAGGTGTCTTCTATAGACAATCTCTTTGGAAATCACCAGCATATTGCTCATCTACATGACTTCCAAGATGAGTGACTTGTAAAGTCTACTAAAACCATGTAGAGATGAGGGTTTAGCCATGGCTTCCTTTGGTAGCAATGTTTCAATAGTCTTACAAAAAAAAAAAAAAAAAATGAAGTGAGCATGCATTTCTCAAAAAGTAGCATTCCCTTGTGGTAGCATGCACGGCAACTTCCAGCACTATAAAAAAGCAAGACAGCAGAGATGAGGATTTGAAGTAACTATCAACTTGATTTCTCCTTCTTTGTTCTATGTGTCATATATGTAGTATCTTCACAATAGTAATTTATCATCAATTTCTGGTGGGTGACCAGGGTCTCCAGGACTCTGGTCATGCAGTCTCAAAAGAGGGAGTCTCATTCTCTGACATTGGGCTTTTACTTTGCAAGCCTATATGGTGTCTAGTAGGGGCAATGACCCCTGTTATAGATATACATCCTTTTAATCTATTTTTATAATGTATGTGTGTATACTTTAAGAACCTTCTCTAGCAGTAGTTTTCCATATAGCTTTTTTTAGGAGGCCTTTAAGTTGGCTAATCCTGCTTTATGTTCCCTTGCTCTGCCGCACCCTCCCAGTCCCCACACCACGTAATCTTTCCTACTTCAATATTCCCCATTCTTCCTCCCATGAAGCCCCCTCCCTCCCATGGCCATTTATTAGTTCTTGACCTCTGTCGATTTTCTGATTGAAATATGGATAGCTAAGAATCCAAAGCTGGCATCCAGCTATGAGGAAACGAATGTGTATATTTGTCTTTTCAGTTTGGGTTACATTTTAGTGGTCCATCCATTCACGTGTGAATTTCATAATTTTTTAAATAGCTGAATAATATCCCATTGTGTAAGATGTTCCATATTTCATTATTCATCATCATTTGAATGGACATCTAGGTTGTTTCCATTTGCAGTCTATTATAAAAAGGGCAGCACACCAACTTTACACCAACCGGTGAATCCTGTGAGCTATTAATACCAAACTCAGCTGCAATATCTGCCCACTGTATGAATTAATAGCTAGAATATATATGGAAGGAAGCCACCCACTTCTAAATTGGATTTTAAACTCCACTTCATAAGATGGAGCCCATATCGACATTGAATCAGACCCAGGGAACCCGTGGCTCAATAAGTCTATAGGCCACAGGGGAGAGCCTAAAACTGTTATTTCTGCTGAAAATTAATATTAACTGATTTCTAATGAACATGGCTATACCCATAATTAATGCTCTCTCCACTCTCAGCAGTACGAAGCTTCGGTATGCAGCAGATGGTGGTTAACCTAGAGACACACAACTGCCCAACATGCTGAGAATAAGAGGCATCAAATTCTTTATCCTTAAATAGGACATATTTGTCCAAACTTCCTCCCAAGACTCAGACACATTGTGGAAGAGAGGCAGAAAGTCGTGAGCCAGAGTGGTGGATGACTAGGAGGAAGGAGTGTCTTACAGACATGGGGCAGTTACTCCTGTGAATTCGCAGTAATGTCACAGCATGCACAAGCCCACATAAGTTCAAGCCAGACAAAATCCCAGCAAGGACATGGGGAAGTGGGTAAGAAACCCCAACCTACTTGGGAACGTACTGGTAACTGATCCTATGTGTTGGAGGGGGAAAGTTGTCTCATTTTATTTTTTTAATTAATATTATTTTTTTAAAGGGATTCTACAATACAATTGACACAGTTGTTTGGCAAGATAGCATTGATGTCACTCATTATGTCATACAATCAGTAATTGGTGCATTTTGAAGTATCTATGTCCAAATTGTTGACAACCCAAGGTTCCCATAGACCAGTTCCAACCCTATTGATAATAATTTTTTCTGATCTTGAAACTACCAATGGGAGGAGAATTTTATGTTCCACCAGGTAAAAATCACCAATCTAAACGCCTGAAAAACATACAACTTATGGCTGTTCAGGATGAACTGGGAATGCCAGCAGAGAGGTAGACCCATCTAACATTTAAGGAATGAGGAACATCAGACTGCCGGAGTCACGGACCCACTGAGCATCTCTCTGAATAATATTGGGGTTGATGGTTTATAATGGACCCTAATGAAATTTACCCTCCAGGTGCTGAGAAACCTTCCTACCTCTCCCCTTTTTTTTTTTTTTTTAATTTTTTGGAAAAAGGAAAAACATGATGGTAATGAAACACTCCCTAACTGTAAACTAGAGCCAACTGTTACACTGGTAATTTCCTATAAAACAGGCATACGTATTAACTGATTGATAGGCATAGGAAATGTGAAAGTTGGTCTCATTTTAAAGGTGAAACTCTAGGCTGACCAGGCTCCAGTGTTGGAACTCACACAGAGGAGCATTTGGGGACACAAAGTTTGACTCTGTAAGACTTAACACACATATATATATAGTGAGCGTGTGTGTGTGTGTGTGTGTGGTGAGAGAGAGCAGAGCCAGAGACAGAGACAACAGAGACAGAGAGACAAAGAACAAAGTTGAACGGAGGCGAGTGAGGAGAATGAGGTTGGGGAGGGGATCTAAATTCAATCAAAAATATATTGAAATAACACTGACAAAATTTTAACTTAAAACAGTAAAAATTTTACCAACCTAGACAAAATATTAATATGCTTTAAAAGTTATATAATCTTTCACTATCATCTAATGTTAATAAAAGTTCCCATAGTTGTCCCACACAATCTTCAAGTTGTTTCTAGAAGCATTATTGAAGCCCCAAATTTCATATTGATTGTCATATTCACAATAAATTCTCATTTAAATCAAAGATAGTTTATATATCTACAGCCAATTATCTGGCAAATTTTTTGTTGCGAATAAAACACCCTGATGTTATGTTACAATTGGAATTGTAGCTCATCCTCAATATTAAT
Organism: Rhizomys pruinosus; assembly: GCA_009823505.1. Taxonomy (NCBI): domain Eukaryota; kingdom Metazoa; phylum Chordata; class Mammalia; order Rodentia; family Spalacidae; genus Rhizomys; species Rhizomys pruinosus. The sequence goes on along the minus strand of VZQC01013330.1, from coordinate 1,063,392 downwards.
CGCTTAATAAAAGAAAAAATGTAACATTCTGTTAAACATTTTGGATAAAATGTGTAAAAAGTGATGTGAATTTCATACTGCTTCTTATTGGAAACACTATATCCGTTATTCTATGCTTAATAATTATTAGCCACAGTGTCAGAGAAATAATAGCCTTGTTTCCTCATTGTACATTAAAATTTCCCTTTACAACCAGACAAAAATCCATGTGGTATCCTTTGGTACTATGTATCCAACTCCCAATCAGACAAATATCAGGGCCTTAGAACAAATTTGTAATTATTATCTGAATATATAGTTTCATTCGACATTGCAGAATAATCATCCTTTCTAATTGGTTCTTCCTGTGTTGGGATCAGCTGGCAGTATGCTCTCATGAAATGGCATCATTTGATTACTGTGAAAGGCAGTTTCCATGGAAAAACAGACACATGTATTTAGTTTTCCTCTGATTTCATGAAAATTGGTAGATTAGTCAACACAAAAGGCTTTTTTTTTCCATGTTTTACTTTTTAAATATTTTTTATTGATTCAGTCTTTCATTGAACATTCATCAATCATATCATCTTGTTCCCAATGCTCAAATTATGAGTTTTTGCTAGAATAAAAACCCTCAATAAATGGATTCAGCAAAGTACAGGATATAAAATTAACATACAAAATTTTGTAGGCTTCCTGTATCCCAACAACAGGCATGCTGGGGAAGAAATCAGGGAAATAATTCCATTCAAAAGTACATCAAAAAAAGTACATCAAACATTCCTTAGATTAAACCTAACCAAGGAAACGAGTGGCCTCTATATGAAAGCATTAGAATGCTCAAGAGAGAAATTTAAGATGGTAGAAGATGAAAAGGCTTCCCATACTTTTGGAATCAGCAGAAATCAAAGTTGTACAAATAGCCATCTTTACCAAAAGCAGACTAACCTATCCAATGCATCTCCATCAAAATGCCAACATCATTCTTCACAGGAATAGAAAAAAAAAAAAAAAAAAAAAAAAAAAAAAAAAAAAAAAAAAAAAAACCAAAACAAAACCCAAACCAAAAAGTAATACTCGAGGTATCAGCAGACCTAATTTTAAGTTACACTGTAGGGCCACACCTACAAAAGTAACATTCCCTGGCATAGAAAGAGACACATACATCCATGGACCAGAGCAGAAGGCCTTGACAGAAACCCACGAATCTACAGTTACTGGATTTTTTTATAAAGATACTGAAAATATTCTTTGGAGCAATGACAGCTTCTTCAATAAATGATTTTGGAAAAACTGGATATCCAAGATGAGTGTGGGAAGAGACATGATCAAGATACATCGTAATCACGTATGACATTCTCAAGGAACAGATAAAAAACAAACTAAGTGTCCCCCTGGATAATAGCATGTAGAAGAATGAAACTAGATCCACATTTCTTACCTACCACAAAATTTAACTCCAAATGGATCAAAAGCCTTAAATGTAAAACCTGAAACTCTAAAAACTGTTAAATGGCAAACAGTGTAAACACTTCAAGATATAGGCATAAGTAAAGGCTTTCTGAATAAGACTCCAGTAACTCAGGAAGTAAAGCTACTTGTAAACAAATGACACTTTGTGAAATTAAAAGTCCTATGTACAGCAAAGGAAACTGTTGATAAAGAGGCAGCCTACAGAACAGGAAAAAATCTTGGCTACCTATACATCTGCTGAGAATTAATGTCTAGAATACATAAAGAATTAAAAAAAAAGAAAACAAAAAAAAAAAAGGGCCCTTAAATTTTTTAAAAATTGATCAAGGGAGCTGAGCAGAGAAGTTCTCAAAAGAAGAATTACAGAGTTGGAAAGATTGCTTAGAGGTTAAGGAACGACCATAAAACTCCAGTTCCAGAGATCTGATGCCTTCTTCTGGTTTCCTTGGGCATTGCACACATGCGGTATACCTTCATACCTGCAGGCAGAAGTCTCATACACATACAATACAAGAGGAAGTAAACAATGGACAAATAAATAATTGTTAAATGTTTTCAACATCCTTAGCTATTAGGAAAGTGTAAATTAAAACTAACCTGGTATTCCATCTCAACCCTGTCAAGAATGGCTATCATCAAGAAGACAAGTTAAGCTGGGCTTGATGGTGCATGCTTTAGAGGCAGGGAGAAGGCAGAATTTCTGTGAGTTCAAGGCCAGTGTGGTCTATATAGTGGAGTTCCAGTCCAGCTAGGAGTAACAAGAGACCCTGTCTTAAAAAGAAAGAAGAACGACAAGTTAAAACAAATGCTTGACCATTTCTGTGGAGAAAGAGACCCTTATTTATTGTCAGTCATAGGGTAAATAGTGTAAACTGATATAGCAGTTATCAAAATCAGCATGGAAGTTATTAGTAAGCTAAAAATGGAAATTCCATATGACCCAAGTATGCCATTCCTGGGTCTGCCCAAGGACTTTAATCCTACTACAGAGATGCTTGCTCATCCACTGCTACACTAGTCACAATAGCAAGAAATGCAATAAGCTTAGAAGGTGATGCCACAGATGGATGAATAGTGAAATGAAGGTACATACACACAACAGAATTTCATTGAGCCATTACAAGTTGAATTACACAGTTTGCAGGAAAATGGCTAGAACTGATATTACACCGAGTAAGGTAACCCAGGTTCAGAAAGAGAAACACCACACTATGGGATTTTAATTTCTTAGGTATTCACAGGGGAGTAAGGGAGGACAGCTGTCAAGGAACCAAAGGGACCCATGAAGAAGGACTGCTTCCAGCAGAAAGTTACTACATAATTAAATCTTAGTAAATGTTATACATGCTGTAATTAAACATAAAAAGTCATGATTCATTGGATTAGCATCTGAGCATTTATGAGAGAATTTTAATTCCTGATTGTGTTCTATCATGAATTACTGTTCAACTTCACTTCCAGGTATATTTCTTCTGATTAATACTTCTATAAAATTTTTGAATATTCTGATTTTGTAACAATTTCTACACAAGTAAACTGTTTAAACTTCATTTTACTTTTATTTTTAATGCTTTTCTTCTTCCTTGGTTTTATTACATAAATTTAAATCTAATAAAAATTTGAAAAAGAAAAAATTTGGTCATAAATTTTTGACATTTCATTATTGATGATTAGAAAAAGTTTTGTAAAATAATACACAGAAATCACATTTCTAAAATGAAAACTCAATATATGGACTTTAATTTAATATTTTAAAATCTTGCAAAGTACTGTTAACCTAAGGAGAAAACATATAAGATTGACCTGATGACAGTAAACTATCTTTCCAAGTCATTTCCAGCCTGCTTCCTATTTTTATAAGTAAACTTTTATTGAAACATAGGCATGTCAATTCATTTAAGATTGCCTAAGGCTACTTTTACACTGATGTAAAATTGGGTAGTCTTGACATAGATTTCATGTGTTTCTAATCCTGAAATATTTACTATCTAGCCTTTTACAGAAAAATTTTGCTGTTCATAAGGGTTGGAGATATAGGTAGCTCAATTAGAATGCTCACTGAGTTTGTGCAACACCTTAGGTTTGTACTTACGGATGGATGTTAGCCCTATGTGGGTGCTGGAAAACAAACGCTGGATCCTCTGCAAAAAGCAGCCATTGATCTAACTGCTGAGCCATCTCTCCTGCCCCTCCAGCTTGTTTTTCAAACTATATTATTTGCTGCTGCTTAAGGGTGGAAACATGCTCATGTTTCATAATGTAAATATTTGAATAGTTTAGCTACTGAAGGAAGATGCATCCTCTTGTGTGGTGATGTATCTTTATCACATATCTATCATCTACTATTAATTTAAAATGATGAAGTAAAAATGCAGATACGCATACATATATTTAGTGCCTCAGGATGATATGTGTACACAAAGGATATGTGGATGCTCTGAACAAATATGAGTCTATTGTCTGTACCAATCATTTAGGCTACAAGAGATGACCCTATATGTCCACCTACTCACAATGTGTCCTAGAATTTTTTTCACTAACTTACTGAAATACGGCAGTATTATTTGTAACAGGACTAAATGCAAATGAGATGTTTTTGTCTTTAGCAATGAACTTCTGAGCTGAAAAAGTTCTCTGCTTTCCAGGGGGAGACATGAAGGTCAGCATCTGTGTCTCTCAGGAGACTTGACTCAGTTCAGTATAAAAGAGAAATTAAAACAAAGACAAATGTGTATGTGTTGGGAAAAGCATTGAAAAGTTGTCCACAATTTAAAAAATCTAAGAAAGACTTTTGCTGGACCCAAGCTGAGAATTTATTGGAAGAGGACAGCTAGCATTCACTTTCAACAATTCATCTGATCGTCTGTGTGTGCTTCATGCCCACTGAATTTACATATTGCCAATTTTACTAGAATACAGAACAAAGCAGAGCTGTGTCCCTTCGCACTGGGCTGGTTGGAGCATGTTGGCTTTATCCTAACTGGTTCTCCTCTGCCAATATATGGGACTCTTGTCAGATTGCTTGGCAAAAGTGATAGCTAGTCCTCCATCAAAGGATATTTAGATTCCTTCCACATCTTGGCTATTATGAGTGGGTCTCCAGTGACTTTCATGATCTTGATTTCAATTTGTTGGGAGTTCTATTCTCAGGCGATTTAGGAAACTCCACCATTTCCCACAGCAATGACACCATCTAGCAATACAACCAACAGGGCATGTACAATAGCTCTCACAACCCTCGGTTACACTTCCTATGTTCTTTTATAATATTGCATTATATGTTTCACATTTTCTGAATAGAATATATTATCATGGTTGCATTTATTTTGTGACAAATGAATGTTTGGCTTTGTGAAAACAATCACAGTGTAGCTTCCATTTTTGAAATAGTGAAATCTGTATGGAGCTAAATAAAATACATTAAGTAAATATAATTTCTGTGCAATAGCAAATTATTTTATGTGCATTGTTCATAAATAATAGAGCATTGTAAAATGAATACTTAAAGAAATATAGTGCCATTAAAATAATGCACCATTAGCCTAAGTTTATTCCGTTAGCAATATTTACCATGACTGTAAATCATTCAAAATTGACTTCAGGGGTTCCATAAATTTAATGTGTAGATAATTTGGCAAGAAGCCTATTAACAAAATAAAGCAGGAGAAATATAAAGGGGTTTCATTTATTTTCTCTAAGTTAGAATCAAAATATATATAGCTTAGCAAAATTAAATTTTATAGACTTCCACATCTTCATAAATATTTAACATTTCTTTTAAAATTATATTTGACAATTCTCTATATATACATCTATATGTGTTTACTGTTGGTCTGTTTGTATATAATTGGCTTTCTCTTTCTGTGGGTTCCAATCCACAAATTCAACTAACGTGGATTAGAAATATTTTTTAATATTTCTTTGGTATTAGAAATGTATAGATTTGGCTTTCTTATCATTAGTCCCTAAAAAAATATTTTCATATTTAATATTATACACGACTTTATATTTAATCTAGGCATCTCAAAGTACTGTAGATGTTGAAACTCCTAAGATGATGTAAGAGTTTCAGTAAAATGACAGGATACAAAATTACCTGAGAATCAGTAGCCTTTCTTTAACACCAACAAAACAAGCAACTGAAGAAGGAATCAAGGAGAACCTTCCACTCACAATAGCCTCGAAAACAATAAAATACCTAGGAACAAACCTAACCAAAGACTCAAAAGATCTCTCCAAAAAATTTTAACCTGTAGAAGGAAATTGAAGAAGACATCGAAAGATGGAAAGACCTCCCATGCTCATGGATTGGGAAAATTAATATAGTAAAGTCCATTCTAACCCAAACTATTGTACACAACCAATGCAATCCCAAATAAAATTCCCAAGACTTTCTTACAAGCTTGGGGAAAAAAGTCCTTCATTTCATTGGAAAAACAAAAGACCCCCAAATAGCCAAAGCAACCCTGAGCAGGGGGGGATCTCTATCACCAGACTTCAAACTATACTACAGGCTATAGTCCTAAAAACTGGCTTGGTACAAAAACCGACCTTGTCCAATTGAACAAAATTAAGGATCCAAATTTGAGCACATACAATTTTAGCCACCGTCATATTTGACAAGGGGGCCAAGAGACACAATGGAGGAAAGACAGTATTTCAGCAAATGGTGTTGGGGCAAACTTGATCACCATTTGTGGAAGAATTAAATTAAACCCCTACCTCACATCTAAACAATGGAGTTCTTTTTTTTTTTTTTTTTGCAGTGGTAAAGAAACATGACATCATGAAATCTAGAGGTAAATGGATAAAAGGTAGAAGATTTTTATCCTAAAGTGAAATAACACAATCCCAGAATAAACAAAGACGAATGGTATCCCTCACCTGCTGGATGCTAGTACCAAGTACCTAATTGTAGCCAAACTGAGCAAAATTAATGTCATACTCCTCATGTTCTAAAGATAACTGTGCTCTTTGCATTGTGAATCCCTTAAACAGGTTCTAGGCTGCATCTAACATTTTATTTTCAACAGTTCTTCCTTGGATTTTCACTACACGGTGGAGGGTATGTGCGCGTCTTTCAGAGTAATATGACGATTAAAATGGAAAAAGATGAATAAAAATATGATATGGAAATATATACGCATTTTGTTTCCAGCTAAGGATACAATTTAATATAGGTGCAATGTAAATAGGCTGGTGCAACTTTCCTTTCTGGGTGTTTAATGACCATACTTAACTCCCATATCAAGTTGGCAGAGGGACCTAAGGGATAATTTGTTCCTTGCCCTCAGAAGTCAACTAGTCTTAGGGGTTTATGCATGGGGCATCTCTTGAAATGTCTGCAAATGTGGGTCACCAGTCTTCCTGTGCGAGGAGATCTTGGAGAGGGTCCACTAATGGGACTTTAGCAAGTGTCCAGTCTATAAGAGGAAAGTCTGCTCATGCTTCAGTAAAGGAAGCCTGATTTAGCAAGACCTGATTTTGTTCTCTAGTGGATGGAACTGGTCAATGAAAAGTGAAAAGGAGCTAGGTGCTTCCCCCCCAAAAAAAAAACCTCCGAGAGACCTGAGGGACAAGATACTCAACTGACCTTGAGAAACAAAAACCTTGGTTAATCTTGAAGCTAAACTGTGTGGCCTTAAGCATACAAAGAAAAGTACAACCAGATATAATAATCAGTAAGACTAGAAGAAACTGCATGCAGACATAGAACTTGGAAGATCCTAGTAAGAGACAAAAGAAAAAGAGCCCGAGCACTGTTGTTTTGGCCTGTCTTCAGTTCTTTACTGGCAAGTGAATCAACTCTGTGGCTGCCACCACTTTTTGGCACTGCTCAAAGACATAAAGACACAGCTTTGTAACTTCCAATATGGACTGAGGACTCATGTCTCTCCAAGAATCCACCAAAACTTCAATGCCAGATGGGGGACTACTGAGATAACCAGCTTGTGGACTAACCAGCTAAGGGGATGTCAGCCTTCTTGGATTGTATAGACTGCCATTGTTGAGCTACCTGGGCTGTATCATGGAGGCAGTTGCAGGGGATCGAGACCAGGATGTGTGCTTACTGGACTTCATTTTGGGGGAACCATGGGAGGGAAAGACTCCCATGTGGAGCAGAAGTGCAGGATTGATAGTTATCTTGGGATTGCCAAGGAGAAACTTTCAAGCACTTCTTAAGGAAACATGACATCTTTTAGGAAAAAATCCTACAATTCAAGTGATATGTGTATGGGATGGATGGATGGATGATATATATTAATATATATAATATGTATATGTATGTATATATACCAGCAATACAAGTTGGAGAGAACAACACAAAAAGAACTGAAAAAAAAAACTCTAGCAAAGCATCAGAAAAAAATCAGGACATGTATGGCAGAGTGCAGGGACTCGGGTGGGGTGGGGCGCATGGAAAGGGAAGGATTACTGTAGAATTTCTGATTGAGAAATGATGTATGACCCCATGGAAATGTTTAAATAATAAAAAAAATTATTTATATTAAAAATAAATAAATAAATTTTTAACAAATGTTTAATGTACATGGAAGAATATATTCAGGTTAGATGCAAGTGATACACTATTTATTGCTTTTAATAAAGGTTTTTTTTTTGTCTTTTTGAGGTAGGGACTCCCTTTAGTCCAACTGGCCTGGAACTCACTATGTAGACAAGGCTGGCCTTGAACTCTCAGATATCCACCTGCCTCTGCCTTTTGAGTGCTGGGATTAGAGGTGTGCACCACCATGCCCACAAAAAGGATTCTTTTTTTTAATTTTTATTTATTTTTTTTTTTTGCAATTTATTTATCTTATATATTTTTTATCAAATCTAGCTGTGTCCCCCCCATACCCCCACCGTCCCACCAGAGCATCATGCATTCTGACACACATGCTTTTCATCTCTTTCTCATCTTTCTCAATATTAATCCATGTGGAAGATGACTATTTTTGAGCAGAAGTTCAGCTTTCGTCAGATCTTTGATGCAGTCCTTTCTATAGTTGTTGGTTGTTGTTGCTTCCAATATGCATCTCCCAACTGCTTTGGACAAAAGTTCCAGGGGCCATGCACAAGAAATACTTACAAACAGGTAATTGGCACTAGCATCCAACGATGAGGGTACCATTCCTCATTTGTTCTTTGAGGACTGTGTTACTTCACTAGCAAGATGTCCTCTAGCTCCAGCCATTTCCTGCAAAAACTCCTGATGTCATCTTTCTTTACTGCTGCATAGAAACCCATTGTGCTAGATGTACCAATTTTCTCTATCCACTCCAATCATTTGAGGGGCCTTTGGGTTGGTTCCAGCTCTTGCTATTGTTGGAAGAGAGCTGCAAATAAACATGCGTGCATGTATCTCTGCAGTTTGGTGGTGTAAGTATTGAGGGTACATGCCTAGAAGTGGTATGGCTGGGTCAGGTGGGCAGTTCACTTCAAGTCTTCCAAGGGTTTCCACAACTGCTTTCCATAGTGGCTGTACAAGTTTTACATTCCCACAAGGCAGTTGGCTTGATGGGGGTTCCCCTTTCCCCACCTCTCCAGAACTGTATCATTTTGTTTTCTTGATCTCTAGCCAGTCTTATTTGGACGTAAGATGATATCTTAAAGTGGGTTTTGATTTGCAAAATTTCCTTAAATGATTAGTGATGTTGAACACTTCGTAAGGTGTTTCTGAGCCATTCTAATTCCTCATTGTGAATTTTCTGTTCAGCTTTTTGCTCCATCTATTGAGTGGGGTCATTTGGTTTCTTTCTTCTTTGCTTTTGAGTAGTTTTACATATTTCTGGCATCAAATGCTTTGTCAGATGTTTCCTGCGGTGAAAGGTTTCCTGCCACTCTGTGGGATTTCTCTTCACTTCCTTGATTGTTTCCTTTGATGTAGCAGAAGCTTTTGAGTTTAATGAGGTCCATTTTGTCACTTATCAACCTTTAATTCTCGCACAGCTGCTGTCTGATTTAGGAAGCTCTTTCCTCACCTATGTCTCGTTGTCTGATGCCAACTTTTTCTCCTATCACCTTCAGTGTTTGGGGTTTTCACGTTGAGGTCTTTGATCCACCTGTAGTTTGACTTTTGTCCAGGGCGAGAGGTAGGGGGTTAACTTTCATTCTTCTACAAGTGGTATCCAGTTTTTGCCACACCACTTGCTGAAGATCTGTCTTTCCTCCATTCGTGTCTTCTTGCCCCCTTGTCAAATATGAGATGGCTTGAAATTGTATGTGCCTGCAGGTTTGGATCTTCGGTTTTGTTCCATTGGTCAACGGTCTGTTTTTTGGTGCCAGTACCAGGCTGTTTTTATGACTATAGCCTGTGGTATAGTTTTGGAAATCTGGTATAGAGATTCCCCCCTGTGTGCTCTTTTTGCTCAGGGTTGTTTGGCTNGAGACTTCACCAGTGAGGAAGTAAAGATGGCTGAGAAACATCTTAAAAAGTGTTCAACATCATTAATAATTAAGGAAATGCAAATTAAAACCACTCTCAGATATCATCTCACTCTCATACCACTGGCTAAGATCAAGCACACAAAAGACACCAAATGCTGGAGAGGTTGTGGGGAAAGGGGAACACTCATTCACTGCTGGTGGGAATGTAAACTTGTACCACCATTATGGAGAGCAGTGTGGAGAACTCTTAAAAGACTCAAAATGAGGGGCTGGAGAAATAGCCTAGCAGTTAAGAGTGCCGACCGCTCTTACGGAGGACCCAGGTTCCATCCCCAGCACCCACATGGCGGCCGAGAACCGTCTGAAACTCCAATTCCAGGAGAACTCCAGTTCCAGTGCCGGGAATCCGGCACCCTCTTCTGACCTCTGCGGCATTGCACGACATGGGTGCACAAACTTGCATGCAGGCAGTACATTCATACACATACAGAAATAAATAAAATTAATAAAAAAATTTAAAAAATGAGCCTACCACCTGACCCAGCCATACCACTCTTGGGTATATACCCATAAGACTCATCGTACCACAAAAATACATGCACATCCATGTTTATTGCAGCTCTCTTCATAATAGTGAAGAGCTGGAACCAAGCCAAATGCCCCTCAACAGATGAGTGGATGACAAAAATGTGGTGCATCTACACAATGGATGGAACTTGAGGCCATTATGCTAAGTGAAGTAACACAGTCCCAGAAAAACAAGCAGTGAATGGTTTCCCTCATTTGTGGATGCTAACACCAGGTCCCCAGATGAAGTTCAAGCTGAGCAACATTATTGTTATATTTCTGTTTATCTGAAAGCAACTATGTTGTAATCTCTTAATGGGCTCTAGAATCGATCCACCACTTACTTTCAGATTCTGTAATTAGTGTATATGAGTGGAAAGTATGTATTCATACTTTAGAGTAATATAAAATTAAAGGAGGAAAATGTGAATTCCTAAACATAAAAAAAGATGGAGAGAAAGATGCAGGACATTTATGGCAGAATGCATGATCTGGGGTGGGGTGGGGGGAAGGGAAAGGGGAATATATCTAAACTGAACTGAGAAATGATGTTTGAAATACACAAAACATCAATAAAATCATTAAAAAAAGAATTACAGAGTAATCTTTTGAATAACTATTAACATATAAAATTTGCATTTTACCTGGATATTGAGGCAAAAGGTAAAATCAAATGCTTTCCAAAAATAAAGTTACTAAATGAGAATGATAACATGCTACTAGAAAGAGTAGTCATGCCATTCATTATTACCAGTGTAGTTTGACTCTACAACGGACACCTTAGAAAACTATACATTGGGATATGTAAATGCATAATAGCAAATCCAAGAAATGAAAACACCAAGATCAAAGGGCATTTTCCCTAGGAATATAGGGGACCTTAATATAATCTATTATCATGAGCCAGATGGAGAATAACTGGCTTTTGAGGACCTAATTATTTAGAACAGAAAGAAAATTTGTACTTTATAAAGAATATAACAAATCTATAGCAAAGTCTATAAGTTTTCATTATAATGTTTACTACGTGAAAAAGCAGTATCTCCTAATTTTTTTGTGAGGATTAGATACATTAATATATATATATATATATATATATATATAAAGTACTTATAATAGTTACTGATACTTAAGAATCTTAATTTTTTGTACTTGAAAATGTTGAAAAAAAATCTTAGGAGATCATAACAAACAGGCTCAGTGGTCAGATTTAATCCATGGGCCACAGTTTGCAACCTTCAATTTTGAACTCTATAACAACAACAAAAAAGTCCATTACATTAATGTAGGATTCTGAGAAGATTAGAGTAAGAAGCACCAGGAAATTGGCTCCTCTGTTGAGGACAATTGCCCTGGCCAAATATATCTCATGAAACATTTTGAATCTCTGGAGTCCACTGAAGGCTGGCAGTTTCCAGGGGAAGGCATGGAAATGGAGTGTGGCAGGCCGTGCATTGCACCATTTCAGCCCTTAGTCCGATAGTAGCAGTGTCTTCACCCCTAGCATGTGACAAGCCGTTCACATGTGCTCCTAGAGCAACCTGAATGAAGCGTGAGGAAGCAAATATGACCCAGTTTCTCAGACATGAGGGATCTGTGATTACACCATTGATTACTGCTTCTGTCACAAAGACACAAACAGGTAGGTGGCCCTTGAGGTTATAGCTCTCACAACATCATAAGCCACCACTCTGTTGGTTTCTAGAGGATTTAAAGCACTGGCTCCCATATCCCCTGCCTTAATTGTTTTCTTTCTTTTGCAGAAGACATACATTGAAGATATGGGCAATCAAATGCAAGGAATATATATATGTATATATATGTGGAAAGGTGATCAATAAATTTTATACAAAAGCATAAATCATTTTAATGTTTCTAAGAATAACACAAGTGTGACTCCACATACAAAAACCAATTTGAAGTTGAATCACAGATACAAAATCTGAAAATATGAATTCTACTGGAACAAAACAAAAGAATATATTCACAGTCAATGTTCAGGAAAGACTTTAGAAACATTAAAAGTATTAACATAAGGGGCCTGCAGAGACAGATTGGCAGTTAAGAGCACTGGATGCTCCTGCAGAGGACCTGGATTTGATTTCTAGCATGGCACATGGCAACTAATAACTATATGTAGCTCCAGTTCCAGGGTATCTGACACCCTCTTCTGGTCTTTGCAGGCATTGAATGTATGGGTGCACTTACATACATGTATGTATATCATACACACAAAATAAAAATAAATAATTACTAAAAGTATTAATGATGAAAATAATTTCACATTCCTAAAATATTTCCTTTCATTAGCTGTGAATATATATTTTTAATTTTGTTCCAGATGGCAATTGGGAAATGTGGAATCAGTTTTCCTTAAAGGTATGATGCCAGGTTGGCTAGGCTCCAAGGGATAGACTCACACTCAAGTGCATTTGGGGGGCTGGAGAGATGGCCTAGCGGTTAAGAGCGCCAACCGCTCTTACAGAGGACCCAGGTTCGATCCCCAGCACCCACATGGCGGCTGAGAACCGTCTGAAACTCCAATTCCAGGAGAACTCCAGTTCCAGGGGAATCCGACACCCTCTTCTGACCTCCGCGGCATTGCACGACATGGGTGCACAGACTTGCATGCAGACAGTGCATTCATACACATACAGAAATAAATAAAATTGAAAAAAAGAGCATTTGGAGAACACAAATTAGATTCAATATGCATTTAAAAAAATAATAGAGGTCATGAAATTGGGGGTAATAAAGTAGAGTAGAGGTCAAGGAGGAGGTCTGAATATGATTAAGTTACATTGTATGAACTTCTAAAAGAATCAATAAAATGACCAGAGCATTAAATTATCTTTACTGGTGCAGTAGTGGCACTTTTATCTTAGGGGTAATCACCATCTCTCTAATTGGACTTAAGGCCCAATTGCTCAATGGGAAGGAACTCATGTGTGTACTCTAAACATAGCCAAATACACATGACTTGAAAGGTCATAGATTGTAGAGAAAAAACTATGTTTGTCACATCTGTAGAGAAATATAATTTCTTATTGTATGCTAAATATGAATCTTTATATTTACAGACAAGTACACCTCTCACCACTCATCAAAGAAGCTTCATTTTGCAATAGATGGAGACTACAGAGTGTCACAACTGGTCAAATGCAGAGAATAAGGGTCTGTGAGATGTTTGGTCCTAAGTGACACATCCACCATGTAACCTTTACACCCAAGGCTCAGGGAACGTAGCAGAAAAGGGGGCAGAGATCATATTAATGCAACCCTGAACTCACCCGTGAAGCTTCCTCATGCAGCAGATGATGGTTAACATAGATAGAACCTGGCCAAAATGTAGAGAATAAGAGACCGCAGAGTGTGTATACTGGACAGGACTCCTTTATTAAATTTCTCCTACCCATGGTTCAGGGACCATTGTGATAGAAGGGGTGGACAGGTTATAAGAGCCAGGGGTGGTGGATGACCACAAGGAAACAGTTTTCTGGGTGGCTGGGAACTTGCTCATCTGAACTCACAGCAACGGTGACAACATGCACAAGACCCATGCAGACTCAAACCAGACAAAACCCAGTATAGAAGTGAGATATGGGTAAGAATCCCCAACCTTCACTGAGAACTATCGGCAACTGATCATTGCTGGGTAAGGGAAAGTTGGTCTTCATTAAGGGAGTGACACTAGATAGACTGACCAGGCTCCAATGGATGAACTACTGCTAAGGGACATCTGGAGACACAAGCTTGACTCAATAGGCCTTAAAATATTTAATGGAATTCATGAAATACAATGGGGTGACCCATGGGGAGTGAAGTATGGATCATCTAACTATGATTAAGATATATTATATGAAATGCTTGAAAATCAATGAAAAGAATCAATAAAATATTTTTAAATGCCTATTCATCAAAAGAAACAAGAAACTAAGAAATTAAGAAAATATTCATTTAGGGGTTGGAGAGATTGCCTAACGGTTAAGAGCACCGACTGCTCTTGCAGAGGACCCGGGTTCGATCCCCAGCACCCACATGGCGGCTGAGAACCGTCTATAACTCCAATTCCAGGGGAATCCAAAACCCTCTTCTGACCTCCGTGGCATTGCAAGACACGGGTGCACAAACCTACATGCAGACAGTACATTCATACACATATGAAAATAAATTAAAAAAAATTAGTGGTTAAGAGCGCCGACTGCTCTTGCAGAGGACCCGGGTTCGATCCCCAGCACCCACATGGAGGCTGAAAACCATCTTTAACTCCAGTTCCAGGGGAATCCGAGACCCTCTTCTGACCTCCGTGGCATTGCACGACACGGGTGCACAAACCTACATGCAGACAGTACATTCATACACATATGAAAATAAATTAAAAAAAATAAAAAAAGAGACAGAAAGATTTGAAGACATGTTCCAAAAATAATGTACCTACAGTCAATAAAGGGTTAGAAGCATTAGTCATGAGGGAAATGGATACTAACAACAATGAATCCTTGTTCTTGGCCTCAAACTGAAGAAACCTCAAGGGAAAGAGCTAGAATTAAAGACTGGCAACATTCCATGTTTTGGGGATAAAATAACATCCATGGGCTCGGGGCCAGTTCAACTGGTAAAGTACTTGGTTGCCTAGAAGCAGAGAGATCTGAGTTCAAAGCAGTGTGTGTCTGTAATTCCGGTTCCATGGAGGCAGAAACAGGGGCATCCCTAGTGTCTGTTGCCAGCCAACCCAGCCTAGCTGCTGAGCTCCAGGTCCATGAAATACCCTTCCTTGCACAAGAAAAAAGGCTGACATATACTGAGGAACAGCACACAAGGCTGTCCTCTGTTCTCCATGTAAGGGGCAATAGTACTCCCATGTCACATGTATATAAACACCCCCACACATACAAATCCTCATACACTGTTATGAAAATTTAACAGAGAACAATTACTTTGGTAATTTCACATAAAAGTTAAAGAGTGACAGGCTTGTCATATATTTCAACAATTTTACTTTTAGATATTTAGCTACAAAAATAATCGTAGTGAGATCAGGTTTAAAACCCCAGATCTGGGGCTGGAAAGATGGCCTAGCAGTTTAGAGTGCCGACTACTCTTGCAGAGGACCAGGGTCCAATCCCCAGCACCCACAGGACGGCTGAGAACTGTCTTTAGGTCCAGTTCCAGGGGAGACCAACACCCTCTTCTGACCTCCACGGCATTGCACGACATGGGTGCACAGACCTACATGCAGACAGTACATTCATACACATACAAAAAATGAATAAAATAAAAAAAAAACACCAAGATCCAGAAGCAACAGTATGGGCACATTTACCTTAGTGTCAGGCAGTACTATTTCACACTGCAGAGGTAAACTACTTATAGCATACCTTACAGGGATGGAACTCAAAGAATTGCAGCCTCATGTTATCATTGATGGTGAGAGTTGGAACAGTTGCAGTTAACTTTTAGTAATAGGGGGCAGAAGAGTGGTTGCTTCACAGATTTGGGGGTCAGGGGAATAAAACAACAACCTGATTTTTCCTTTGGGTTAGCTCATTTGTGCTGTTGTAAGAAAATACCCTAGACCGGGTAATTTTAAAACAATAAAATTTTATTTCTTGTTGATCTGGAGGCATCAATAGATTGAGCGTTTCTGCCCCTTGCTGAATTCTCAGGTGTTAGAAGAGATGCCCCAATCCAGTGTTCACATGGTAAGCCAGAGTGCTGCATTCAACCCAGTTCAAATGACGTATTGTATAGGACCGTCCTCACACACAGACACCATCCTCCCATTCCGCCCACTTGACTACCATCCTCACAGCTAAGCTTGTTGACTGTCATGCCTCACAAAGAAGGAAGGGGAGGGGGAGTGAAAGGACTGTCACCTGAGAGTCCAGCCACACCTCCCCACCAACCAGTTGGCCCTAATTGCCCATGGTCTGGGGGAGGGGCTGAGGAAGCCTGGGGAGGGACTCTTGCCATTTTATGCGGCTATGGGGAAGCCATCATCCATGTTTGGGTGAAGACTTTCCATTGTGGCCTTAGTTGGGGGAGCTCTTATCGCTCTGTAAGTAAGCCCTTCTTGTTTTTGAACCTACTTTCCCATGGGAAATAATGATTCTAGAAACAGCCACTGCCCTGGGAAGTTGAGAGCACTGTAACAGCCCATGCGGGCATAGGGAGGCGGCAACAGCATCAACAGCCATGCTGGGGGCGGTGGGGGGTGGGCTTTGTTTCGTTGGGAACTTTAAGTTTTGCATCTTTGATGTCAGAGCGGAGGATGAGCTGGAAGCAGGAGGTTCAGTCCACCTTCAGCCTCTGAAATTTTTCTGAGATCAGGTGAGAAGGCTAGAGCTCCCAGGGACCTGGCCAACTCTCCTAAAAGCCTTCCTTGATGATTTGCTGTTAGCACGTGTTTCTTGTATTCTTGTTTTTCTGCTTGCTTTGCCTCACTTAATTCAGTTCCCCTTTTATCATTTTTCTTCGCCTTCTGTTTAAGCTCAAATTAAAGATCTTTCCTGAATAAATATTTGTAAAAATTTTAATATTTGTAAATGGTTCTTAGGAATAAATGTCATTTATCCCTCCTATTTAATCAGTGATTACTTTAGTTCCTTCCTTGATTTACAAATATAGAGCAGATTAAAATTTAAGGTCCTGTTAAATTCTCTAGTTTCCAGCCATATCTTTCCTCAGATAAGCTGAAGGACCACTGTCCAGAAACTTATTTTTTAGTAACTCCAACAAGTTACATGAAGTTTTAATTCCAACTATGCAGTTATACTACAATTCTTTCTTTAGCTCTTACAGGACTTTGCTTTGGATCTCTATTTTCACTATGAACTTCTTTACAAAGATATTTGCTCTCTGATGAACAAGATATTTGCTTTCTGTTGAACGTTGGCATTCTTTACGAGAAGGATGAGAAACATTGGTGGAGAGGAGGAAGAATGTGAAAGGAAGAATGGAGAAAATACAGAATCCATACTTCAGGGTAGTTCCTACAGATGGGAAGGTACAATTGTTATTTGGCATAACTGCAGATCTCCCAGTATCTGAGTCTTGGGACAACATTGGGAAATACAGGAAACATACTTACCATGTGGTCTGTTTCATTATTTAGAGCTGATTTTGCTCTGACCTGATCCCAAAATTACTAATTCCTGTCAAAAGTGAAACTGGCTTGTTGCTGTTAGTTCTCATTGTCTCTCATCCTTCTGCTCCTCTTATTCCTCCTCTCCTCTCTCTTCCTTCTCCTCTACTCTTTATTTGTATTCTTAAGATAGTATATTCACACATTTTTAATTTACAACTTATTCGAAGCTCTTTCATATTCTTGTATATATTCCATGGGACACAGTTCTGTGGAAATTGTTCTTACAAATAAATGAAAAAAATATGCACAAAACAAAGAGTAAAATTGTTCTTAGGCATATTAATAAATATGCTTTTAAGACTATTCTAAGCTCACTAGGTTTTTTTTTGTTTTGTTTTTTTTTTTTTTGGTCTTTTCGATACAGGGTCTCCCTGTAGCCCCAGCTGTCCTGGAACTCACTCTGTAGACCAGGCTGGCCTTGAACTCACAAAGATCCACCTGCCTCTGNAGAGATAACAATAAGTCATTAGAAATCAGTTTAAAACTATATACATGACTTTAATAGAATGGTTTATATTGGGCTTCTCTCCATAGCTTGCGTATGTTTATTAGCCTAGGTTCCTGGGCCTGAATGGTCAATGTCAGGTATCAGGATCCATCTCATGAAGCTGACTTTAAATCCAATTGAAAAGCAGTTGGTTAGCTCCTGTAATATTCATGCTACTATTGCATTGGTGGGCATAAATCTTGCCAGCCCAGTGTTGTAACTCGGAGGATTCACAGCTGGATAGGTTCATGGCTCAGTCTTCTTCAGATAGCTTACGTAAGTACCTTCCAACACTAACGATCTAGACAGTACAATAGAGGCTTTGAAGTCAGCACCAGCCTGATTTTCTCCCTGTTTGTTTAAATATTTCATGTATGTTGATGTCTTTAACAGTAGCATCTTACTGTCAAGTTCTGATGGGGAACCAGGAGCAGTGGCAGTGGTCAGTATTATTTGGGCTTCTATGGGACACCTGGTCAGCCACTTCAAAAGGAAGTTCATTCCTGGCTTTTCTTTGCAGCTTATGGTTCCTAGTAGGGCTAATCTCTCTCTATTATATACTTTAAGTAGCTTCTGGTAGGGGTAGGTTTCCATACTTCTTTTTCTCTTTTTCATTTTTATTAATTAAGCATTTTTCCATAGGTCATACATCATTTTCAATAGAATTTAGAGTCACATCCCTTCCCTGCTCCCCACCCCTATCCCACGTCCTGCCACTCTGCCAGACATTTCCTGTATCTTATTCTGAGTCTTTCCCCGGCGGATTTTTTTTTTTTTTAGTTCTTTTGTTATTGTTTTCTCCAACTTGTAGTGGCTACAGTATATATAGATTATAAAGCTTTTATATATACATAAATCTATTACTTTTTCTAAAGATCTCTAATGTTAGTTATCCATTCCCATACTGCTCCCACTCTGTCCTGTCCTCCATTCCCTAACCACCCATTAACCCTCTGATGCTATTCATCCTGATCCCCCCCCTTATATCACTGCAGTCTACCTCCCTCCCAATAAGCCTCCCCCATCACCCATGGCCATTTATTAGTGTCTTGATTTCTCTAGATTTTCAAACAGATGGAACTGGAAGCAATTATCTTAAAGGTGAGGTTACCCATACCCAGAAAGACAAACATTAAATGCCCTCTCATAACTTTGAAATCCTAGATATGCAGTTTCAATTTGAAAATCCAGACAGCACAGTATTCTATTAAAACTTAGTGAGACCCTTATCAAAATAAAAAAAAAAAAAAAAAAAAAAACTGCCCGGCCTGGTGGCGCACCGCCTTTAATCCTAGCACTTGGGAAGGTTTTTTTTTTGATAAGCTCACTAGGTTTTAAAAATACTGTGCTGTCTGGATTTTCAAATTGAAACTTGCATATCTAGGATTTCAAAGTTATGAGAGGGCATTTAATGTTTGTCTTTCTGGGTTGGGAGCACCTCACCTTAGGATAATTGCTTCCAGTTCCATCTGTTTGAAAATCTAGAGAAATCAAGACACTAATAAATGGCCATGGGTGATGGGGGAGGCTTATTGGGAGGGAGGTAGACTGCAGTGATATAAGGGGGGGGGATCAGGGATAATAGCATCAGAAGGGTTAGATGGGGTAGGGAATGGGAGGACAGGACAGAGGAGAGAGTATGGGAATGGATAACTAACATTAGAGATCTTTAGAAAAAGTAATATGATTTATGTATATATAAAACTATATAGATGTATATATACTGTAGCACTACAAGTTGGAGAAAACAATAACAAAAGAACTAAAAAAAAAAAACCGCGGGAAAGACTCAGAATAAGATACAGGACATGCATGGCAGAGTGCAGGGACTTGGGTAGGGTGGGGGGCATGGAAAGGGAAGTGATTCTAGATTCTATTGAGAAATGATGTATGACCTATGGAAAAAGCTTAATAATAAAATGAAAAAAAGAAAAAGTAATATGGAAACCTACCACTACAGAAGCTACTTAAAGTATATAATAGAGAGAGATTAGCCCTACTAGGAACCATAAGCTGCAAAGAAAAAGCCAGGAATGAACTCCTTTTGAAGTGGCTGACCAGGTGTCCCATAGAAGCCCAAATAATACTGACCACTGCCACTGCTCCTGGTTCCCCATCAGAACTTGACAGTAAGATGCTACTGTTAAAGACATCACATACATGAAATATTAAACAAACAGGGAGAAATCATGCTGGTGCTGACTTCAAAGCCTCATTGCTACTGTCTAGATTTCGTAGTGTTGGAAGGTACTACGAAAGCTATCTGAAGAGAAGACTTAGCATGAACCTTATCCAGCTGTGAATCCTCCGAGTTACAACAACTGGGCTGGCAAGATATGCCCACCAATGCAATAGTAGCATGAATATTACAGGAGTAACCAACTGCTTTCTAATTGGATTTAAAGTCAGCTTCATAGGATGGACCTGATACCTGACATTGACATCAGGCCCAGGAACCTGAGGCTAGATAACATACAAGCTATGGGAGAAAGCCCAATATAACCATTCTATTAAGTATGTATAGTATTAAACTGATTTCTAATGACTTATTGTTATACCTATAGATTTGTATTAATGCATCTCACAACTTTCACCAGAGAGGGACCCTTATAAAGCAGATGGTGATAACACAGAGAACACACTTGGCCAATGTGCGGAGAATATGCGGCTGAAGACTACTTATCTTTGAATAGGGCAACCATTGTTAAACTTCTGTCTCCCCAGGCTCAGGGATCACTGTGGAAGAGGGGGTGGACGACTGTAAGGGCCAGAGGTGGTGGATGACCACAAGGAAACAGAGTTTTCCAGACAGTTACCCATATGAACTTACAGCAGTGACTTCATGCACCAAGTCCCATTTAAACTCAAGCCAAATAAAATCCCAGCATAGATGTTGGGAAACCCAAATCCTACCCGAGAAACTATTTGTAACCAATGGTTGATGGAGAAGTGAAATTCGATGATTTTTTTTTTTATTGAACGAATCCTGTGCTAAGTGAAGTTATTTTGTTCCATCCATCCAGAGCTTCTCACCATCTTTAAAATACCACTGTACATACATTGTCAATCACCAAGATGCAGCACTAACACACCATGCCCCTAATTTGTTTATCTTTGGGATTGGTCCTTACAAAACAGTGTTCTGCAGATCTTTGAGAGTAGAATGCTGCATACTCAAATGGCTCAGAGGACTTAACACTGTTGGGTCAGTAGAAGTCACTTGGAGAAAATATTTTTTTTTCAAGCTCTCTGATTAATATTTTAAGAGCTGGTAACAAGAAGACATTGAGTGTTTGAGCTTCTGTTAAAATAGTTAACTATTGTTTTTAAAATGTTCATGTTCTTGTCAAAGGCAAGCACTTTTTGTTTCAACCATGAACTCTAAGAATTTCCTTTTTTATGCATTTTTATTTTGTGTGTATGAATGTTTTTCCTGCGTGTATGTCAGCTCCCCCATGTCATGAAATGACCAGGGAGGCCAGAAGAGGGCATTGGATCCCCTGGAAATGGAGTTACGGACTGGAGTTATGTTAGCTCCATGTGGATGCTGAGAACTGAACTTGGGTTATCCGCAGGAGCATTCAGTGCTCTTAACTGCTGAGCCCGCTCTCCAGTCCCTCCTTAATTCCACTTTCTATCTCATCTTAGCTTCCCTCTTCATTTTGTCATATATTGTCATTGTAAATATTTTTGAGTCCTTTAGAATTTATAAACTATGAAAATATGCTCCATATAATTAAAAACACACTTATACATTTATGCCACATTGTGGTATCTTGCAAAAATTTGATATTTGTTAGCTGGTTTTCATACCATCACCTTAAAATTTCATAATTCAGTATTTATCTTTGATTATTCTAATGGCTCCTCCAGGGATACATACACAGTAAAACAGTTCATATATATATGTATATATATATATATGTATATATATATACATATATATATATGTGTGTGTGTGTTTTATTATATACAAACTGATTTTGAAAAAGTTGTAAGGAGTCAAATAAATGTTAATAGTTCTTTATTATTGTGCTTTAAAAAATAACCTAATAGTTTGTAACTAAAGATCTTCAATGAGGGTATTCAGCAATTCCAGTAAAACTGGAAGATTATATTGCATTTCATTAAGGTGAAACAAAGGACATGTGGATGGTAAAATTCTTTTATGACATTGAACTTTAAAAATTAAATAAAATAAATAAAATGGAAATTAAAAGTAACTTTGTAGATCTTTCTCTTTGACCTCCACAAAAGAGCAGCTGTGAAATTAGAGCCCTATGAATGATGCAAGAGTTCTTCTGATGGTATTTGCTACAGTGGAATCTTGTCACTAAGTTTTTATTGTAATGAAGAAGCAAATATATATGATTTAAATATTTTGCATATGTGTGTGTGTGTGTGTGTGTGTGTGTGTGTGTGTGTGATGTGCATGCATGCATCCATGCTCTCAGGTGTGCACATACACGTATATAGGGGCCAGAGGACAACATTAGGTGTTTTCCTTGATTGCTCCCCACCTTATGCAATGAGACAGAGTGTCATTTGAAACCAGGGCTTTCCCGTTCAGCCAGTGGCCAGTCAGCTTGTCAGGAGATCCCTTGTCTCCACCTCCTGAGTGAGGGGATTTCAGGCAGGCGTGACCACTGGAGTTTTAACTGGGTGCTGTGGATCCAAACTCAGATTCTCACTCTTGCAGATCAAGCTTATTATCCCCTGATCCACTTTCCTAGTTCAGGCTTGACATATTAAGCTGTACCAACTGCTCCCTGATTTGTCTTCTATGGTACATTCTGATTTTATCAAGCATAGTAGCCGATGTCATTTCCTATGATCATTTAGGTGAATGTATCAACCTAGCTTTTATTTTATACAGGTAAGAAATTATTTTCCTGGCCTGAGATGGAGCCATAATTTAATATCTTCAGAGGAACTGACGAAATGTAGTTCTTGAATTGTAGTAGAATTCTCTGTAAATACAAACAGGCTTGGCTGAGGACAGACTTCACCAATAAGTTGGGAATTTGAAGGAACATAAAGGAAATTTGAGGAGCCTGTTAGAACATTTGAAAAGCTAGTGCTATATGTGATTTGTGTGTGTGTGTGTGTGTGTGTGTGTGTGTGTGTGTATAGGTCAGAAGTCAACTTTGAGTGTTGTTCATTGGGAGGCATGTACCTTGTTTCCTAGGATTTTATTTTTATTTATTTATTTTTTTGTCTTTTGGGGACAGGGTCTCCCTGTAGCCCCAGCTGTCCTGGAACTCACTATGTAGACCAGGCTGGCCTTGAAGTCATAGAGGTCCTCTGCCTCTGCCTCCTGAGTGATAGGATTAAAGGTGTGTACCACCATGCCTTTCCTGGTACTTTTTATTACCGGTATTCTATCTATCTATCTATCTATCTATCTATCTATCTATCTATCTATCTGTCTGTCTGTCTGTCTGTCTGTCTGTCTGTCTGTCTGTCTGTCTATCTATCTATCTATCTATCTATCTATCTATCTATCTATCATCTATCTATCTATTTTCTTCTTCAACGTTTCTTTAAACAAATAACAGCTTCCAACTGTTTGCTTTGAATGTGGTGCAAGTAAATTAAAAATTTTTTTTTCGTCTTTTCGAGACCGGTCTCCCTGTAGCCCCAGCTGGCCTGGAACACGCTCTGTAGACCAGGCTGGCCTTGAACTCACAAAGATCCGCCTGCCTCTGCCTCCTGAGTGCTAGGATTAAAGGCATGTGCCACCATGCCCGGTATAAATTTAAAATTTTTAATCCCAGGAAAAATAACTTCTCAGTCACGATCAATGATAAATAGGTTTATTTTTCTTCTGATGTCTTGAAGACTCAAGCCTATGTTATATACCTTGTGTAGGAGACACGGGATCAACATGGGAGCAATCATGGTATAATCTGTGGACTTTCAGTGATAGACCAGCTCATGGAAAAGTAAATCAAAACTTCATTGTACTCAGGGTTTGAGACTGTTGACTCTTTTACTAGCTATGTTAGCTTCCATTTGTCCTTTCCAAGTTTGTATGTTTATATTATTTAATTTTTAAGAGCTGATCGTGAGGTGCCTGTGGCATTTTTTAAATTGAATTTGGTGATTTTCTTACAGTAGAATTTAATGGTAGTTTAGATTCCCTCCATTATTCGCACCTCCCCATATTAAAGCCAAATTTTCTTTGACATGGGTCTACCCACCGTAGTCTGGTTAGCCTATCAAGAATTCTATGCTTGAAAGAGGCTTCGTCTGCCCCTCCCAGCAGCCATCTGTTGCCACAGCTTCCTTAGATTGGGTTGGGGCCTCTTACCTACCTTCTCATGTGTGTATGCTGCAATTCTTTTCTGGTTTGAGCTTGCATGGGACTTGTGCATGCTCTAACCATTGCTGTGAGTTCATGTGAGTTACTACCCAGCTGTCTGGAAAACTGTTTCCCCGTGGTCATCCACTGCTTCTGCCTCTTAGAATCTTTCTGCCTTCTTTTCACAATTATCCCTGAGCCTCAGGCGGCCAGTTTGAGACAGGTGTCTATTCCGGGATGAGCGCTCTGCAGCCTCTGGGTCTCTGCACATTGGGCAGTTGCGGGCTTCTGTATCCATTACCATCTGTTGAATACGGAAGCTTCTCAAGGAAAGTTGTGAGAGGCATTAATCTCTGGGTGTAACAGTAAGTCATTAAGGGTCAGTTTAATAACTATTTAGTATAAAACTAGCATCTAGTATCAGGTTCTTCGCTGTGTCCTGTGAGCTGTCTGGCCCCAGGTTCAATGTTCTACTACGTTGACATCCCCCCCCCCCTTTTTTTTTTTCCAGTACTAGGAGTTGAATTCAGGGCTTCACACATGCTAGGCAAGCATTCTACCTCTGAATCCTTTTGCATTTTGATTTTAAGACATTTTTATTTTGAGTCTCACTATGTCCTCAGGCTTACCTTGAATTGGTTGTGTAGCACAGGCACCTTGGACTTGCCACCCTCTGGCTTTGCCCTCCTGAGTAGCTAGGATTACAGGCCTCCACCAGGTCAGGCCAGGTTGTACAGTTAATTGTACAAAATTTTGTCTCTCATCTGATTTGTCTTTTGAGTGATGTCTATGCTCTATTTTACCATTTAAATGTTTATGTAATGTGTTGTTTCAATATATATTCTTTATGTCTTTTATTTATTTTTTAAAATTTATTATTATTGGTATTATTATTATTATTATTATTGGTCTTTTTGAGACAGGGTATCCCTGTATCTCTGGCTGTCCTGGAACTCACTCTGTAGACCAGGCCGGCCTTGAACTCACAGAGATCCATCTCCCTCTTCTTCCCAAGTGGTAGGATTAAAGCCATGCACCACCACTCCCGGCATTCTTTATGCCTTTTAAATTCCATGTCTTGTTTTGAAAGAATTTCTTTTTACTCAATAATTATAGTACTTATTATAGTACTTTTCCTAATATTGGTCTTATAATTTTATCTTTAGATATTTAAGCAGCTTGTATTATTTGACACAGAAATCCTGATTTGGAAAAAACTCAGATATTTTTCAGCATTATTAAAAACTTACCTCCTAACTTAACTGAAATCTTAGTCTTTTCTAAAACATGATTAGCTAGATGCAGACACTACATTCATACACATACAAAAATAAATAAAATTAAAAAAAAGTTTCTGATTGTGGGGCTGGAGAGATGGCTCAGTGGTTAAGAGCACTGGCCGCTCTTGCAAATAACCTTTTTTAGATTTCCAGAACCCACATGGTAGCTACCAACCATCTGTAACTCCAGTTCCAGGGATTCAGCGCCCTCTTCTGACCTCCGTGGGTAACACAGTTGTACTTACAAACATGCAGACAATACACTCACTCATACACATAAAATTAAAAATCTTTAAAGGAATTTCTGATTGTACTTGATTGACATTATCCCTGGGAAGTCAGAATGTATTTATTGCTCTAATTTTGTAAGTAGTCTTAATGTTGCCTGGGTTACCCACTTCTTATCTCTCTTTTTTTCTTCACTTATTTCCTTTGACCTTTAGAATTAGGTTTTTTTTTAATCTTTCTTTTTCTTTTTTTTTTTTTGAGACAGGGTCTCCCTGTAGCTCCAGCTGTCCTGGAACTCACTCTGTAGACCAGGCTGGCCTTGAACTCACAAAGATCCGCCTGCCTCTGCCTCCCAAGTGCTAGGATTAAAGACATGCGCCACCACACCCGGCCAGAATTAGTTTTTTCAGTGAACAATTATGTTTGCATTTTTTGGGAACTGCTTTAAATTCATAGCCTTTCTTAGAAAAAAATGAGAACTTTTTAGTATTAAATCATTCATTAATGAGTCAAGTCCTTTGTATTCCAATCTTGCATGTTCCTTACCATTCCAAATTTTCCATTCTAAATAGTTTTTAGTGATAGGATGCTGCATATGCATTGCTGGTTTAATTGTTAGAAATTTTATATTAAACGTCGACAACACCTGTGAGATTTTCTTTGATTATATTTTCTAATTGGTTACAGATTTTGTAAGGAAGAGTCATTTTTGTGTGTGATAAAATAAGTTCTTTCTTAGGACTTTTTTCTTTTCTTTTTCATTTGTTTTCTTGAGATAGCATCTCTCTGTAGCCCCATGGAATATGCCGTGTAGACCAGGCTGGCCTGGATCTCACAGAGTGCTGAGATGAAAGGCCTGTGCCACCATGCTCAGGTTTTCTTTGTTTAAAAAAAATTTTGTTTGTTTTGAAAGAGAGTCTCATGGGATGCAGACTGGTCTCCAACTAGACATTTAGCAAAGGATGACCTTGGATTCTTGATTTCTGAGAAGTGGGATAGTCTTTGAGAAAGGCTCCAAGTTTTAGAACACACAACAAATGGTAATGAATATGCTGAGCCAGGCGTGGTAGCCCAGTCCTGGTCTACATAGTGAGCTCTGGGGCTGCGGGGAGACCCTGTCTCAAAAATATCAAAGAGAGAGACAGAGAGAGCGAGAGTGAGAGCGAGAGAGAGACAGAGAGAGAGAGAGAGAGAGAGAGGAAAAAAGAAAAAGAATCTACTTCTGATATGGGTGTGGATTCAGTTGGGTGTGAATTGAGAATTCATGGTGTTGTTTTTTTTTTTCAGATATGTGATTTCTAAAACTTATTTCTATTTCTACCAGTTGTCTTTTCATGATTTTGATGGTGTTCCTTGAAACACAAAAGCTTTACATTTTGGTATCTTATCTACTTTTTCCTTGAGTTGCTTGTGGCTTTGGTCCCATATCTAAGAAACTACCATGTACAAAATCCCTAAATAAAAGAGACAAGCCCTAAGAAAATACTGACCCCTAAGATAATTCACACATTTAAAACCAACATATTGGTGTATACTTTATGACTCTTTGAATCCATCTGTATTTCTAATTTGACACAGAAATAAGCTGTCAGGGAGTGACTTAATCAGTTTTAAATCTGGATCATTCTATTATTGTTTGCCTTAAAAATAACTATCCTTGTTGTGTTTTCCAAAGCTTCTGTGCTTTCCTAGGTTTTTATACAGATACTCCTTAAAATATTAAATGGTAACATGTAAACTATCATTAAGAAGAGCAGAAAGATTTTTTAGGATTGATTTAAACCTTCTAACAAATTCAAGAAAAAACCCATAATTTAATTCAATATGAGTTGTAAAAATAAACGTTTTAAATTCTACACATTAAAAAATAATCCTCTAATTAATATTTTAGTATGCCTTTTAAGTGACTCTTTTTCTGACAAAGTAATACATTCATTGCAGAAAATCTGGGTAATATAAGAATGTATAAGGAGAAAATCAAAATCACCCATAATCTTGTCACAAAGTAAACCTGTTGTAGCATCTTTTTATAACATACTTATATCCATGTTTTACTGTATGTTTCTTCAAAAACTATTTTTACCTGTTGTATTTTTATGTTCTCATATTTAAAACTATAATTTTAAGACACAATTTTAAATGTTCATAGCTACAATCTTTTTGGACAACTTTACACAATCAGTTGTATAGATAGCCTATTTTTCATTTAACTATTCCTGTATTTTATCAACAATAATGGGGCAAATATCATTGAACATATATATTTCTCTATACCTCTATTTTAGTATAATCATTTCTCAGAAGAATAATTACTGGAAAAAATGTAAGCATTTTTTCAATAATTAAAGTTTTATGTAAAAGTGTTATGCTTATTTAAAAATCAGAGTTAAAAAGAAAAAGAAAAAGGTACCTCTTTTGTGTGGTTTCTAAAATGTATTTTTATTATGTTTCTAATGTTTTATCTGCATGCATATAAGTTCAGTGCTCTCAGAGGCCAGAAGAAGGCATCAGGTCCCCTGGAACAGGAGTTTAGACTGTTGCTAGCTGCTATGTGGGTTCTGGGAACCAAACTTGGGTCCTCTGGGAGAGCAGCCTGTACTCTTAGAGAGCCTGTACTCACAGAGCCAGCTTTTCAACCTAGTTATTTCTCAATATCTTTCAAAGCGCTCTTTTTTTCTCTCAATGGCAAAACCGGTTACTGCAGTTGTGCAGATATAAGTTTTGCTTCTACGTTTTGTATATTGTTTTACAGGAATGGGCTATTCTGTATACTATACTCTATAAATTGTCACTTTCCAGTATACTGGGTTTATTTGTTTGGCTTTTTTTCTTTTTAGAGACAGGATTTTCCTGTAGCCCCAGCTGGCCTGAAGCTCACTAGGTAGACCAGGCTGGCCTCCATCTCACAGAGATCTGCCTGCCTCTGCCTCTTGAGTGCAGCACCACGCCCAGCTTCCAGTATATTCTTTATCAGCATAGACAAGGCTAGAGAGCATTTAAAAAGTAGCAAGATGTGTTTTATTAGAGATACTACAATTTGCTAGAGCTGTTTCCTTGTAGTTTGTGAATTCCTTCTTGGGCATTCCTGTCTTTTGTGATTATCACAATGCTGCAAAGTCTGATCCCTGTGGGTTCTGTGAATATGCACAAACACCGGGTAAAGTCTTTCAATAAGACTCTAGATAGAGATACAGTTTGTATCCATTTCCCTACCCCAACCTTCCCCTTTCCTGTTTGTGTTTAGGAACTGTCATGCACATTGGCCTTATTTGGGACTCTGCATCCCCCCTACCCCCACCCCCACTTCTTTACATAGTGTTGCTTTGCAGGGAGGATCCGCTCCCATGAATGTGCCCGCCCACACGCAACAATGCTGGGAGTCCTTTATCGTAGTCTCCATCACCAGCCTGAATTCTCTGGGTTCAATCAGGAGGAAGCACATGACTTCTACCTAGGTCATATTTTCTCTTGGGGCTTAAGAGATAGCAAACTTTTCCTGCCCAGAATCCCTGCTTCTTAGCACAGATCTCATGGATCAGGTTTGCAGACATGTGGCTCTCCATAAGTTCTGGAATCTTCTTAAAAGCACTGTCTTTCCTTTTCTTCTTTATACTCTTTTCTAATGTTGCTTTCCCTAGGGCTTTGGGCTGCCCTGACATTTTTGGTATTTTTACTTTCTCTCCTAAAGCTCTCTCCTCCCCACCACGTGACCACCAGTCCCTACATGGGGTCTTTTTTTCCTTCTCGCCTGATTCTCCTCATCAAGGCAACTGTGGAGAAGTACAGCTTGTCTGCCCTGAGGAATTTTCCTCACATTCTAATAAAATTGTCCTAAAGCTTCCATTTGGATCCATTCTTCATTTTTTTTTTTTTTTAATGGATGAGACTAAGGATCCTCCCAGGAGTCACTTGTTACTTATTTCTCCCCTGTAAGACTGACCAGGTTGGTTTTGAGAACTTTGACTATTACCGAGTGTCTGTTTTCCAGATCCACCACTTCTAGAATCCTCCAGACTCTAGCTACCCCTCGGAGGAAAATTTTTCTGAAGTGGCCAGATTTGGCTTCACTAAATTAGTGAACGCAAAGGGGATCCTTCTGTTTATTTCTACTTTGTTGATTCCATTGTTTATGTTGCTTTGTCATTTCCTTTGTTTATAAGTATATATGAGCATATATGTCTCTAGTTGGGCACAATTTTACTTATAGTGCCACTCTGTAAATGGGGAGCCACTTGGTAGTGCTCCCTATCTGGTAGGTGTGAATCTTGGGCCTGCTGTGTGCACTGTGGGCCCCAACGCTTTGGCAATTCCTAAAGGTACAGGCTGTGCCCAGCTCTCTACCATCATAGCCAGACAGAACCCCTTTCAGGATTCTCTGGTGGAAGCCATTTCTTTATAATATTCTGATTTCTCCTACTGAGGAAGAGGGAACTATTAATACTTTGGGGAGAATTCATTAATCTGGCCCAATGTACTCTAAAATCTATAATTCCCCAGTTTTTTTTTTTTTTTTCCTTTCTGGAATTTAGAAAGTGCTCTTTCCTAGTTTCCAGTGTTAGCGTAGTGCTTTTCCTCTCATTTTGTGACTATTTCATTTGGACAGAAGATATTTGGGAAGCCTACTGTTTTTGTTGTGAGAAGTGAGAAGTATGTTTTACTTTCCATTTATTAAAGATAAGAAAATGGTATTGAAAAGTTGTCACCTCACCTGTGGCTGGGGCCGAAATTAAGAGCAGCAGCAAATAATAGGAATGGTTTGGAAAACAAGATTGAGGACTGGAGAGATGGCTCCACAGTTGAGAAGGACCAGGGGTTTGGTTCCCAGCACCCAGTTGGCAGCTAACAACCATCGGAAACTAGTTCTAGGGGATCCAAGGTTCTCTTCTGGTCTCCCTAGGCATTGCACAATACAGGTGCACTTACATACATGTAAGACCAGCACACATACACAAAAACAAAATTAAATTTAAGTCATGTGTACTCACTCCACTTTAACACATGGCAAAGCCGGGAGTAGAAATTAGATCTCATGATGCCTTTTCATATGCCGTTCAACCCACTGTGTTTCATATGCATCTAACAAAAGACAATAAAAACATTTTCACTCCTATATTTTCATTACAAATGCTCACAGTAAGCTTCTTATTATATACTATTCATATGAGATCTCATATGCAATAATATCCAGGGGGCAATTGTTTATTAGGAAACTAAAGCTCAGAGAGTCAATTATTTGGTGAAAACAAAACAAAACAACAACTCACCAAATGCCAGTGCTCTGAATCTCCATTTGAAGAAGAAAAGTTTTAATTCACTGTTATTTTTATCCCAAGTTCTTTCTCCAAACCTTTTTCAGCACTAGCATTTGCAAGAAAATAATCAAAAATAATAAAAAAGTCACTTCCCCTGTCTTCAGATTTAAAGCTTTCACCTGCCGTCCTGGCTGTATGGTTGCAACACTGGAACACAGTTGCTTGTCCTCCTTGTATAAGGAAAGCCTGTGAGATATTAACATGCCAGGTCACTCCTCCACACTTGGGACCTGCAGCCCTTCTAGGAAGTTCACCCATCCTGGTTTCTGGTGCTCTGCCGTCTGTCTTTACCATTTCTTGTTTTCTTGTGGTCCTGTGTGGGGAAGTAGCATTTGTTTTACGTAGCTGGGATTGTTTGATGAGGAGGCAAGTGGAAATGTCCTTAATGACTTCACAGAAAAAGGGAGGTCATATTTCCTTCCTGCATTTCTCTGTAATTTTGAAAATGCTATACCCAACTCTACACTACTACAATTTCATGGGACCTCAAGACCTTTTCTGGAATCTGACTTCTGAGGCAGGACTAATGTCTCTGGTCTGTGGATGTCACTGCTGTCTTAAAGGTCTCTCTCTCTCTCTCTCTCTTGATCATTCTACTCAAGAACAAACAGGTGTGATGCTGTGCTTTGGCTTTGCCCTTTGCTTTTTAGCTGTTAATCTGGTTCCAAAGCTTCTTAAATTTTATGAGCTAAAATCAGCCACTTGTTGTTGCCTTGCATACTGTTGGTTCTTCAAAAGGTAGTCTTGGCTTTTTACTAGGCAAATAATTATTGCATAGTTAGAAGTTCAGTTTTACTTAGAAAGTTGATGATACAGGTCTTCTTGGTGAGAGAAGGATGAAAGTTGACCCCATGGCTGTCCTCTGCTTCTTAAAGCAGTATATGGCAATATATGTGTGCTGTCCTAAGTATGAGAAACATATTCTAATAAGCTTGACCTTCTTTAGCATGTAGCAACCTTTTAAAATATATGTATTTATTTGCAATGCCTTTGAATCTTACTGCTAGCTTAGTAATAGGCAAAAGGATTAAAGAATTACAGAACAATTCAAAAGAATCCAAATCAGATGAAATTTTCACTGGATTCATCATGACTATAATATATTAATTAATGATATTCTGGAGAAAGGGTTGGGTGATAGATTATTGCTACTTATTTATAAAGCAAGTTTATGAACTTGAAAGAGTTCAATATTAATCTTATATGCAAAAGTCCCCCAAAGAATGAAAATACTAAAGAAGTAAAGAATTATTCTCAAAATCTTAAATTAAAACTTGCATTATGCAAATATGAAAAAAAGATGCCAAAACATTCAGGATGGATAGAAACACTTTAAAGGGTTTGGATTTCAATATTAGCTATATCATTTCCAATTAGTAGTGGAAACATATTGCTATGTATTCCATTAGTGCAAAGGTAAAAATATTTCCTCACTAATAATAATGAATGATAATATTTAGCATATAAATGGTGCAAGCTCTTAAATTACCTTTATTTTTGCTATATGAGTCCAGCCGAAGAGAATTTAATGCATTTGGGGGCATGGTATAATTTTATCTTGCTCTTGCCATGTGAGAAGAGTAATAACTATATTCTAATATTAATATGAGTACAAGATATACATATTGATGAGTAATAGCCATGTTGTTCAGACCTCCTTGCCAAGTCATATTAAAATGACAAATAATTGCAATTGCTTCGCAGAGAAATGGTGCAGAATCTGTAGTCAAAAGCACATTAGGGACCAACAGTGTCCATTTGTTATCCTTTGTCAGGAAAACATGGCTTCTAATGAAAGCGAATGAAGAAGCACTGATTGAGGACAGTGACACCAAACCTTTCTCTCGACAAGAGTCATGACATGGGTATTAATAAGAGGATTGAGAGGTGAGGCAGTGCTCTGGCTCTTAGCATCTCTGTATAATATCGGTTTGCCTTTTGTTTGACTTTTCCTCTTTCCATAAAAAAGTGTAGTAATTTTTCGGGCTAGGGAAGTAGGCTTTGGAGGGAAGAAATGTGGTGGGAGGTATCGCAAAGATACCCAGGGTCGGCGTGTTCGGTCAGGGAAGATTCCCCAGATAATTTGGCAGTGTCATTTCAAATCTGAACTGCTGTCAACTCAGAACCTGAAAGCCTCTTAAAAGTGAGCTAAATCCTGCCATCTTTTTTCTTTACCATTAAACATTATTGTACCTTTTAATTGCCTTCATTTTGATAATTAAACTATCTAGGTGCAAAATATTGCTGGAAGATTTTTTTTTTGACCAGGAAAATGAATAATGTATTAAATGGAAGTAAGAAAATATGATTTAAGATCAGAAATCTTTGGAGGAAATTTCAGGAATTATGATGACTTGGTTTTAGACCTAAACACCTATTGTTTTGTGTTTCCTACCTAATGATTTTTATTTGACTTTTAAAATGTATTCTTATTTAATTGTATGAGTGTTTTGCCTTCATGTATGTAAATGAACCCTTGTGTGCAATGCCCTCAGAGTCCAGAAGAAAGTATTGGATCCCCTGGAACTTACCATGTGGATGCTGGGAACTGAACCCGTGTCCTCTACAAGAACATCCTGTGCTTTTTAAACTGCTTAACCATCTCTCTAGTCCCTCATACCCGGTGATTCTTATTCCTGCAAATGTTTAAGATCAGCATCTCAGATGGCTTAAGAATACATTATGGTTTTATTATGATATAGGAAAATCATTTTGTAGTTTCTAACAGTTGATTTAACATTTCTGCACCATGCACACCATGTCCCAGGCACGGTGCTATGTATTGAGAACACTTGCTCACAGTATAGTCGGAAGGTAAAGTGAACTAACAGTAGCAACTATTACTTACTGAACATACCAAAATACAAGCACCCTGCTGGGTTTCACATAGGTGATCTCATTTAATACTCTAACAGCCACCCAACATGAGCACCATTATCCAGAGAGGGACTCTGAGCCACAAGGAGGCTTGGTGTATCTATCATCTAAGATCATGCAGCTAGTCAATGTGGTAGGGAAGCTTTGAACTTAGGCAGAGTCCAGATCTGTGCTCTTATCTTCAAAATAGTGACATAAAAAATACAATATACTCAGAATATAAGACATAGGATAAGCTACAGGGCCTGGAGGAGGTTGGTTCTAATTGCCTAGGGTATGTGGTAGAAACTGAGAAGAGAGATGCTCAGTACAGGAGAACTTTGGGGGACCTCTGAGTATCATATTTGTATAATACTGTAAGTATCATTAGTAATCTAACAGAATAGAGTATCTTAATTTTTCTCCTATATTTGCTTTTGTTTTGGTATATTTATTTCCTTATAATTTAATAATTAGAATAAAAATTATTGTTAGGGTACATAAAGTAAAAGGTTAGAAAAACAACAGAATATGTTTTACTCTACCTGATGAAGCATTTTTCAGTAAGTAAAGATCATTTGTAAAGTGGAAGAAATAACAGTTTGCAAATGGGAAAGTATAATCCAGAATAAGGAAAAGAGATGAAATATATTTGAACCACGCTTTAACTGAATGTTAAAATTATATATTTCTATGGATGTGCACACTGTGTACATGCACAGATGCCTTAAAGGTTTCATTTATCCCTCTGCTATTGTTTTTTTTATTAATTAATTTTTTTATTGATGCTTTGTGTATTTCATACATCATTTTCCAATTCAGTTCAGGCATATATCCCCTTCCCTTCACCCCACCCCACCCATACCAGATCATGCATTATTCTGCCATAAACTTTTTCTGCATTCTTTCTGTTTTTTTTTTTTTTGTTTCATTTTTTTTTAACCATAAGTGATTAGTTTGAGTACAAAGATCCTTCATGTAATACACTTTGTGAGCAGTTGTTGAGCCAAACAACACGGTTCATGGGTCCCCCATCCAGCAGGGGGGGGTGCTTGTATGTCAATCAAGTTGATCAAAAGAGTGTCCAAGTCCTATATTGTTGTTTTTCACCATTCACACAATTCACAGCTTACATTCTACCTGCACCTCCTCTTCTGCAGATGTTCCCTAAGCTTAGAAAAAGGGCACAGGTTGAGATGAGATGCAAAACACGTCTACTCTGGAGTTGTTGTCTTGTTCTCTAGTCAGTTCTGGCTATTTCTTTCATGGGCTGACAGCTTGTCCAGGTATAAACTTTCAATCCTACTAATGAAGTACACGCAATTAGATATATAGGTATTTAACCCGTTAAATATATAGCCTTTCGGTCCTACCAATGAAACACTCGCACTTGGATATATAGGTATTTACACATTACTACGTGTTATGGTAGGTTACTTTGGTTATAGACCCAGATGTTTGGCTGGTAGTTAATCTATGTATTACATTTTCTTTGTTAAGTCTGGACAGTGTCTTATGTGGTTTAAAACTTCTCCTAACCATTAGAGGCTGTCAGCTTGTGGATCAGCCGTGGGTATTCCTCCAAGGGAGAGAGCCACCTAGCCAATTAGATTGGGATATACAGGCACATGCTGGCTTTGCCACTGCTGCCACAGTATTTCCAGGCAGATGAGGTGTAGCTGTGCTGATGACAGAGGGGTATTGCTTGACTCAAGGAGACCTTTATTTGCCTTATTGGTTTAGTAGCCTTTAGTAACACTCTCTGGCTTCCAGAGTCCATCTGTATACTGCAAGTGCGGTCTCCATACATCTTTCCCATGTTTTTATATAAGGTCTTCAACAGAGGGCCTTATCGCCTCTCTTAAAAAATGTGAAAAAAAAAAAAAAGCCTTTACCTTTGGGGGGTTCTTGGATCCCCTAGCCAACAACTC
>VZQC01013330.1:974233-1020757 GCA_009823505.1 Rhizomys pruinosus | reverse complement strand
ATGAAGACTATATCCCTCTGCCTGATCCCAAACCCCGGACCAGCTTGCGACTACTGGGGGGGGGCGGAGCCACCCAGCCGGGCAGTCATTCTCTGGCGGGATTTAGGAGTCAGATCTAGGCCCCTCTGCCACAACTCAGCAAATCAATTGTCCTGCACCCGTGGGTCACTGCCCTAAGTTTTTACCTGCGTGCAGCAGTGGCGGGCTGCTCCCTGCGCAGGACCAGCCAATGGTGACTATATCCCTCTGCTTTTGTTCATTTTTGCTGCTATAACAAAATATCTGAGACTAGATAATTTATAAAGGTCATGGTTCTGGAGGCTGGGAGGTCCAAGATGAAGGAGCTAGACCCTGGTGCAGGCATTCTACTGTTTCCCTGCATGGGTGGAGGATGAAAGATGAAAAGGGAGCCATCTTGGTCCATAACTCTTGTTCAAGAATTTTTGGGGACCATACATTGAAATGTACCTACCTGGAGTTCAATTATCTGGACACCTCAACAATCTTGTGACAGACCTAAGGATCAGAAAGTGAATTAAAACTTTAAGCATTCTAAATAATATTGTCCATTCAAGAGCTGTGAGCACTTGGGCACATATACACAGCTGGGGTCAGGGCTGACAGCCTAATTCAGCATCTTTGGACCGTTCTAATGCAGGGATCTTGGAGTCTCACTTCAGGCCAGCTGTGTCCCCTGGCAACTTAGATATTTTAGGTGACAAGTTTCAAGGCTGGGAGATTTGAAGCAGAAAGCTAGACACAGATATAGTGGTATTCAAGAAAAGAGAAAATAAGAAAGAAACAAAAGACTAATGAGGACATGTCATTAAAATTGTCAGTGTTAAATTTTTGCACAGGTGTGTGTCTGTGTGGAGGGAGGGAGGACAGAACAGGTCAGAAGTCAGAGAATAGCCTAAGGTGTCATCCTTTGAGATAGGGTCTCTGATTGGCCTGGTACTCACCAGTTACACTGCCTATCGAACTCTAAGGATCCCTCTGTCTCTGCCTCCCAGCACTGGGCTTACATGTGCACACCACCACACCCAATGTTTTTATGTGGGATCTGAGAAACCAAGACAGATCCTTGTGTTTTCAAGCTCAGCCCTTTACTGACTCTGATATCTCTTCGACCCCAAATCCAATAGTTTCTTCTTCGAATCCTTGTAGACCTTAAGTATATTAAAATATATTTATAAAACAGAGGTTCTTAATAATAACTCTGAAGTATACTGCAAGATGATAAGATTTTCATTTAATATATTGTGCATTTTAGTGAAAATTTTATGAGGGTTGTATATTTAGAAGTATAAATAGTTTTGATGTACAAAATTGTTTAAAAGGTATGGACCATAGTTTGCTTAAGATGCACATACACATTTGTACCCAAAAAATGCAAATAAGATATAATAACAGCACTTTACATATTTAGAATGAACAAGGCAGTGGATGTTTGTTGTTGACGCTTTGTTCTTCTGGCGACTGCCTTGGTATTTGGTATGAGCAGATCTTCCCTTCATATCTGGTTGAGGCTGCAAGGTTAGATTTAGATTGAGAGTAGGGCGCACAACTCATTCCTGTTAATTAAGGTATCACATTTTCCCAACTACACAGTGTTATGGTAAAAATAATGTGAACAGATGACCAACTAGGAATGCATCTCAGAATTATTGCTGGGCATATGAGAAGACCTTTTCTTCTTTCAGAGAAGTTGGAAAGACACAGCTCTAGGAGTTGCTAACCACCATCTTATAGCCAGAATAAGATGGCCAATGTGAGAACAAAATCCATACATATAGAGAGGGAGGAGCTGGAAGAAATCAAATGTTTGTAACATTATAGAACTTTTAAGCAAATTCATTCATGTTTTGGTCAATCAGTCTGGAAGCTTTCTTTTAAAATCCATGCTGGATAGACTTAACCAATCCAACGGATAGTGTATACTTGGCTAAAGTTATTAAAAATTCTAACCCTATTGTAAAGAATGTGGAAGAGGTTAATATACACATTGAGGTAGAGAAAGAAAAACAATATAGCATTCCTGGCAACATCCATTAGCTTTCATCTCACTCCTGGGAATTGAGAGCTTAGAAACAAAAACATTTATAGGTCACATATTTCTAAGAATTGAAGTTGTTTACTGCAATATTTTTTTTATAGCAGCCCAAAAGCAGAAATAAGATGAATGTTTAGGAGAGGGGTAATGACTGATACGTGACAACTTAGTCACAGCAGGAAGAGTAAGGACTACTCTGCAGTGTTAAAAGAATGATTTAAAGCAATTCATGGGTCTTGAAAGAATTTCCACAAGGTATTGGTGTTCTTCTGAGCTGGGGTGCTGGGGTCTCTGAACATTACTCAGGTTGGCCTTGAGCTCATTATGTTTTTTTTTTTTTTTGCCTTGGCCAGCCTCCATGGTGTGTTGAATGAAACATGTCCTCGCTAACTCATGTATTAGAATGCTTGGCTAATGTTCGGTGGTGCTGTTTTGGGAGCTAAAGAACTTTGGGTGGTGGGGCTTTGCTGGAGGAAACAGTCATTGGGGGTGGGCTTTGATGGTTTATAGCCTTGTCCCACTTCCTGTTTTCTCTTTGGTCTCTATATGCAGATAAAGATGCATAAAAGTCAGCCCTCTGCACCTGGCGCCCACTCCCTGCGCTTCCAGGCTTGATGGACTCTGGAACTGTAAGCCAAAATGAATCATTTTTCTTTAGTTGCTTTTGGTCAGAATGTTTCATATAAGCAACAGAAAATGGAGCCCTCCTTGGAGGAATTGCAGCTGTGGGCTCCATGGCTGGCTTTCCACAGGCTTTTTAGTATAAAAATCAAGAGGTGGCGAAGGAAAGCATGGCCTCATTCTTTAAAACCAAGACAGTTTCCAACTTGTAACTGTGCATACCTATATCAGAATACAGGAGTACACACGGAAGTGAGTACAGTATTTGTTTATAGAGAGGATTCTTTATGAGGAGAAGATTGAGAGCAATGAAGAGGGAAGCATGAAGAAAAGGGAAACAAAGAAAAATATATTTGAAATAAGCACATTTATACAGATGCTTGTATATCATACAGTGTACATGTATGTATATCAACCTATGTATAGGCTATGTACATATATATATATATATATATGTATGTGCATATATAGCAGTTCTATGTGGATATGTGCATATATAGCAGTTCGATCCAATATATGTAATATTATAAATACAACATATATTTGTAACATGTCTATCTTGTATATTTTATTGTATGTATTCTATATGTAATATGTAATTGAGGTTCATAACATTGTGAATACTTTTTGTTAGGAGTAAATTTGTCAGACCCTTATACCAACTCTTGGAGGTAGGCACTCCAACGCCTGTACTTTGGAAAGTCTGGGTTTTATGGAGCAATAATCTGGGATTTCTGAATATGTTTATCATATAGTAACACCAATGGGGTTAGGTAGAGCAGAGCAAAGAGAGACAAATACTTCCCCATCTCAGGCCAATGTTTGTAAGCTTCATTTCCAGTGAGTTCTTGTGGCCTTCTTTTCCTACCTTCCTTCCTTCCTTCCTTCCTTCCTTCCTTCCTTCCTTCCTTCCTTCCTTCCTCCCTTCCTTCTTCCTTTCTTGCTCTGTGTGTGATATGTGTGAGTGTGCACATATGTTTCTGTGGATATACTCACTTGAATATGTTTGTGTGGAGATCCCTCTTCACTCTCCAATTGAATTTTTGTGATTTTCCATACAGTACAGTTTGATGTCCTTTAGATCCTCTTCCCCCAGCACCTCCCTCCAATACCTCCCTGCACAATATAATGGTGCTCTCATGTAGATAATATGCCCTATAGAATATGATTTGTGTCCCCAAATGACCTTCAGTGTGGGTCCATCTACTGGGGCCACCAAGTCCCAATGCTGTAAGACACTGTCTTTCCTCCTCCCACAGCCATCAGTTGCCAAAATCTATATTCTAATGAGTTTTCACTGTAATCTCATCTTTGATGTATTGGTTATTAAAGGATGTGTTGTTTAATTTCCAGATATTTGAATTCACCAAATTTCCTCCTCTTACTATATCTAATTTTGTTTATTTGTTATGAAATATAGTTAATAAACACTGTGTGATTTTAGGCCCTTTAAATTTGTTGAGGTTTCTTTTGGACCTAACTTATGGCTAATCTTGAGAAAATTTCAAGAGACCATTTAGAAAAAAACATTCTCCTTCTGCTGTTGTAGAAGCCTGAAAGTTTGGATCACATATATAAGTGATCCAATCACATATTGGTGATTTTGATCATATTATCTATGAACTGGTAAATTTCAATGCATTACAAGTATTTGCTGTGTTTTTTATGATTAGACCTAATCTTCTAATCTGTAAGGGTTCATATAAATCCAAAAATTAATTAAAATGATATAATGGGAATATACTAAAATTAATACATGCAAACAAGTTCTACACTAGAATATTCAAATTTGAAGAAGTTTTTCTTCTCTACTTAATTTTAATTGTATCTAAATGTCATTTTTCTGCAACAGGACTAACATTTATTTCCTTCCAGGGACATACTCAGCTCCCAGAGTACAGACAAGAGTGTCATTGAGTTGACTCCTTCCTGGTATGTGGAATGGGAGCGATTTCTCTTCCTGCGGGTAGTGGGATATGTATGGGAAGGGGAATGAGAAAGAGCATGCGCATGTCACCTGGGGATGTTTGCTGGAGGTATTATACGTAGATCAGTTCTAGATCAGGTCAGTTATAGACTACCTCAGAACTACTTTCCTCATAAGATATGTGGCACATGTACAAAGCAGGAAAAGATTAGGGCTCATGCTCTGGCTGGACAACAAACAACTTGATAATTTACGTGGTCTTGAGCAAGTTGCCAATTCTTTCTGCATCCCTTTAAAAAAAAATCTAAAATGAGAAGGGTAGACCAGGAGACTTGGAGGCTTCCTTTCAATGTTTGAGCTACATTTGAATGTGAAGAAATCACTCTTATCAACAATAGTACTTTAAAAGTATAGAGTAGGCACCAGTAATGATGTAAGAATAAAGGAACTGGGGCTGGAGAGATGGCTCAGTGGTTAAGAGCACTGACTGCTCTTGCAGAGGACCTGGGTTTGATTCCCAGCACCCACATGGCTGCTGAGAACTGTCTTTAACTCCAGTTCCAGGGGAATCCGATGCCCTCTTCTGACCTCTGCAGCATTTCAAGACACAGGTACACCAACCTACATGCAAACAGTACACTCATATACAAAAAGTAATAAACAAAAAAAATTAAAAAACAAGAATAAAGGAACTAATGAGAGATCTGGAAGTATCTGCCCCCCACCCCTGCTGGCTCATCAAGTGGGAGGCAGGGCCAGTGGCTCTTGGTTTTGTTTCTGGGACTACCTACCGACCGTTAGATCCTTCTTTTATTTTTTTGTCTTTTTGAGACAGGGTCTCCCTGTAGCCCCAGCTGTCCTGGAACTCAACTCTGTAGACCAGGCTGGCCTTGAACGTTAGATCCTTCTAAGCAGGCTGTTGTTTAATCTCATGTGAGGATTCTTAGGGGATTGAGAGCTCATGAGTATTTTTTTCTTTAGCATTGCCCTGAAAACAAGCAGGAATGCTGTTTAAGCTTCCCTATGAGGACTGCTACCTACAGAAGCAAGAATTAACCAGTGTGTTGGTAGCATGACGGTTCATAAATTCAAATTGTGTATTTCTCCATATCATGTTTTCAAGATAAAGGAGACCTTAAAGTAGAGGCATAGCCGATAAATAAGAGCATCCTCACGCCTATATTGTACTTAAAAGACCAGAAATAAAATCTCTAAAAATCAAGATAAAGCTGGGTATTTATTAAGTAACTTTAAACATGGACTTGGTCTCCGCACACTGAGCTAAAATGTTTATGCTATTTTTCCTCTGTAATTACAGAATGCTAATTATAACATTTGTTATGCTTAATGAATTTTCTTCAAGACTTTCAAATCATCATCATCACAGTAAATGAAATACGGGAGTGTATTTCACATCCTTTGTTAGAAATGTTTTCAAAGTTCAGGTCTATTATTTGTCCAAAAGTACAACTAATTACAACATATTATTTGCTGAGAATTCCTTTGGATAACAGTGATTGCACATATTTTTTGCTGAGAATAATGTGATTTCTTTCTTCCTATATCTTTCAATATATTTGAGTTAAAGTTGTCAGGCCATCAATAGTCTGCTCTGCCTTTTCCCCAGCGTACCACAATCTCTTTAACTTCCTTGCCATTTGTTTCCTTGTGTGTCTCTGAAACAACCACTCAAGTATCCCTGCCAGTTTCTTAAGTAGCATACTTAAGCATGCTATAAAATGAGGTCATCAAGCCCTGATTTGAGATAATCAGATATATACTTCCCATGGTACTAGCCAGCAAAGAGTCTCCTAAGGATTTTTTTTTAAAGCATCAATTTAGCTAATTAAACAAATAGGTACAAAAGGGCAGAGATAAATTAAAGCTTGACTCCTGGCAACCTGCTTATTTCTTCAGACATAAAATGATTATTCTTTTCTAAACAATATTGTTATACAAGTAATTATTGGCTATAAAACTATCCATAAAAGCTGCTGAGAAGCCTAAATAATTAAATGTGCCTTCGGCCATGAGTGGATTAAACACTCAAAGGTGATACGTTAATATTTCAACTTTGGGTTTCCCTTATTCTTAAACCTAGCTTAAAGTCAGTTTGTTGAAAGTGATATAGTTAAATGCTGTTTGTACTTTTAGGAGAATTTTTGTTTCTAAATATGAAACAGTAAGAAAGTAATTCAGACTTTGAGTATTATGTATACACTGTTTATACATTTAAATCTATTTACATCCATTGTAAAGTACTATATGTCATCTTTTAAAACTGTGCTTGGATTTTACTTATTTGTTTTATTTTCTTACTTTTTGCTCTACTCCAGTCTTGCCCTTCCCCTGCTCTAATTTAATAGGAGAGTGTAGAAGTTGTGCGGACCAGGGAACCGCAGTCCTGACCAAATTTAATCTCTTTTGAAGAAATTCAAATATCGCAGTGGTTGGTATTGGGGCCCTGTCCTGTAATCACTTGCGGAGGTGGCTCATTCATTTTCCAAGCTGCGTCCACTGCAATCAGTCACTGAAAATTGTGATCTAGAATATTCGTTCTTGACGAAAACAATAGAATTAAGCTACAGGGCTTTGGAAAATTGCTTTCATATTCAAGCAGAGCTACACGTGTACAGACACCTTGTTGATGGCTTTACTGTCTCGAAGAAAATGTATTGCTCCTGCCAGCAGCCTGTCTTTTGGCACTTTATCACTTACAAGTGATGATAAAATTGTGACAAAGAGACTTCTTTTTAATCTTATAGGTCACTGCTTGTCGTCTGCACGCGCCACCCTTTGTCCTCGCGTTTGGGCTAGATAAGCTGGAAAATTCCCTTTAGTTGTCTTCGAATCTTATTTAAACCAAAGGAAGCACAACTTTTTCTTTGAATTTTAAAAATTTCTTTGTTGAAACTATTTTTGTTAATATTTTAAGAATGTCATACGAATTATTTGGATCTTATTCAGCCCTTCCCCCAACTTCTTCCAGATTTCCCCCTTCAACACCCATCCAAATTTCTGTCTCTCTCTTCCTTATAAACCATCAAGTCCGTTGGTGCTGCCTATTACCTCTGTGTGTGGGGTCATCCTCTGAAGCGTAGTTGACCTGGGAGAATCAGTTTAGATTTCTTTGGACTTTTAAGTCCCTAAACCTTTTAATGAGTCAGTTTTAATTTTCTCATATATTAAAACTAGTTTTTAGAAAGAGTTCTGAATGTATTTGAAGTGGTTTTCACAAAACTACATATATTTGGAAAGGTCTGAATATTTTTATGAACCATAAATTAGCAAATAATTGCCCAAATATCATGAGAGTGCTGACTACAAAATATTTATTTATTTATCTATTTTTTATTTATCTATTTTTTTGTCATTTTGAGACAGAGTCTCCTTGTACTCTCAGCTGGCCTGGAACTCACTATGTAGACCAGGCTGGCCTTGGACTCACAGAGATCTGCCTATCTGTGCCTCCCAAGTGCTGGGATTAAAGGTGTGTGCCACCATGCCTGGCTCTTTACTTTATAACCAACTACTATTTAAAAGTACTTTATAGATATCCCCTCCAGAAACCTATGTGGTGGTCAGAATACAGAAAATTCTGAATAATTTTCTCAAATCATTGAATCTTTATAGAAGACTAAAGCAAAATAATAAAGAAAACATTTACTTAAACAAAATTCCCTTTTTGTGCTATTTATTTGTTTCGCATTTTGATTTTTGAACTTTGTGAAGCGAGGGATGCATGGTTTGTTTCTCTCTGTGTTGTTTTAACAGTCTCTCAGCAATAAAGGAAACCTTTGTGAATACACTAAATCTTATAGAAGAATATTTCATATTACATAGATGAGGAGAAACTTATCCCAAGATGGCATTTTATTTCCAGTAAAGCACAGAGGAAGCAATTCAGAAAGTCTTTCTCTCATCAAGGGGTTCCAA
This sequence comes from Rhizomys pruinosus, assembly GCA_009823505.1. Lineage (NCBI taxonomy): Eukaryota > Metazoa > Chordata > Mammalia > Rodentia > Spalacidae > Rhizomys > Rhizomys pruinosus. The sequence continues at coordinate 1,012,220 of VZQC01013330.1, read as the reverse complement.
ACACTTTACACATGTAATGCTTAGCTCTGATTTGAACGTGTTCTCTTGATGGCTCGTTTCATTTTACAGGTGTATAAATCATCCAAAGGAACATTAGCAACTTTTTAAGTGTTTACTCAGTCAGTATGTGTAGTTGAGATAGGAAAAGCAGGGGATGAAGTCTCACGTAAGTGTTCTTGTGACAGCTTCTACTTGCTGGCATTCTGCTTTATGTAAGGTTGGTATGCATTATTATGCTCATTTAGAAATATTTTATATGTATGGATATATTGCCTGAATGTGTATAAGTGCACCCATGTTGCGCAATGCCCATGGAGGTCACAAGAGGGTGTCAGATCCCCTGGAACTGGAGTAACGACAGTTGTTAGCCACCGGGTGGGTGCTGGGAACCAAACCAGGGTCATTTGCAAGAGAAGCCAGAGCTCTTATCTGCTGAGCCATCTCTCTAGCCCCTGTTGTGCCCATCTGAGCGATGAGAAAAGTGATGTATGAGAAGTCTGTGTGGCTGCTGGATTTTAGTCTTCAGCTCTACATCTCAGAACTCTGCCAAAAAGATCCATTGTGATTACTGGGCATGAAATGATCTTCTAAGCATGTCTTCTAATGAGTGACCTTTTAAATTAAATCACAGAGGAACCATATTGGAAGAAATGGTTAAACAAACAATCTTTTCATTGAATACAGGACCTGCATCTTATCTGGCGGTTAGCATGGTCCTGTTTTCTCATATTGTGAATGTGATGATATACGTTTGCGTTTGAAGAGTGGCACTCATTCTTTACCATTGTCTAGCCAAATATTTGTTGAATGACTAACAAAACAACAAGAAAAAATGGGCAAGCAATATTGTTAGTAGTTGCTCATTTTCCCTTCATAATATCACCATGACTTATTTCTATTTTTGGTTTCTGATATAGGTTCTCCGTCTGTATTCTTGGTTGGCCTGTAGCTCACTATACACTCCAAGTTGCTCACAAATTTATAGTAATCCTCCTGCCTCAAACTCCTGAATGCTGGAGTCACAAGCGTGAGTCATGATACTAGGCTTACTGTGATGTCCCCTGTGGACTTTTTATATGTTTGACTTTTTAAGTGTGATTATGCTTTAAAACATGTTTAGGTGATGGAGGGCATAGGTATTTAAAACAGCTTTTATTAGTACCTAAAACTGTACTCTGAATTAAAAAATCCTGAAAGAGAATTAGCTAATATTTATGGAGCTGGAAGTCATAAGAATCTTAAGCTTTCTTTCTATGGATAAAAAATAGTCTTTAGGATCAGTTTTATTCTGGAAATTGTGCCCCAGTATTTTCTTGGAATTTTATTACCTCAAGCATTGCTTAGAAATCAGAGAAGTACTTATAAATCCTAAATAACTATTTTTGCTGTGAATCAAAAGTCTTATTTTTGCTTCTCAAGACTTTTTTTTGTTTCTGCCATAATTATAAAAAAATGTCTGTATGCGTGACCAGAAATTCCTTAATAGTGCAATGCTTAAAGATTCTAAAAGAGTAATGGGGTCATTTGTAAAAATATCACAGTCTGCGAATTGCTAAAGAATGTTTTTGCCTTATGCAAATAGGGATTTTTTAGGATTTCCTTAAGAAAATGAATAGTTTCTCAAAGAAATGGAGCAAAAGTTTCAAATACCCATCTTTCTGCCAAACTTTGCTTGAAGAGAAATAATTATGTTTGGGGACTAAGGGAGAGGGCTGAATCAGAATCTTTTTTTTTTAAATTTTTTAAAAATTATTTATTTATTTATTTCTGTATGTGTATGGATGTACTGTCTGCATGCAAGTCTGTGCACCCGTGTCATGCAATGCCGTGGAGGTCAGAAGAGGGTCTCAGATTCCCCTGGAACTGGAGTTCTCCTGGAATTGGAGTTTCAGACGGTTCTCAGCCGCCATGTGGGTGCTGGGGATCGAACCCGGGTCCTCTGTAAGAACGGTCGGCGCTCTTAACCGCTAGGCCATCTCTCCAGCCCAAGATCAGAATCTTTAGGTAGTAGTACAGCTCAGACTTTCTTTAGATGTATAGGTCTTTATTCAGTAAGAAATCAAGGAAGATTTTATTATTGTTAATGGAAATTATTTATTATTATTATTATTATTATTATTATTATTATCATTATTAAGACAAGGTTTCATTATATAGCCCCAGCTGGCCTGGAACTCACTATGTAGACCAGGCTGGACTTCATCTCACAGAGATTTGCCTGCTTCTGCCTTCCTAGTGCTGGGATTAATGGCAAGCACCACTACACTTGGCATGGACTTACTTTATTAAAGACCAATATGCAAATCAGAATGTTGATTTTTAATTTTGACATGGAAATTTAAATGACTAGTGGTTGTCACACATGAGCTGAAACTTAAGCCTAATTTTGAACAGAGTTTGAAGTTCAAAGGAAAATGAATAGCTTTATTAAGGTATAATTGATACATAATAAATGGTCCATATTTAAAACATTCAATTAGATAAGATTTCCCGACTGTACTTCAGTTAGGAGGGTGGCCACCCTTACTGTCCTCCAAAGTCTCCTTAAGCACCCTTTCTACTCCCTTTTTCCTACTCCCTGCCCCAGATCAGCCCCAGGAAGCCACTAGTGTGCTTTCTGACATTTGGATTTTCTAGAGTTTTATATAAATGTTTTACATAGTATGCCATCTTTTTCTGTCTACTTTCTGTCACTTAGCATAATTATTATGAGATCCATCCATTTTTCTTCTTTATCAAACATTAATTATTTTTATGTTAATTAATATTTATGGATATAGCATGATGTACTGTTTCTTTTCTTATTGATGGATGTTGGGTAATTTCTAGATTTTGGCCAAGCATTTTCAAATAAATATCATCAAAACTTCTTACTGCCATTTAAATTATGGTATATGATTGAAGTGAATGTATTTAATAGACTTTAGTGAAATACTTTCTATTATAATTAATTTTTATTACTATTTTTCATCATTTAAGAGAATAGAAAATATTCTTTTGGAGCTGGAGAGATGGCCTAGCGGTTAAGAGCGCCGACCGCTCTTACAGAGGACCCGGGTTCGATCCCCAGCACCCACATGGTGGCCGAAAACCATCTGAAACTCCAATTCCAGGAGAACTCCAGTTCCAGGGGAATCTGACACCATCTTCTGACCTCCGCGGCATTGCACGACATGGGTGCACAAACCTGCATGCAGACAGTACATTCCTACACATACAGAAATAAATAATAAAAAAAAGAAAATATTCTTTTGGTATATAAATATATATATGGACATAACTTTCATTCATAAAAGCTTGCATTATGGGTTATTTCCTTGAAAATGATCAGGATAACTGAATCAAAAATTGCTAGCTATATCAACAAAATACTTGCTAGAAAAAATGTACAGTTTCACTTTTTTCTCCGTAAGGGTGAGTGTCAGTCTACAAGTTTTCAGATATTTCAGGTTGAACATTTCTCAAACCTTAATTAGTAGTCTAGTCTCTCTCTTATTTTCTCTATGGGATATTTATATTCTTCTAACCCATTTAAGAATTATTATGTCAAGTATATTAAACATGTATCAGAAATATTTATGAAAACAACTTTGTCTTTGGTTTATAGTTTCTATTAGTTACATGGTTTATTTATTTTTGTGTATAAGTGTGCTTGTGTGAATGTGTGGTGCATGTACGGGTCCCTGTAGAGGCCAGCAGAGGGTGTTGGATCTGCTGGAGCTAGAGTGACAGGTGGTTGTGAGCCACCAGAAGTGGGTGCTGGGAACAGAACTCAGGACCTCTGGAAGAGCGAGGAAGTGTACTTAACCACTGAGGAAACTCTCCACTCCCCTGTATAGCTGTACAGTGTTCTAGTGCTCACTAGCTAATACCTTCTTATCAGTAAAGGTCCCCTTTGTGTCTATACTTGGGAAGATTTGGAAATGTAAAATGTACAGAATGTACCAAACAGTGTGGCCACCTTTGGTGCTCACTGAGGAGTATTAATTTCTTTTCCCTTTTCTGAGCAGCTCCTTCGTCCATTTCATGGAATCAAGCAAACACTCTCTCTTCAACCCCTGAACTAACAAGGCTCCTATGCATGTGAGGCTGGAAAAAATGGAAATAAAACTCCAGTGCTTCAACCCCTCTACCTGGAGCAGAAACTCTTCAAAGATTCTTGATCATAGGCAGCATTCCTCCTTCTCTCTGATTCAGTTTGCAAGTTATGACCATTTCCTTGGGTTTCTTGGGATGTGTGAGTTTAGTACTTTTACTTACATTAAACCTTTGATTTAATTCATTATTAACTACCATAAAATTATGCACATCCATTTTACTTATCAATGATGAATGATAGTGTCTGAAGCTGTTTTGAGCTAAGCAGGGCTTTGTGGCCTGCTGAATGCTCCAGCTGCCTCCTCTTCCTCCTCCTCCTCCTCTTCCTCTTCCTCCTCCTGCTCCTCCTTTTCCTCCTCCTCCTCTTCCTCCTCCTCCTCCTCCTCTTCCTCCTCCTCCTCCTCCTCTTCCTCCTCCTCCTCCTCNTCCTCCTCCTCCTCCTCCTCTTCCTCTTCCTCTTCCTCCTCCTCCTCCTCCTCCTCCTCCTTCTCCTCCTCTTCCTCTTCTTCCTCTGGCTCCTTGCTATTTTTCAATTCTTGAATTTGTGCTATAATATTTTAGTACTCTTCCCTTATATCCAGGCTATAGATTATCAGTTTTTCCTGTTGGCTAGTTGCCTTCAGTTTCTGTGATTTCTAACTTATTGCTTCTAATTTTCTATAGACCAGGAGAGAAAATAAATGAACCAATTAAAACTGTATCTAAAGTAAAGATGAGAGTGAAGACAGAGACATTTTCAATGAGCATAGAAATTGTAAAGATTGATCTTTATGCTTAGTGTTTAATTCAAATGTCTTTGTTACTTTTTGATAATTGGCATGTTCTGGATGATTGAAGATTCTACATCGGTGATCTTTGGCTATGTGAAGCACTTTGGTACTGCTGTCAAACATGATCAGTTCTGTTCTTACAGGCCTGAGAAAGGTCTGTCAACATGAGCTGCATAGGAAATAGGTATAAATTAAAAGAAAGGCCACATTGTATTTTCTTCAGGGGAGCACACCAAAAAGAAGGGATTCCTTGAGCCTTTCTAACAACTTTCTAGTAACTGTGACTTCCTTCAAAATTAAAACTTCCTGGGGCCGGAGAGATGGCCTAGCGGATAAGAGCACCGACTGCTCTTGCAGAGGACCCGGGTTTGATCCCCAGCATCCACATGGCGGCTGAGAACCGTCTGTAACTCCAATTCCAGGAGAACTCCAGTTCCAGGGGAATCCGAGACCCTCTTCTGACCTCCGTGGCATTGCACGACACGGGTGCACAGACCTGCATGCAGACAGTACATTCATACACATAAATAATAAAATAAATAAAATAAAAACTAAAAACAACAACAACAAAAAAAAACAAAACAAAAACAAACCAAAGTTAAAACTTCCTTCATTTTAACTTCCAGTCAGTTTGGCCTTAAGTAATGGCTTTACCTAGAGAGAAATATACTACCTATTTTGAAGTATACTTAAACTACTGCATAATGTCCATCAGCCAGAGTCTTCAAAATATTTATGACTTTTTTTACTTTTGGAAATCATTTCCCGTAATTTTGTGGCACTATTTTAAACAGGGCAGTTTTACCAGTCAACTTGCTGCTGTCCTCCACACCTGCAGAGGTGGCAGCTATATTTTTATATTTCCTCATAAAATTTTATCATATAATCAGCATAAGGTCAGGAGAAGTTGAACCAAGTAATGAAACAGTCCTCAAGAGATAACTTTTATTTTAAAGAAAACACTCCCAGTGCTTAAAAAGAATCTTTCTTATTCATGACTCAGAAACTTTTCTGTTGGGTAACATTCAAGAAGCCTGTGCAATATTGCCTCCACCTATGTGATGGAAACATAATGAAGTTTTATTTTCTGATGAAATCCTTTTTTAAACTCCTTGTTGGGGTTTCCTTTACAGCATTCTCAGATATCCTTGATTTGCAGATTTATTCTACACTTGAAGTGATGTGAAGAGGTTTCTTCCTTTTTTTAAAGTAAATTTGCTTTTCTCTGGAGTTTTTGAGACAGGGTCTCCCTGTAGTCCCAGCTGTCCTGGAACTCACTATGTAGACCAGGCTGGTCTTGAGATCACAGAGATTGGCCTGCTTCTGCCTCCCCAGTGCTGGGATTACAGGGGTGTGCCACCATGCTTGGCACAATAGATTTACTTTTATACTAAATTATATAATGTAGTTCTTTAATAGAGCAGCTGGATGAATTCAATATTTGGTTTTCTACAGGAAAAATATAAACAAGAAAATGATAGAGCATTTAAAAAATGTCATATTAATTATTGGTAAATCATGGTTTTATTTAATCTTAAAACCATGCAACTACACCATTTAGAAAGCTCAGCATAGAAAAATCTCCCTCAGTATGTTCTAAAATACCACTATATGTTAAAACTATTTACATTTATAATTAGAAATTGCTTAGCATGCTCAGTCTGATGTATAGGACTGCAATCCCAGCTACTCTGAAGGCCGAGGGAGGAGGATTGAATAGTCATGGCTAGCCTGGGCAACTTAATTGAGAACATGACTAAAAAAATAAAATAAAAAACAAAACAAGTACCAAAAACAGAAACAAAAAATAACTGGGAATGTAGCTCAGTGATAAGGTGTTGGTCTACCATGTAACAAAGCTCTGGTTCTCCAGTAATGAGAAAAAAAAGAAATAAAAAGAAGGAAGGAATAGAAATTATTTAGTATTATATGAAATAATAATATTAAAGTTTAAGGTATGCCAGTATTTCACAATCTAATTTACATATCGGAATGCTAATTTCTTATAAAACTGAAAACATGTAAAAATTTCAAGTTAATAAAGTAAAAGTTTAAATGCCATGACATTTCAGTGTTCAATGGACATACCAGTAATAAAAACCATCTTACTCTAAAACTTTTTCGACTTACCAGAAAACCATGAACTTGCTTTTCTACTGAGTAAGGAATGTTAGTCTTGTTCTTAGATATCATCTAACCTGAACAAATGTGAGCATTTTAATTTGAAGTTTGCACCTCATATCTATAAAACAAGAACACTTGGAATCTAGAAGCTGGGAGAGGAAAACCAGAGGAAAAGCACTGTGGAAATATAACAGCATCTGTATCTGTGTGCATCTGCCTTTGTCTGGGAACATCTTCCTCCCTATCTGTCCTCCTAATCTAGTGTTCTTTCCTTTTAATAATACTAAGTCCTAGGTTCTCTTTTTTGATGTGTTTCACTTATTATTCTTTATAATTTATATATATGCTTATCTAGGCATGGAAGAAGTCAAATTATAAAAAATACATTGCAGAAGATAAGGTCAGCTATGAGATGTTAGAACCTCAGAACTCACAATCAGATTTCATTTGCTGTCTTGAGATGATGCCAGGCAATGGAAATGGTATTCAGCTCTTATAAAGAAGTTCTCAAAGACAAGGAGAAAAATCATATGACAGGAAAAGCCTTTTAAAAACTAAATGTCCTTTCTGGGGCACACGTCTTTAATCCCAGCACTTGGGAGGCAGAGGCAGGTGGATTTCTGTGAGTTCAAGTCCAGCCTGGTCTACAGAGTGAGTTCCAGGACAGCTGGGGCTACAGGGAGACCCTGTCTCAAAAAGTTCAAAACAAACAAACAAACCAACAAAATGTCCAAAATATTCAGACTAATAAAAAGAATTAAAAAACATAAAAATAGTTCTGTGCTAAAATAGTGAGAGGTTGGCCCCAACATTTACATCATGATACTTTAATGAATAATGGATTGATAATATTATGCAACACCTTGAAACATTTTAAATTATTAATAAATATGTTGGCTATTACTAAATCCTGTTTGGTCATGAGCAACTGATAATAAAATATTCCATTTCCTAGAGAAGCAGAATGAACATATAAGAACAAAGATAAATTTAAGCAGAAAAGGTGTTGAGATCAGGTTGTGCCCTACTTCAAATTGATCTTTTTTTTTTTTTTTCCAAGCTGTGCCTTCCTCTAGTGGACTCCATTTTACAAGCAGCATTTCACTCCATTTTGAGGGAAAAGGATGACTGTAATTCCTGGGTGGACCCCAAAGTTCTATCATCTGCCAAGCACCAGCTACCCAGGACAGACTGTCAGCTTCTTTAACTTCTACTCATTCTGTGACCCTTGTGTATGTACGCAGTTGTATAGACATACGTTCTTGTGCTCTCTGATGTGATATGAGAGTTAATATTAGTTATAAAGATTGGAATAAAGAACTTGCATTTGCCTTGGTCAAACTACTAAGATAGGCAGATTTTATAGCAAATTACTGTCCCCAAACTGCTAAACCTTGTGAATTTAATGTTGTTTAGTAAATTCTGACATGGTGGAATGATAGAATTATGTTCATCTATGTTTCTGGCATAAAAGATCACAGCAAATAGGAACCCTTGTTCTCTGAGAAGTATTAAAGGTAACAAAGCTGGGCTGGAGAGATGGCCTAGCGGTTAAGAGCACCGACCGCTCTTACAGAGGAACCTGGTTCGATCCCCAGCACCGACATGGGGGCTGAGAACCATCTGAAACTCCAATTCCAGGAGAATTCCAGTTCCAGGGGAACTCGACACCCTCTTCTGACCTCCGCAGCATTGCACGACACGGGTGCACAAACTTGCATGCAGACAGTACTTCATACACATACAGAAAGAAAGAAATAAAATAAAAAAAAAATAAAGGTAACAAAGCCAAGAAAAATGCAACCTTATGTGGTGATTGTTAATATAAATGGGTCTCTTTATCCTCTTCCTTCTCTTGAATCTGATGATGTAATAATTATCTATCTCTTCCTAAAATCTATGACACTCTTCTTAGCAACTCTCACTCTTTTAAATGATCTAACGTCTCTTTTCTGCCCAAATAGCTTCCATGGCGTCTCACCTGCTGAATGCCTGTTTCAGAGTAGGGACTGTCTGTGTATCTCTGTTTGTATTTTGCATCTTAACTCCCTTCCCTACTCAAGGACAACATCACAATGGCTATCTCTCATTTTCTCCTTTTTAAAAAAGATATCCTTCTCATGCTTCCATATGCCTCATTGCAAGCATCTCTGTTTATTTCCAGTGGAAGAATTTCACCTCCCCAGTGTCTTTACTTCTTGTCTGATGTCTGTTGGAATTGTCTGAACACTTCTCTGGTTAGAATTCAATTACAGGAAAGGAAAAGGCAACGAAGCAAAAGAGAATACACACACAGCCTCTTTGAACCATAGTTTCACTAGTCCTTGTTTCTTTAAACATGATCCAAATAAATAGCCAGCTCTAGTTTCACCCTGCCCACATCTTCTTCCCCTACTTTCTTGCCATTAGAAGAACACTTATGTTAATGCCTGAGTCAGAGTTTTAAGGCTACTGACCTAAACTGTTCTACTTGAACAGAACCACAGTCTCTTTAAGCTGACAGTAAAATCCCACATAACATATTTCTCCAAGCTTCTGTTTCGTCTTGGTTATAGAAGAAAATAATGAAGTCACAGAAGTTCTACCTGGGGTAAACAACAATGGTTTGTCCTACAAAATTAAGAAAGCCAGACTGAGACTTAAAGTACAAATCATTCTCTGGATTATTTTGAGATTTTTGGATTGCTCTTCTTAGCTACAAAGAGCGATGAGAGTCCAGAGGTGGTCCAGTAGAATATATGTTAAGGCGAAGTAATGACAGATATCTTTTACAGGCTATATTTTGATGCTTGGAGATGTTCACTGTTTAAGCTGACTGTGGAGGTAGTTGTATTTTCTCAACAGTAGGCATTTTATGTGCATTTCAGCTGCAGCTAGAATCTAGAGTAAATGCACACCGCTGAATTGGAAACACTTCTACACTTAACTGTAAATTTCTACAGGTTTAGGGTATTATGATTTGCAAATTACTTTGTTCAATGAATTATATATCTTCTCTACAAAATCTTTGAGCAACAAATAGATCTTCTTTTCAAGGTCCCTGAAGATGACCAGAAACTGCTGCTGAACATTCATTTTTAGCCTTTCTAATCTTGAATAATGAAATATTCGAAAACATCTAATCATTACAGGTTGAAAAACTTTCTGAGATGAATCACAAAGTCCTGGATTTTGCTTCTTCTTCTTCTTCTTCTTCTTCTTCTTCTTCTTCTTCTTCTTCTTCTTCTTCTTCTTCTTCTTCTTTCTAAAAGTTCAATTTGTGTGTCCTGAGGTTTTTTTTTTTTTTTAAAGGAAAGAAATAAATTAATTACATTCAAAGCAGAATTCTTAGTTTGAATGTTCAGTGCATCATATTTTTTGATCAATCATTATCTTTTCTCCAGGAGCCAATTCTGACAAAAATTGAGGAGGCCCATTGAATAAAGAGAACAGGAAGTAGCTGTTATTAGAATTGAAAGAGGATCCATGTATTTTCCAGATGCCTTCTGCTTTGAGAGGCCCTTGTCTTATTAATTCTTGTTCATATATGTCTAAATTGCTTGATCACTGTCCTATCCCAGAAGAGTTATCAATATTAAATATTTCAAAAAGCTTTTGTATATTCAAAGTGGATACTCTGTTTGGAAAAAATGTAGGAATCTTCCTGAGAAGTTAGTGCACCATCAAGCCACCCAAGCCTATTAATGGTTCTAATAGATCGTTGCCCAAAATCCATAAATCTGGCCCACACTATCACCACTGTGAATAAAGAGAGGTTAGTCATGTTATTATTTAAATAATTATTCAGTTAACTGTTGTTAAAATTATTTTTTCAAAAAAGTAAAAAGATGCATGTATGATTAAGATTCAGATTCTGCTTTCAAAGAGCTCACATTTAGTAGTAAAAACATAAGCAAAGGAACAATGCAGTGTAATATAATCTACAGGTCACTGTGACTGTATTTAGGTAGCATTCCAGAGTTCATATTTGCCATTTAAAAAATTTATTATTTTTATTTTATGTGTATGAGTGTATTGCCTGCATGTAGGTAGGTGCATGTGTGTGGTACAATGCCTGCCGAGGTCAGAAGAGGGCTTTGGATGTCCTAGAGCTGGAGTTATGGATGATTGTCAGCTGCCATGTGGGTGCTGCATATTGAACCTGGGTCCTCTGAAAGAGCAGCCAATGTTCTTAACCACTAAGCCATCTCTCCAGCTTCCACATTTGCCATTTTTGGTCAGCTTACATAAAATCCTTTTGTTTTGTGTCTTGTTAAAGGGAAGGCCTTTCTGCAGTTAGATAAGCCACACATTCTAGGTCTTCCTTTCCAGACTCCCTTGCAGCTACATTGTGAGTATGTGACTTGGGCCACCCTTGTTAGAAATCTTTCTTATTCCTCTTGGATTGGGAGCTCTATGGTAGCAGAGGTAGGTAGTGGCAGTAGTGGCAGGATGGAGTGTTTAGCTCTCAGGGCCTTGGGAGTAGGGCACTAATTCCCTCACTAAACATGGTCAATAGTGTTTGGGGTAGTGTGAGTCCAAGCCTAGATCTTATCTTCCTAATAATTCCAAGGCATAACAATTCCAATACTTACTCTTTCTAATTTCTCTTTGCATTAGGAAAATATCCAAAATTTCATTTTTATTGGCAAAGCAAAAATTTTCACTATTTTTATTTTTGAGTGCTTTTGAAGGTAATGACCAAGGTACCATTCCAATAGGAGCTGACTACATTGTAACAATACTTAAAATGGATCACTTGTGTGAAATTTTGGTCCCCAACTGGTGACACTGTTTTGTGTGGTCATGTATATTTTGCCAGGTTGTGAAACCTTTAGGAGGTGGGACTTAGATGGAAGAAGATGAGGGTAGGTATTGGGCTTTGAGAATTATCGCCCAATCCCACATCTGGTCTGAGCTTTGTATTGCTCAGGCCAGATGTGGGATTGGGCGATAATTCTGCCCCCATGGATCGAGCCCACTGCCGTGCCTTCTTCATCATGATAAATTCTTAATACCTTGAGCCTCTTAATACCTCCCCACGAGGGAGAATAAATCCTTTTTGAAGGAAGGCTAGAGAGATAACTCAGGGGTAAAGAGTACTTGCTGCTCTTCCAAAGGACCTGAGTTTTGTTCCCAGCACCTACGTTGGGCAGCTCTCAACCATCTGCAACTCCATTTCCAAAGCATCAGAGACCCTCTTATAGCCTCCATAGGCACCTACATTCCTTTACACCACTTCCACATACCTCCCAACACACACTTAAAAATGCCGATATGGTGGTACATGATTTTAATCCCAGCACTTGGGAGGCAGTGACAGGTAGGCATCTTGAGTTACCTAGTCTACCTTGAAAGTTCCAGGCCAGCTAGACTACATAGTGTGTCACTGTTCAAGAAACTATTTTTTTTTAAAGGATCAGCCTGACCAGCTTCAGATCCTTATTTTTTTTTATTATTATTATTTATCTTTGTATGTGTATGAATGTACTGTCTGCATGCAGGTCTGTGCACCCATGTCGTGCAATGCCGCGGAGGTCAGAAGAGAGTCTCGGATTCCCCTGGAACTGGAGTTCTCCTGGAATTGGAGTTACAGACGGTTGTTAGCCGCCATGTGGGTGCTGGGGATCGAACCTGGGTCCTCTGCAAGAGCGTCGGTGCTCTTAACTGCTAGGCTATCTCTCCAGTCCCAAGAAACTATTTTAACATTGTTTCTATTAGGTATTTGGTCTTAGTGATATAATTCTAACAGATACAATTTTATATAGGCATTCACTTATGTCTGTAACGTATTATCTCTCATAATTATGACATTTTAAAGCCATATGTGCTGGGTAGCTTTAGTGTCAACTTGACACACCTGGGTTGATGGAGCCTCAGTTGGAGAATTGAGTCCATTGGGCTGGCCTGTGGCCACATCTGTGGAGTATTGTCTTGATTGTTGGGCAATGTGGGAGCGCCCAGCCCACTATGGGTGGTGCCACCTCTGGGCAGGTTGTTGTGTACAATATAAGAGGGCAGGCTGGGCATGGGCCAGGGGATCAAGCCAGTAAGCAGCCCTCCTCCATGGCCTGTGCTTCAGCTCCTGCCTCCAGGTTCCTGCCCTGAGTTCCTGCCTTGGGTTCCTTGAGTGATGAACTGTGACCCAGGAGATGTAAGCTGAATAAACCCTTTCTCCCCCTGTTGTTGTTGGTCAGAGTGTTTTGTCACAGCAATAGAAGACAAACTAGAACAGAAATTGGTACCAGAGAGTGGGCTATTGCTGTGACAGACCTGACCTTGGTGTTTTGGGAAAGGATTGTGGGAGCGTTTGGAACTTTGGGCTAGAAAAATCATTGAATGCCTAAAGATCTGCTGTGGAACTTGGAACAGTTTTGTTGAAAGAGTTGTAGACGATGGAGGCCTGGCTTGTGAAGTTTCTAGTTTCAAAGGGAAATAGATCATCAGGACTGTTTAATCTATCCATTCTGGTCAGCTGGGGCTGAAGAATTGGCTCTTAGTAACAAGAGACCAGAACCTGAAGTGAACCCTTTGATTTACTGGGGCAATTGATGCTGGTTAGCTGGGGCTGAAAAATCAGCTGTAACAAGAGACCAGCATCACTGTGGTGAAATCTTCTGGGAAGAATTTCTTCAGGGTCAGTACACAGAAGCTATGTTCTAGAAGGGGCCTCAGCCTCCATGTCAAGCCAGAAGCAGGACTTGGTAGTGTGGAAGAGTCTCCTATATGGTTCTGGTGTTGAAATTTGAGGGGGTCACAGAGAGCAGCCGAGGCTTGGTGCTGTGAGGTCAGGAAAGACCATTGGTGGAAGCGCACCTTGGTTGCAGTGAAGACCCCAGGATTGCAGGGGTCATGGAGAGAAGCTGAGGCTTTGCACCAGGAAAGGTCAGAAGAGACCATTGGTGAAGGTGTTGCCTCAGTTTCAGTGGAGACCTCAGCTTTTTGGAGATGCCAGAACCGTGGATTGACCACCAAGAGCAGCAGCAGGTGTGGAATGGAGTCAGCCTGGGCCTGCGAGATGAGCTGTGTGTACCATGGACGGCAGAGTCAGAGAAGGGGAGCTGCCAAAACCCTTTGGAACCCAGAAGATTGTGAGTGAATCCCAGGTGTCCAGCCTTGAGCTACTTGCTGGACTTAGGTTTTGTTTGAGAGTGACTGATTCTTCCCTTTGAAACAAGACAGTACTTGTTTTGGATTTTACAGCAGCCCATAGTTAAGAAACTTTTAACAGAGTATGAACTTTTAAGTGTTTGGACATTTTAAGGACTGTGGGGCTTTTAAGGTTGTACTGTCTTAGGTTGTGATTAATATGAACATCATTAATGTGGGGATGAGAACTGGAAAGGTGGTGGTTTAATAGTGACGTGTTTTATGTCAAGTTGACAATGTTGGATAGCTTTAGTGTCAACTTGACACACTTGGGTTGGAGCCTCAGTTGGGGAATTGGGTCCATTGGACTGGCCTGTGGCCACGTCTGTGGAATATTGTCTTGATTGTTGGGCAATGTGGGAGGGTCCAGCCCACTATGAGTGGTGCCATCTCTGGGCAGGTTGTGGTGTACAATATAAGAGGGCAGGCTGGGCATGGGCCAGAGGAGCAAACCAGTGAACAGCATTCTTCCATGGCCTGTGCTTCAGCTCCTGCCTCCAGGTTTCTGCCCTGAGTTCCTACCTTGGGGTTCCTGAGTGATGAACTGTGACCCAGGAGATGTGAGCTGAATAAACCCTTTCCTCCCCAAGTTGGTGTCGGCCAGAGTATTTTGTCACAGCAATTGAAGAGAAACTAGAACACCGTATTTACCAGAAATACCCATAGACTTTAAGATTAATACTGCTAGTAACTAAAAGAATTTAACACTTTTAAATACTGGTTGCATTTGCCACTGGGTTTAGACATTGTTCTGAAAGGTCAGTTTGATACTCTATAATAAATCCTGTCCCTCATTTTAAAATTTTTTGTTCTCTCCTTTGGGTATTATATTAGCCACTTTTCTGTTGCTTTGATAGAACGACCATGACCAAGGGAACTTATAAACTGAAGACTTTATATCTTACATTTCCATGGGAATTAGAGTCCATCATGGTGGGAGGCATGGTGGCAGAAGGTTCCAGAGCAGGAGCCAAAAGCCAAGGTTCACATCTTCAAGCAGGTATGGAAAGTAGAGAGAGTGACTGGAAATTGGCAAGGCTTTTTGAACTCTCTAAGCCTGCTTCCATTGATGTGCTTCTTCCAACCTGGCTACACCTGCTAAGACCTCCCCAAACAGTGCCACCAGCTGGGGACAAAATATCTAAACCGAGCCCAATGGGGGGCATTCTCATTCAAATCACCACAGGTATTTAAGAAAAAAAAATTGACTTTGGTTAAGCAACTATTTTATCATTTTACAGAATGTCTAAAGCAAATCACATTAGAGCCTCAGTGTTATGCCTAACAGTGCAGATGATGAAAGCCTACCTAAAATGATCTTCAGTGAGTCTTATGGTTATTCCAAGGAAATGAGATGGCAGATCAATACTGAAAGTTATTTTCCCAATGAAAAGCATCTAAAGCTTCCAAACACCATAAACTCATCTAATTATGAATTTACTTATAGCTCTGATTACTGTTGTATTGATATTAGTGCTGAATTTTATTTCTTTTTCAGCTAAAGATTATTGTCATAGGTAAAATTTTTGGTGTTCTTCAACAGTAGCATTTGGTGGGGGTCTTTTTTGAGACAGGGTTTCCCTGTAGCTCCAGCTGTCCTGGAACTCACTCTGTAGACCAGGCTGGCCTTGAACTCACAGAGATCTGCCTGTCTTTGCCTCCCAAGTGCTGAGATTAAATACCACCATGCCCAGCAATATAAGCATTTTTTTTAAAGAGAAAGAAACTAACTCAGGTCAGAAAATAATAACATTTTTTCCCTTGGATCTCTGAAGGAGATGCTAATAAAAGGTCATTTTATTGCATTTTTAACTTTCCTTCAAGCTTTTTTATTTTCATTTTTTTCCTCCCATGAAAATCTACTCCCACTCAATAGATGGAGCAAAGAGCTGAACAGAGACTTCACAATTGAGGAATTAGAGATGTCTGAGAAACACCTTAAGAAGTGTTCAACATCACTAATCATTAAGGAAACGCAAATCAAAACCACTTTAAGATATTATCTTACTCCAATAAGACTGGCTAGGATCAAGAAAACAAATGATACCAAGTGCTGGAGAGGTTGTGGGGCAAGGGGAACACTCATCCACTGCTGGTGGGAATGTAAACTTTTGCAGCCACTATGGAAAGCAGTGTGGAGAACCCTTGGAAGACTTGGAATGAACTTGCCACGTGACCCAGCCATACCACTCCTAGGCATGTACCCTCAAGACTCACCCCACTGCAGAGATACATGCGATGACCATGTTTATTCAGCTCTCTTCAAACAGAAAGGAGCTGGAACCAACCCAGATGCCCTCAATATGATTGGATAGAGAAAATGTGGTACATCTAACATTATGGAGTTCTATGAGCGTAAAGAAAGATGGACATCATGAGCTTTGCAGACATGGCTGGAGCTAGAGGACCATCCGTGCTGAGTGAAGTAACACAGTCCCAAGAAAACAAGATAAATGGTATCCCTCATCTGTGGGCTGCTAGTGCCATTACCTAGTGTATTCTTGTGCACAGCCCCTTGAGCTTTTGTCCGCTGTTTTTATGACTATAGCCCTGTAGTTAGTTGAAGTCTGGTATGGAGATTCCCCATGTAGCTCTTTTACTCAGGGTTGTTTTGGCTATTTGGGGTCTTTTGTTTTTCCAAATGAATTTAAGGACTTTTTTCCAAGCTGTGGAACTTCTGGGGATTTTGATTGGGATTGCGATTAAATCTATCCACAAGAGTTTTGGTGATGGACATTTTTACAAAAGTTAATTTTCCAATCCATGAGCAGGAGGTTTTTCCATCTTCTGATGTCTTCTTCAATTTCTTTCTTTAAAGGTTTAAAATTTTGTTTGTGATATCGTTGGTGTCTTGGTTAGGTTTTTCCTAGGTATCTTCTGTTTTTTGAGGCTATTTTGATGTGGGAAGGTCTTTTGAATTCTCTTCCCAGTTGCTTGTTCTTGGTGTAAAGAAAGGCCATTGATTTTTTTTTTTTTTAGGTTGAATTTTGTATCCTGCCACTTTGCTCAAGCTGTTCATCGTTTCTAGGAGTTTTTCTGGTGGAGTTTTTTTTTTTTTTTTTCTGTAGTTTTATATCATCAGCAAATAGGGTAGTTTAACTTCCTCGTTTCCAATTAGTACTCCTTTAATTTCCTTTTCTTGCCTTATTGCTCTAGCAGTGTTTCAACCTATATTGAAGAGGATTGGTGACAGGGGGGCAGCCTTGCCAAGTTCCTACCTTTAAAGGGATATTTCTGTCATTTCCCCACTTAATATGATATTGGCTGTGGGTCCTGTATATGGCTTGATTACCTTGAGGAATGATCCCTCTAATCATTCCTTCTGGACTTTGCATAAAGGATGCTGGATTTTGTCAAAGGCTTTTTCAGCACTCAATTGAGGTGATAGTGTGGTTTTTGTCTTTTGTTCCATTTATGTGTTTGATGATGTTTATTGATTTCGTATGTTGAACCATTCCTGCATCTCTGGTATGAATACAACTGGTCATGATGATGATCTTGATTGGTGGCTCTGTATGCGATTTCCAGTATCCTGTTCAGAATTTTGGCTTCTGGTTCATTAGGAGATTGGGTCATGATAATTCTCCTTTTGTTTGTATCTTTGCTGGTTTTTGGTAATAGAGTGATGCGGTTGCATAGAAGGAATTTGGGAGAATTGCCTCTGATTGTATCTTCTAAAACAGTTTCAGTAATAATGGTTTGTAGGATTTTTTGAAATGTTTTATAGAATTCTGCCGTGAAACCATCTGGCCTCTGGGTTTTTTTTAGTTGGGAGGTTTCTATTACATCTTCAATTTCTTCATGTATTATGGTGTCTGTTTAAGCTGTTCGATCTTCTTGTTTGAGCTTTGTGTGATTCCTCAGATTTCAGATATTCATCCATTTCTTCTAGGTTTTTCAAATTGGTAGAATATAGGTTTTGAAGTGTTCCATATATGTTCGAATCTTTTCTTGTCTGCTGTGATATTTCCCTTTTCATCATGGATTGTACGGATTTGGAGTTGTTTCTTCTTTCATTTTGGTTAACTGGGCTAGAGGTCTGTCTATCTTGTTATTATTCTTTCAAAGAACCAACTTTTGTGATTCATTGATTTTTTTTTGTATTGTTTTCTTTGTTTACTATTTCATTGATTTCTGCTCTGATTTTTGTTATTTCTTTCCTGTCTGTTGCATTTAGGGTTCATCTGTCATTGCCTCTCATGTGCTTTAGCTGCAGTGTTAGATCATTCACTTATTAGCTTTCTGTTTTTCTAATGTAGGCAAACCAGGGCTATAAACTTCCCTCTTAGGACGCTTTTTAAGGTATCCCATAGGTTTTGTTGGTTGTATTGTCATTGTCATTCAGTTCCAGGAATGCTTTTATTCCTCTCTATCTCTTCTTGACCCATTCATTTATTCAAGAGTGTGTTGTTTAGTCTCCATTGTTCTTGTAGGCAGTAGGGCTTATCCTGGTGTTGATGTTGAGCTTTATTGCCCTGTGGTCTGATAGAATGCATGAAATTATTTCAATCTTTTTATATTGTGGAGGTTTCTTCGTGTCCCAGTATGTGGTCGATTTTGGAGAATGTTCCATGGGGTGCTGAGTAGAAAGTGTATTCTTCTGGTATTAGGGTGGACTATTCGGTAGAGGTCTATGAGGTCCATTTGGTTTCATATCGTTCAGTTCAGATGTCTCTGCTATTCTTTGTCCTGTTGACCTATCCAAAGTTCAGTGGGGTATTGAAGTCCCCTACTACTAGTGTACTGGGGTTATGTGTGACTTGTGGTCCTGAGAATTGTCTTTATAAAGTTGGTGCACCAGAGTTTGGGGCATATATATCATAATTGTGAAATCTTCTTGGGAATTGTTCCTTTGAAAAAAATATAATGGCCTTCTTTGTCTTTTCTGATTTCTTTTACTTTGAAGTCTATTTTGTCTGATATTAAAATAGCAACACCTGCTTTCTTTTTGGTACCATTTGCTTGGAATATTTTTTCCATCCTTTCCTTAAGGTGGTGGTGCCTGTCCTTGAAAGGTAAGATGTGTTTCCTGTAGACAGCATATCAATAGATTCTGTTTCCTCTTCCAATCTCCCAGTCTATGTCTTTTGATTGGGGAATTTAGTCCATTAATATTTAAGGTTACGACTGATAGGTTTGTGTTGCTTCCTTTTGCCTTATTATCCATTTGCGGTTTGGGTTTAGGTTTCTACTTCTGCAGTTAGGCTTTACTGATTTCTCTTTCTAGGTGCAGTTAGGCTTTATTGATTTCTCTTTCTAGGTGCCTGGGGTTGGTTGTTACTTTCTTCTGTTCTTTGAATTGCTTCAAAATTTTCTGAAGGATTGGTTTTCTGGACATGTATTCTTTCAACTTCTTTATGTCATGGAAGATTTTTCTTCTCCTTAATATAATTGACATTTTTGCTGTGTATAGTAACTGGGTTGGCATCTATTGTCCTTTAACACTGGGAATGCTTTGCTCAGGTTCTTCTTGCTTTCATAGTTTGCATTGAGAAGTATTGCAATTCTGATAGGTTTCCCCTTATAGGTCACTTGTTTTTCTCTTGTGGCTTTAAGGATTTTGTCTTTGTTTTGGGGTGTCTAGCATTTTAACTATAGATGTGGTGTGGAGAATTTCTTTTCTGGTCTTGTCTGTTTGGAGTTCTATGTGCTTCTTGTATTTGCATTGGTTTGTCTTTTTTTTAGTTTGGGGAAGTTTTCATCTATTATTCTGTTGAAGATCTGATCAATACCATTCTCTTGGGATTCTTCTCCTTCCTCTATTCCTATGATGCAGAGGTTTGATCTTTTCATAGTGTCCCACAGTTCCTGGTTGTTCCACTTTTGTGTATTTTAAAATTTTTCATAATCTTTCCTTGAGGTTTTTAGTTGTTCTGTGTTATCTTCCAGTCTGATATTCTTTGTTCTGCTTCCTCCATTCTGCTTCTGAGGCTTTTACCTTTCCTTTCCTCTTGATTGGATGAGTGTTTGATTTCCTTTTTCATTTCCTCTTCTGATTTCTTTAGTATTTCTTCTTCTTTTTGGAGCTTCTCAATCTCTTCCTGTAGCTCTTTACTTCTCTGGTTGGTTTCCTTATCTTTTTCAGCATGGGATCATTTCAGTGTTTCTACTTCCTTCCCAAGTTTGTCATTCTCTCTCTCTAGGTCCTTCATGAGTTCTTCATTCTCTTTTCTTAGTTCTTTGATTTGTTTTTTATAATCTTGTAGTTCTTTAAATATGTTCCCAATTGTGTTTCTGATATCTGTGTCCTGGGCCATCCCCAGGGGAATCCCACTGTAGGAATTTTCCATAGGGTTGTTAGAGCTTGGTGTGGAATTATCCTGCCCCTTTCCCATGTTGTCTCTTCTTCGTGTTCCTGGCCTATGGGCTTCTCCTTGTCTGTATTCCAATGTGAGTCCTAAATGCCTCTTCACTGTGTTGAAGGCTTGCTTTGCTTGCCTCCTTCAGATGCTTTCATAATCCTAGTTGGTGGTGGGGGGTGTGTGTGCTCTTTAGCTCGTGCCCCGGTGCCTGCACTTCAGCTGGTCTCAGGAGATCTCCTATTTTCAAATTTTTAATTGGTATAAAATACATAGAATTTAAAATTGTCAGAAACGTTTTTTCTCAGGTTATAACCATTTGATGTGTAGGGTTTAGTGGTGTTATGTACAACTACAGCATCTATCCATCCTCAGAGCTCTAGAGAAACTCTAGATTCATTAAATTATCATTTCTCATTCCGTTTTGTATTAGTAACTTTTCCGATTTTGTGATAAAACACCACAACCAAGGCAACTTATAAAAAGAAGTACTCATTTGGGTTTACACTTCCTGACAGAAAGTCTATGATGATGGGGAACACATCACAATAGGAGGCTGCGGGAGCAGAAATCGGAGAGCTCACATCTCCAATGGCAAACAGGAAGCAGAAAGAGTAAAGTGGAAGTGGGACAAGGCTACAAACTCTCAAACTTGGCTCCCAGTCTCACAGTTCCTTCAGCAAGGTTGCACTTCCTAAACCTTCCACAACAGTAGCACCAACTGTTCAAATATTTAAACCTATGGGAGACATTTTCACTGAAACCACAACTCCTTTATACCTACAGACCCTAGTAACCACCATCCTGTTCCTTGTCTTAAAAAAAATGACTGTTTTAAATATGTCATGTAAGTAGAATCATATTGTAACTTTGATTTTTGCACATGGCTTATTTCATATGTCTTCAAGGTTCATCTGGGCTGGAGCATACATCAGAGTTTCAAGACTGAATAATAATTTGTATATGAATTGGTATGTAGATATAGGAATACACACATATGTACCACATTTTGCTTATCAATTCATCCACAATAGAGACTCAAGTTTCTTCCGTGTATTTGCT
Organism: Rhizomys pruinosus; assembly: GCA_009823505.1. Lineage (NCBI taxonomy): Eukaryota > Metazoa > Chordata > Mammalia > Rodentia > Spalacidae > Rhizomys > Rhizomys pruinosus. The sequence goes on along the minus strand of VZQC01013330.1, from coordinate 990,739 downwards.
CTTCTGAATAATGCTGCTGTAAATACAGGCATACAAATATCTCTCTGACATAGTGCCTTCAAATTATATTAGGTATGTCCTCAGCAGTAGAGTTACAGGATAACATAATTCTTGGTTTAATTTTTTTGAATAACTGTCACGTTTTCCATAATGGCTGTACAATTTTACATTTCTACCCACAGCACACAGATGATCTTATTTATCTGAAAGTTTTCCAATACTTGCTATTTTCTGGATTTTTAACTTCCTAATGGATGTGTTGGTATCTCATTGGAGTTTTAATGAATTTCCCAATGATTAGTGATACTGACCTGTTTCATGTGTGTATCAGTTACTCTTCTTTTGCTGTGATAAAAAAAATCATGACTAAGTTAACTTATAAAAGGAAGAGTTTATTTGACGTATGGTTCCAGAAGTGCAAGAGTCCATTATGGCAGGTAGGGCTGCAGCAGAGATGACTTAAGAAGAAAGCTGAGTGATTCCATCTTCAAACATGCACAGGAAACAGAGTTCTAGACCAGAAGTGGACAAACTACTCTCAAAGCTAGCTCCCAGTGATATGTTCCTCCAGCATGGCCACTCTCCTACATGTTCCATGCCCTTTCCCAAACAGCCCATGAAATGAGGACCATCTGACCCAATACTTGGAATCTATGGGGGATATTCTTATTCCAACCACCATAATGTGTTTATTGACAATTATCAGGTATTTTTTGGAGAGAACTATTATAGTTTTTTTTCCCATTTTGATGGGATTATTTTCCAGTTGTTGAGTTTTAGAAGTTCTCAACATAGTTTGCATCGTATTTCTCTATTCATATTTCTGGAGAGCTCAGAAGAGGATTTTGAATCCCCTCAGACTAGAATTACAGAGGATTGTTAGTTGCCAAGTGGATGCTGGGATCCAAACTCAGGTCCTCTGCAAGAGCAGCCATTGTTCTTAACCACTGAGCCATCTCTCTCCAGCCCTGATTCTGTCTTTTGATATACCTATTAAAAAATTGAGACAGGGTTTCCTTGTAGCTCCAGATGACTTGGAATTTGCTATGTAGACCAGGCTGGCCTCGATCTTACAGAGAACCTCCTGCCTCTGTGAATGGTGTTGGGATTAAGTGAAGTCTGATTCTTCTAATTTTTGTTTCTTTTTCTACTTCTGTGTTTGATACCACATCCAAGAATCCCGAATCCAATGTTGTGAGTTTTGCCTTTTTGCATTCACAAAAGACTGCTGTAGATTTAGGTCTCACTTTTAAGTTATCCTGATGGCGGTAGCTTTTACCTACAAAGCTATAAGGACTCCAGTATCACTAATCACCAGGAAAAATGAATGCATGTAATAATTATGAAATATCATCTCATTCATTAGAATTAGTATTATCAAAATGATTAAAATAAATGCTAAAATGAACATAAACTAGTATAACCATTGTGAAGAACATTTGTGAAGGTTCTTCAAAAAATTAGAAATAGACATCATTTGTTACAGTTTTCTACTTTATGTAGCAGAAATATCTAAACACAAAAATATGAATTAATTATATTTAAATATAAAGTGCATTATAACTTCAGAGTTTATTTTGAAATTTGATTTTAAGAATAATTGTGGCTACTTGGAGGCCATTTAACTTTGTGTTTCTCTATCTACCTCAGAGTCATTATAACTTTTCCATAAAAGTAAGAATGTCTGTGTCTGGAAAGGTTATAGACTCTGGTAGAGAACTTACTACTGCCATTTTCCTAAACTAATATGATTTCCACTTGTATTCTAATACTTCCTTTATATCCAAAGATAAGTATAGCTCTCATCATTCATCAAAGGAGCTTCTTTTTGCAACAGATGGAGACTATTACAGAGATCCACATCCAGTCAAAATGCAGAGAATGAGTGGTCATGAGGTGCCCGGACCCAGCTGATGTCTATGATGAAATCCCTCAACTTGAGGCTCAGGGAAAATGGTAGAAGAGGGAGGGGCAGAAAGATTGTAAGAGCCAGAAGACCAGAAGGCCTGCTGCTAGGTAGTGTATTCTAGACATGAACGGGAACGCACACCCATGAAATCCCCACAATTTGGTTGCTTATACAAGACCTGCATAAAGAAGAGCTGCAGCTAGTCAATGGCTGCTGAGAGAGAGAGGAACTTTTCTCCAGCTCATGCCTGATAGGTTATCCAACCCAAGTGGTTCACCCTAAATGCATGTATATATGAGTGACACTAAATGGATTCGAAAGATTATATATTAGTATATTTACATATATGTGTATATATACATGTATGAATATACACATATGTGGCATTAATAAAGAAGAGGTCATAGAGTTGAAAGGGAGCAGGGGAAATGGGAGTTATTGGATGGGAGAGAGGAGGGGTGGAAATGATGTGATATTTTATGTATGAAATCCTAAAAAATTAAAAATTATATTAAATAATAGAGGCACGACTTGATTAAACCTAATGCAATCACTTATCTATCTATGGAATGATAATCTTCGTGGTACTGAGAGACATCCTATGACTTTAGTATTTTCGCATTATAATCTTGTCATGTAAAATTCCATACTTAAAATACGTATTATAGAAATAGAGAATACATATTTTATCATAATTTCTAGAGTTATACTTTAATGGCAGAATGTTGCAAAAAGACTAACAATGTCCCAAACCCAAATACAAATTTGCTATGATGCAGAAATTCAGGTTAAAGTGGATGCAGAAGTAATTTAGGATTGTTTATAATGCAATAAGCTAGGAGGTTTTAACTGAAAAGAAAGCCAAAAGGGCACGATGGCTCAAAAAACAAACCACAAGAACACCTGATCGTTTTTTCTTAAAGACAGTCAGGAGCCAGATCAGGTACATTTAAAGTGTAATATAGACATGTGTGATCTCCTTCTAGGACCGAGAGCCACAGAGTTAGCCAATAAAAAATGAACATGAGACATTTATAGCTGCTGGGGGATTTCCTTGGCTGCCTGCGATAGGCCTGGACGAAGGCTTTGCCTGAAGGTTATGTGAAGACTTTGTCATTCAATGTCAGTAGCACTGACAGGCTCGATCCTCAGTCGGGCTAGACTAAGCTCCAGTGAATAAATAAAGGGCAAGATGGATTGGAGAGCATGTGGAATCTTCTCCCTCCTCACTATTACTCATTAAGATGGATGGTGTATGATGAGGTCTCCCCCTGGACAGGGTCACTGATCAAGCTGCAGGAAGCTTATCATCAGTTAGTACACTCAGATCCCTGCAGGAGCCAGTGTGGACACCACAAAAGAGAGTCAGTCACTAGATTAGGAATGTACTCATTTTAGGCTCCACATGATTATTTCCTCATTTAGCCAACCACTATTGTCAACATACCCAGTACTAAATAATGTTTGGATTTTTTGTATATTTTTATTGATTTTTTTGCATATTTCATACAAACTTCTTAATCATCTTTACACCCCCTCCCCTATCTGCTCCCTACCATAACCCCCCACTGGCTTTCATGAATTCTCTCATGTATATTAAGGCCTATTGAGTCAAATTAGTGCACTCAGATTTCCCTCAGTGCAAGTTCATCCTCTGGAATCTAGTAAACCTATCTAGAATCTCTCCCTTTAACAAGATCAGCCTTCTCTCACCCAACAGTAATCACTGCCAATAATTCTTCAGCTAAGATGGGGCCCTGCTTCCCATTTCCACAGTTTTGTGCTGAGTTTTTGTCTGCTTGAGTTGGCATGGGTCTTGTGCATGCTGACATCATTGCTCTAGGTTCATATGAGCAAGGGTCCAGGAGCCTGTTGGACTCTGTTTCCATATGGTCAAGCACTGCACCTCGTCTCCAGCCTCTTACAATCTTTTTGCCCCCTTTTTCATATGGGTCCCTGAGCTCTGGGTGGGTACAGTTTAATATAGTAGTCCTGTCCAAGGACCCACACTCTGTAGACTCTTACTCTCTTTGCTTTGGGTATTTGTGTCGTTTTGTGTTCATTGCCTTCTGTTGCATGCAGGAGCTTTGGTGAACAAATTCTTCTTGTAGACCAAGAAATTTACTCTTTCAGAAGACAGTAAAGATAAGAACATTTGGGAGATTTGATAATGTTCTCTACAAATGAGTCACCAAATTACTTTGAAATGCTAACATTATTGAAAGAATAATGCTTTCTCCAAATGATTACGTTTAATCACACCACTCTTATTTGTTATGGACATGTATACATACATTTGCACTAATAAGTTGAAACCTTCAAAATATTATGTCTTTCTGATACTATGTCAGGTCTTGACTGTACACTCATCTGCAAGTGATTATTCCTCCATTAACCTTTACCATGTTGGTAAATGACTACTTGTACATCTGTCCAAAAACCAGACCTGACTCCCAATTTTTAGTTTTTATCCTTTTTTTATAAAGCTTTTTGAAGTGTACAGGATATTAAGGACATGTACAGCCACTCTACTGCTAACACCTGTGGGACTGGAACTTTGTGTGTGGCTTAAAGCAAGAAATTGTAAGACCTGTCCCAGGAGGTCTCCAGTTATCTGATATCTCTGTGGGCTTCCAGAGTTATCTGTAGCTGGAAGATTTGGATATTACAATGATTCTTGCTTCACCCTATCTCTGCAAAGTTCCAGGTCTGTTCCCTTGAGGCATTGAGCACAATGTTACACCTCTGGTTACCTGTTGCACAAACTGGAGTTCTGCAGCCCCCGGATTAGAACTAAGTTGGCTCAGCCTTCCCTTCTGCCTGCTCCCCACTTCCTTGCCCAAAGCACAGCAGTCTTGAATATATAGACCTCACTGACAGAAAATAAACAGAGTTCCTATCCTCCCCAGTTCTCCACGCGTGTGTGTGTGTGTGAGTCTGCTTGTTTTTCCTACGGGTGTTCTCGGGCGGTATTCCCTCCCCCCTTTCTTGCGGGAGCAGAGCCTAGAGAATGCAGGCCTGCAGGTAGGAGGCAAGTCCTGGAGTTGAGCCAAGAAGGGAAGGACAGCGTGTGGAAGGTGGTTACGTGTGACTCCAAGACACCACACCTGACAACACCCAGCAGAACTTCTTGCTCCTGTTTAACTCCAAGCTAGTGCCCATTCCCAGCCTTTCCTCTGCCCTCCTTCCCCTGTGACAAGGTGCTGCCACCACTCAGCTCTCAACTTCTGTGTGATCAGTGTTTGTGGACCCCACATATGAGTGAGATCATGTAGTGGATCTTAATACGCCTCATTCTAGAATATAAAATTTTAATTTGCATTTAAGCTCTTGGGAAATAATTCTTGTATGCCAAAAATGAAGAGAAGTCACATATCCTGAGTATTTAGTTTGCTATAAGTGCCTACGAATGCTGTCCTAGAACTTGCACTGTGAAGAATCACAAAAGCAGTTCAAAAGAGGGTTGGGACTTGAATTCATAGCAAATGTTTGACCCTCCAACAAACAAGCAAATACGTTAGTGTATTTTGTTGGTTATCCACCTCTTCTTTGGACATTTAACTTTGCAGATTCAAGGTCTAAGATCTTCACATCCCCTTCTTGGTGCATATTCATCCCTACATGCAAGCCTCCTCTGGCCTAAACTCCAGGCTCACATACCCAACCACCACTAGACAACTCAACTTGGGTGCCTGAGGGGCATTTCAAACTCAGGATCCATACCTCATTTCTGGGAAGCCTCTACTCCCTACTAAATGAACTCTGGCTTCCCATCTCAGAGGCTCAGTAGAAACGACCCCCTTCATCTCTCCCTTCTTTTCACAACCTTCATCAAATCTAGCAGAAAATTCACATGCATCCCTATTTCTTTATTCTCAATGTGTATATTACTGTAGCATATCTTCTAGCATTCTATGTTGATGACCCACTACATTCATCATCTATTTTACTATATCAAAAAGCAAGCTCTGCAACAGCATGGATTCTTGACTACATGTTTATTGATTTCACCAAAGTACCAAAATAATATTTACTGTATTAGTGACACCTGGAAAGCTATCATAAAACAATTAAATAATGTAAGCACCTAGGGTGTCTAAATAAAATATCAACAACATCAGAAAAAAATTCACATGTCATTAAGATTTATAAAAATACATATCAACTAGGCCAGGTGTCACACACCTTTAATCCCTAATCCCAGTACTTGGGAGGCAGGGGCAGGTGGACCACTGTTAGTTCAAGGCCAGCCTGGTCTGCATAGTGAATTCTAGGACAGCTGGGACTACAGGGAGACCCTGTCTCAAAAAGACCAAAAAAAAAAAAAAAAAAAAAAAAAACTAATGAAAATTGGACTAATTAAAAAGATTGGTCAATTTCAATTCTTCAGTGTAAAAATCAAACGAAATAAACTTTCAGCTATGTAAAATTTGAGTTTAGTGTAACTAACATAGTTACAAAAAAGTCATTAATTTTATTAAATTAGTACATGATTATGTTAGTAGGTAAGAAAATTGCTTCATAAAATTTAAAATTCATATGTCTCTAAGTAAAATAGACTAGAGGAAAATAAATATTCACAAATTGTTAAAGAGATTATTTTAACACCATACATCATGGAGAAAAAAATTTAAAACACATCAATTGAACTTGAAAACTGAAAGTAAGAAAGTCTGCTGTTGGTACACACATACATCATTTTCCAGGAGTTGTTATTCTTAATATAAAGCAGAAAAATAAGTTAAAATCATAAGGACTAAAAAACAAGTGACATTATTAGTAGGACTGTGCTTTAAACTGCGAACTAAAACAAGCTCTTTATTTCAAAGGTTTCATTGGTCAGGATATTTTATCACAGCAACAGAAAAGGAATGTTGAAAGCAGGTAATATAATTTTTCCATAAAAATCTTTATTAATTTGACTAATAGAATTACTTAGAGTCCAGCAGTACAAATATATCAAAATTCAATATATTTTTACTCTCCACAAACAACCAATTAGAAAATTCAATTTAAAAAGCAGATGTCATTTACAATAATATCAAAAACATAAAAAACAAATGCCCGGGTATAAATCTAACAAATGGTGCTCAGATATCGGTGTGATGAGAACTAAATAAGAGGAGAAAAAGAGCATGTTTATGATTTAAGCTACTCAATATTGTATATATGATATTTCTTTTCAAGTTGATATATGAGTAGATACATTTCTAGTTAAAATTTAATTAAGAGAGTTGCTTTGCTTTATGCAATTTGACAAGCTGATTCTAAATTGTATTTGGAAAAGCAACATATTTGAAAAACTAGGAATTGAAACCTGTCATACCAGCTAAGAAGACCTGGCTTAGTTCTGTGGTGATTGCATGACTATAGTAGTAATTAGCATGAAGGCAGGAATGTCAAAAGGATGAGCAGAACATGGCAGGAACAGACCTGCTCATGTATAAAGCCTGGTATAGGAAAGGACTGGCATTGCAGGCCAGCAGGAGGAAGAATAACCAGTCCAGTATATACTATTCTGACAATCTCTTGTTCATATGGGGGAGGGGAGTATATTCTTACCCCATACAAGACATAGATGTAAATGTAGCTCAATGGTTTATGTGCTAAATGTAAAACTCTATATTTAAAAATGGCAATACATGAAAAATTTTATAATCTGGGGAGTAGGGAATAACCTTTAAATAAGATCCTTGAATAAAAATGATTAAAAGAAACCCATTAAGTTGTATTGTGAGGTAAAAAGTCTGATTATTAAAAAAAGTAGCACTGTAGTCTCCGATTCCTTATACCAACATGCTGATGATGGCTGATGGTCAGTGTGGCCTGTTGGCTGTGCACTACAAAGAGGACCACTGAGAGAAGGTGCTGATTTTATTCAAGTGCTTTGGCGAACTTGCCCATCTTCATTCTAGAGTGGCATGATATTAGGCAGGGATGTGAGTGAGCAGAGCTCTCTAGAGAGAAGATGGAGGCATTTTTATCTTTATTACTTTGCAATGCCTTTGAGTGGGGGAGGCTTCTGTCTTTATTATTGGAGAAGGCAAATAAATTAGCTCGTGAGCAAGTCGCTGTCTCCATTTTTCCAGAGCTATTTGCTTGAACAAATATCCCTGAAAAGATAAGACTGGAGCAAATTGGCCTAGGTGTTTGGGCATGAGAGATTAATGGAGAAATGTAGCCCAGAAGCTCATAACAGCATGGATTATAAGAGCAAAGTAAAACCAAATCAAAGGCCAGAAGGCTTCGGGGGAAAGCCTGGGTAAACATGGTAGACTATCTGGGCAAAGTAGTACTATGCAAGAGTTAAATTAAACGTTAGCTTTCATCATCATGTGTGAGTCATATGTTCAAAGAAAGAAATGGCCAGAAGTATTTACATTTATTTTAATTAATTGATTTTTTATTGAGCTTTTGTGCATTTCATACAACCTTTCCCAATCATTTAGACCCATGTCCCCATCCATGTCCCACCGTCACCAGAGCACATGCATTCTGCTATAAATGTTAAGTCCTCTCTTGTATCGTTTTTTAGTCTTTTTAAACTTTTTCAATGTAGAAGTTTACTGTTTTGGTCAGTTCTTTGAACAAGTCTTTTGTTGTTGTTGTTCCCTTTTATATTTTATATTACTCCAAAATATGCATATATACACTCATATACCAAAATGACAGAGTCTGAAAATAAACTATAGATTAATCCCAAAACACATTTGGGACTCACATTTTAACAGTAATGTTGCATGCAGGTAAAAAGAAATGCAACTTTCCATTCCCAAGTTACACAGCAAGTTGATGTACGTTTTAATGTACTTCTAAAGAATAGATTTATTCTTTCTCCTAAATCTTAGAACTTAGGAAAATAGAGACATAAACCTCAAGCTATGTCTATAGTAGCATTAGTCAATGTGGTATTATTTTTACTAAAAAATTACACAGCTTGACTTACATATGAGGATTTGGTGCTAGGATCCACAAATGAGGGACAACATACATCAGTTGTTTTTCTGGGACTGTGTTGTTTCACTTACCATAACAGCTTCTAGTTCCAATTATTTATCTGCAAATTTCATGATGTCGTTATTTATTTATTTGTTTGTTTGTTTGTTTGTTTATATGTATGAATGTACTGTCTGCATGTAGGTTTGTGCACCCGTGTCGTGCAATGCCGCGGAGGTCAGAAGAAGGTGTCGGATTCCCCTGGAACTGGAGTTCTCCTGGAATTGGAGTTACAGACCGCCATGTGGGTGCTGGGGATCGCACCCGGGTCCTCTGCAAGAGCAGTCGATACTCTTAGCCGCTAGCCATCTCTCCAGCCCCGATGTCATCTTTCTTTACCTCTGCATAGAACTCCATTGTGTAAATGTACCACATTTTCATTATCCACTCATCAGTTGAGGGCCACTTAGGTTGTTTCTAGCTCTTCGCTACTGTGAAAAGAGCGGCAATAAACATGGCTGTGCATGTATTTCTGCAATAGGATTGATCTTTTTGGTATATACCCAAGAGTGGTATAAGTGGGTCAAGTGGTAGACTCATTTTGAGTCTTTTAAGAGTTTTACACACTGCTTTCCATAGGGAAGCAAAATAGCAAAATACTTTCATTAGAGTTACACATGTAAGACATAACATCATAAAGAAAACCAGATTAATTAGCAGATAATATATTGTTTATTTCTGAGGGGGAAGACTGGGATATAATTAGGGAGGGACGTGGGATATTTTGAAGGCTTTATTTGCATTATATTTCTTGAGCCAGGAAATGGTCCTCTTTTTATTAACGCATTTAACCTCAACAACTAAAATGGCAGGCAATATTTTACATGCATGATATTCTTCATGATTAAAATACAATTATAAAATTGAGTTCAAAGGCAAGTCAGGGGAGAGCGAGATAACTGGGGAAATTTCCACGTGGAAAATTCCAGATGAGTATTTACTATACGCAGACATTTTCTAGTAGAACTTCTTGTGTTTTTGTTGTTAATTCAAAGCTCTATAATTCTGAGCTGGGGTGATGGCACATGCATTAAATTCCAGCATTCAAGAGGCAGAGGGATACGGGTCTCTGTGAGATTGAGGCCAACCTGGTCTACATGGTGAGTTGTAGGCTAGTTGGGGCTACAGAAAGACTCTGCCCACTCCCCACCAAAAGAACAGCTAGGTATCTTTCCAAGCACAGTTTCAGCCTTCATTCTATCCATGAGTGAAAAATTCAACCCCCACAGCCAGATGTGCTGGTCTGCATGACAAGATTCTTTCAGCATTATTTAATTATTGTTATTACGATTGTATCCTTTTCTTTCTTGTCTCCCTAGAACTACTTCCAGGGAAAACATGCAATGGAATGATTTGTGCCAAAAGAGAAAACTATAATGAATATTTGGTAATTCAAAGTAAAAGAAGTTGTTATTTATTTTAAACCCAAGGTACTGAAAAGAATCCAGCCATGTCCACTTCCTCTTGCAGATTGGCAGCACATGTAATTGATGTTCAGACTTAAGGTACATAAGAAGTTAAGGATATGATTTTGTTTCTCATGCATACCAGCTACACTTTCAAGCAGCTGCTGGCTACTTTATGCTCCCAGGTTCTCACCAAAATCATCCTCCCTCCAGTAGACCAAGCACACTGTCTCAACTCTGACTTCTTCACATGTTTCTTTCCTCCAGAAACATTCTTTGCTATTTAGGTTTATTGTTCATATTTCTATTGTTGTCACATTAGTTGGGTTTTTTCCTTTCTATGAGAGAAACAATTTGAAAGAGAAAAGATTGATTTTGCATCGTGGTTTCAACCAGTGGTTGGTTGGCTCCACTATTTTTCAGCTCATGGGAGAAAACAATGTCATGGCAAAAGGACTTGAGAGAGGAGAGCAACTCACCAGATAGCAGTCAGGAAGCAGAGATCCAATAAGAAAGGGCTTTGGGGTAAGGTGCAGCCTTCAAAAGCACATCCCCAGAAGCCCACTTCCCCCTAAACCCCACCTTCTAAAATTCTTCCCAAAAAGCTTTTGGGAAGAATTTGAATTCGATTTTGAATTCATTGATGGATTAATTCATTGAATAGATCAGAGCCCTTATGATGTAATCACCTCTGGCAACACCCCCACTGACTCATTCAGGTGTGTTCTACTAACCTCTTAACTGTCTTCAATCCAATCAGGTTGACAGTCATGATTAACCATCCCAGTTATTGTATCTGTTTAGTAGCTTCTGTCCCATCCAAGACTGTGAGCTCCTAGGAGCAAAGACCACCTAACTTTGTAATGTCAGATCTGCATGACTTCATGCAGTGTCTCTCGCTTTGTTCCCAGTGAATATTCATTAATGTTTACAGCTTAATGAATGAATGAATGAATACAACATTTGACTCTCTAGGCTACTTTGGCTTCTAACCCTCCTTTTCCTTCGTTCCTGTTGTTTAGTCTCCTTTGTCTCTAGGACGTCCTACTAGTCTCTTGTCTCGTTTCTGTTTTGGAGTCTTTCCCTTCCATTGCCTTGCACACAGCTGCAGCATTGTGTCTGAGCCACAGCGCTGATCCTGTCTCTCCCTTGCTGACTAATTTTCAGTGGTGCCTGACTGCTGGTACTGTAAAGGTCAAGGTGTTTAATATACTCCCATATAATTTCTGCTAGGTGATGATAATGTATGTCCCTGGTTTTATCTCTCATTACTCTTGTTGTACAAATCTCTACTCCAGTAACCAGACTACATGCTCCATGGCTTTCTGATCACGCTGCACTCCTCTTGTTGAATCTACTTCCTCTCCATCTAATAAAAATTTAGCCGTGCTTCAAGGCTCAACTCAATTGCCACTTCTTCATAAATATCACTCAGATTCCCTGTGGGACCATGTAGTTTCTCTTGCCCATGTTCTGAAAGGACTGTTTTTACTTTCTCAGATACTTGCTCTAGTCTACCTTCTGTTGAGGATATTTTTGTAGTTCAGTGATAAGGTAAGACTGGATTTTAACCAGTTTTTGGTATTTTTCTGAGTCCCTTTTCCATACGTATTCAATAAATATTGGTTGAATTGAATGTACTGACCAACTATGTCAAGACTCAAGCTCTAAGTTATAGTAAGTTATTTATTTTACTTTATATCCAAATCTATATATGATGTCCACATCTGAAAAAAAACCTACTGCTGGTTTCATTAATGCTTTGAATTTTTAGACATAGGAATGTCTCTCAGCTATATAAAAGCAAGAATCACAAAGAATAAGAATTACAAATTTTCATTGTGTTTCCTATGTTAAATATTTTAAAATTAATTAAGAAAGCAGATCTGAAAGCATTTACAAAACAAACGAGGCTCATCCAGTATTGTAGAATTTGTTCTTTGCATTTTTTCTGAAACTCTTCCTACATGAAGCAGTATCCAAGTATTCCTTCTATTCTGTTCTACAATAGAAGCCATTTCCTTTGCTCAAATACTTACTGTTCAAATAAAAAAGCATTTACACTAACACACAGCACTCTGGTACTAGGATTCATCTTTCCATTTCTTTGTTTCACGTCTAACCTGGGAAAAGTCATCTTACCAGTTTATAAAGGAATCTAATCACTTGCAGAAAATGGATCCAGATGGACTATGTTAAGAAAAATAAGCCAGACTCAAATATTTCATGTTTTCTCTCATATAGAAACTCAGGCTTTTTCTCTCATACAGAAACAGGTTTAAATATATGCAATATTATATATGATATATTTAGTATTTTCAGTAATAGATTATGATATATTAAGTAACACGGAGAAATAAATCTAGATGGCTCAATGATTTAAGTACTAAGTAAAAAGTTTAAAAATATTTTATAGCCATGTGTGGTGGCGTGTGCCTTTAATCCCAGCACTCGGGTGGCAGAGGCAGGTGGATCTCTGTGAGTTCAAGGCCAGCCTGGTCTATAAATTGAGTTCCAGGACAGCTGGTGCTGCAGGGAGACCCTGTCTCAAAAAGACAAAAACTATTTTATTTATTATTTTTATTTTATGTGTATGAGTGTATTGCTTACATGTAGATAGGTGTTGTGCAGTTCCCAAAGACTTCAGAAGAAGGTATCTGATTCCCTGGATTTACAGATGGTTGTGAGCCACCATGTGGGTGTTAGAAACTAAACCAAGGTCCTCTGCAAGAGAAGCCAGTGCTCTTAACTGCTGAGCCATCTACAGCTCCCCCTTTTAAAATTTATTTATTTATTTATTTATTTATTTATTTATTTATTTATTATTTATTATGGGTATGAGTATTATGTTTGATGTATGTAAGTGCATCTGTGTCATGCCTGTGGAAGACAGAAGAAGGCATGAGATCATCTGGAACCAGAGTTTCAGTAGGTTGTGGGTGTTGGGATTTGAACTTGGGTCTTCTGCAAGAGCAGCCAGTACTCTTAACCACTGACCCATCTCTCCAGCCCAATACAAAATTTCTTTTTATTCAAATGGATATTCAAGGAGCTAATTCTTAAGTAAGATTCCTAAACAATTAAGTTTTACTGCATTTAAAGTAAAAATGTCTGATTATCAAAGACATGGTAAGAAAATTAAGCTATTAATCCTAAGGAAGATACTTACATCTCACATAACTATGTGATGTAAATAAGTGAGCACCCTCATTTATATGTGTCTGTGTGGTCTGTAATATATGTATGTATGTATTTGTAAGTGTGTGTTTGTGTTGCGTGTGTGTGTGTGTACAGGTCTTGAGAGAAGAAAGAAGACTATAAGAGGTGAGGAAGACAGCTTAAGGGAAGGGGAGAGGGAACCAAAATCAAACAATGGACTACATGTGAGAAGAAGTGGAAGTGGGAACTAACTGGGGGAAGGAGATGGACCGGCAGGAGGGTGACAGAGTCAATGGGAGACAGTGTTTGAGCAGGGAGATGAATAAAAACAAGCATAATGACTATTTGTTTACTACAAATGAACTACTACAATGAACCCAATTACTTTGTGTGCTAATTGAAAAGTAAATTATAAATAACAATAAAAACATGGACACAGACCATAAGAAAAAAAAAAAGTGGAGAGGAGGCGGGGAGAGGGGGTGCAGGGGAAAATGAGGGGAAGAGAAGGCCTTTGTTTCATCTTATCTGAATGAGGGTCAGAGCTCCCAGGATGGATCTAAGATACTATCTCCTACCCCAGCCCCTTGAAAGTGCTCCATTAGTCACAGGTTCCTTAATCTGCTTCAATGAAGTCTCTGAACACTATCAGTGTTGTCAGAATCACAAATGCTGTGATGAAGTTTGGTGATGTGCTCAACATTTGATGAAATTTACTGGTCTCTGTCCATCTTTTTCCAATAAACCCGCTCTGTAAGAGAGATGCAGGGGAGGCTTAAGATAGAAGAATCTATACATACCTTTGCCATGTCTAGATATGGTCAAACATCATAAGATAGTAGTTTCCCAGAAATTGTCTTTGATGAATCCGCTGCTCCCCCTCGATACACAGCAGAGGGAGGACAGAGGCCATCTTTGTGTCTTCTGTGGCGCATGCACACCCTGGCCAGCTCCTTCAGGTCAGCAGTCAGGAAGTATTCCTTCTGCTAGAATGAGCATCGCGTAGAAACATCCTCCAATTTGAGCCCAGAGCCATATTAAGTGTCATCTGCAAGTGACAAAAAATATATCTGCTCATTAGGCATCTTTCACCATCTCTTAACTTCAAATTGTGCTTCCCCAGGCATGAATGAAAGAGCTTTGAAATTTAATCAGGCACAAAGAGAGTTACATACACTCCCTGGGATGACTGCGTTCACCCTGTAGAAACAATGAAGGTGAACTAAGTTTGAGTAACTTCAGCATCTTTTCATAGAGATGTATGAGAAACCACACATAGAGCTCAGCAATCAGGTGGCATTTCATGGGTGGCCTCCTTTGTGAACCCCAAATAGTTCATAGACAGCCAGCCATGTGTTGTGATTCACTTCCTCACTGGAGGCATTAAATTGTTCAGTGAGGCAACACTGAGGCTGCACAACAGTCTTCCTGCCAGTTGAGCTGACAGCCAGTGTCTCACAAGTGGATGGAGATTTTGACACAAGAGGGAGAATCCTGGGACATCCAGGTAGGATTTTTGGCTGATGCTTGGATAGATGAGCAACTGCATCAAATTTAAGATGAATTCAATATTGGCTTTCTTATTAATTTATTGGTAAGTAAATAGAATAGAGTCCAATAGAATAGAATCCCTTTTTCTCACCTAAAAATTTTTTATCCCTTCAAGTCTGATCAACCTACTTATCAGACAGTAAGGAAAACTGACTCACCTTCTCCCAGCATCCATCAAATGCCAGTAGACCCCCAGCTAGTACTAGGTTCCTGCCCACCTCCCCCATCCATCCATGCTGGATCTTATGTGGATTGGGTTTGCATACGGGCTTTGAGTATGAATCTAAATATATTGTGTGAAATTCTTGAGTCAATAAAAACATTCAAAAAGACCCAAAAAAAGTAAAAGTTTAGTTTATGTAACATAATTTTACATGCTATCTTATATGGCATTGTATTAAATTATATATAAGATGTAATGAGAAGTTCAGGGTAATTAGCATATCCATGTCTTGAGCATGCTGATTTGACTCCTTTGGCTAGCTACATAGCAGAGAAGTTGACGGCAGTTAGTTTTCTTACTTTATGGATAACTATAATTTTTTACACTTACTAAAGAGCAACTCTCCATTTTCCATCCCTCCATTTCCTTTCTATACTAGTTCAATCTCTATTTCTATGAGTTTATTTTAGTCTCTTCATGTAAGTGGAATCACACAGTGTTTGTCTTTCCAGGACTTACTTATGTCACCAAACATAATGTTTATCACACTCCTCCATCCTGTTGCATGAGACAGACTTTCCTCCTTTCATAGGTGAAATAATGTTCCATTGCTGTGCGTAATATATCATCTTTATCCATTTATCACCCAGTGGACATTGAGGTGCTTCTCGCGTCTTTGCATCTAGATAATGCTGCATGCAGCTTCAACTTCAGGACCCTGATTTCGAGTTTATCCATACATATACTCACTTTGTCCCTGCATACTACAGTTTCCAGAGGATTTTCCTTTCTACTTACTCTTTCCTTAGTCCCTGTGAAGCTAGACAGTGGGGCAAATAAGCAAATCCAGGTACAAGTGTGGCAGAGTGAACCTCTTCACAGAAAGTAAAAATTCAGCATTGGATGGTGACTACTTATGTCCTTAATCTGTCTTATAAGTAATTTCTCTATCTCTTCTACAACATTCATCCATTAACATTTTTTAATAAAAAGGGATGTTGCAAATAGTCAAAAGAAAGCAAAGCGTATGCTCTATTATGATCATAAGATATCAGTATTTATTTATTTATTTATTTGGTCTTTTTGAGACAAAGTCTCCCTGTAGCCCCAGCTGTCCTGGAGGAACTCACTATCTAGACCAGGCTGGCCTTGAATTCATAGAGATCTACCTGCCTCTGCCTCCTGAGTGCTCTTAATTTATTCTTTGAGGATTTCATACAAGTACAATAATGTATTTTCGATTATATCCATCATCTAGTCCTTCCTTTAACTCCTTGCAGGTGGCTCTCCCCCCTGCCAAGTTTATGTCCCATTTGTTTTTT
>VZQC01013330.1:872455-964973 GCA_009823505.1 Rhizomys pruinosus | reverse complement strand
TTTTTAATTTTTATTTTCTTTTTTTTAAAATTTTATTTATTTCCATATGTGTATGAATGTACTGTCTGCATGCAAGTTTGTGCACCCGTGTCGTGCAATGCCGCGGGTCAGAAGAGGGTGTCGGATTCCCCTGGAACTGGAGTTCTCCTGGAATTGGAGTTCAGACGGTTCTCGGCCGCCATGTGGGTGCTGGGGATCGAACCCGGGTCCTCTGTAAGAGCGGTCGGCGCTCTTAACTGCTAGGCCATCTCTCCAGCCCGTCCCATTTGTTTTTAATACACTGAGTCAAATTAGTGCTGCCTTTCCAGGCATGCATGTAGGGCAATCCACTGGAGCATAAGCAACCTACCAGTGTATTAATTTAATTTATTTATTTTTAATTTTAATTTGTTTATTTTTTTCACGGGATTCTACAATATAAGAACACAGTATTTTCAGATCACATTAACGTTCCTCGGTTTGCCATAAAATTAGGTAATTGGTGCTAGCATCCACAGATGAGGGATACCATTCATCATTTGTTTTTCTGGGACTGTGTTATTTCACTCAGCATGATATCTTCTAGCTCCATCCATTTACCTGCAAAGTTCATGATGTCATCTTTCTTTACCACTGCATAGAACTCCATTCTGTAGATGTACCACATTTTCTCTATCCACTCCTCAGTTGAGGGGCACTTGGGTTGGTTCCAGCTCTTTGCTATTGTGAAGAAAGCTGCAATAAACATGGCTGTGCATGTATCTCTGCAGTAAGATGAGTCTTGTGGGTACATACCCAGGAGTGGTATGGCTGGTTCAGGTGGCAAGCTCATTCCAAGTCTTCCAAGGGTTCTCCACACGGCTTTCCATAGTGGCTGTACAAATTTACATTCCCACCAGCAGTGGATGAGTGTTCCCCTTTCCCCACAACCTCTCCAGCACTTGGTATCATTTATTTTTTTGATCCTAGACAGTTTTATTGGAGTAAGATGATACCTTAAAGTGGTTTTGATTTGCATTTCCTTAATTATTAGTGATGTTGAACACTTCTTAAGATGTTTCTCAGCCATCTCTAATTCCTCACTTGTGAAGTCTCATTTCAGCTCTTTGCTCCATCTATTGTGTCATTTGTTTTCTTTCTTCTTTGTTTTTTGAGTAGTTTACATATTCTGGAATTCAATGCTTTGTCAGATGTATCTGTGGTGAAGGTTTCTTTCCACTCCTGTGGGATTTCTCTTCACACTTGTTGTTTCTTTTATTACAGAAGCTTTTGAGTTTAATGAGGTCCCATTTGTCAATTGTTGACCTTAATTCTTGTGGCAGCTGCTGTCTGATTTAGAAGGCTTTTCCTATTCCTACGTCTTGTAGTCTGCTGCCCACTTTTTCTTCTATCACCTTCAGAGTTTGGGTTCACGTTGAGTTTTTGATCCATCTGGAGTTGACTTTTGTGCAGGGTGAGAGGTAGGGTTTAATTTCATTCTTCCCAAGTGGTGATCCAGTTTTGCCAATACTCACTTTCTGAAGAGGCTGTCTTTTCTCCATTTCAGACTCTTTATCAAAATATCCCAGTTGCTGCCTAAGTCTTTATTTTCCCCTGGAACCACATCTTTTGCAGCCATGCTTTCTTCCAGGCCTCCACTAGAATGGCCCTTTAAGCTCTGCTTACAGTAGTCAACAGCCTTTCTAGCCCAAAGTTCCAAAGTCTTCCACATTTCTCCAAACATCCACATGGGCAGGTTCTTCACAGCAAACAGCCCACTCTCTGGTACCAAATTATTGTATTAGTCACTTTTCTGTTGTTGTGATAAAGCACCATGCCCAAGGAACTTATAAAAGGAAGAGTTATTTGAGCTTATGGTTGGCGGTTCCAGGGAATTAGAGTCCATTGTGGCAGGAGGCGTGGAGGCTGGATCTGGAGCAGCAAACTGAGGGTCACATCTCGCAAAGAGCACAGGAAGCAGAGAGAGGGCGACTGTAGACCACGAGGCTTGTTAAAACTCACTAAGCCTGCCCCCAACAACGCACTTCCTCTAGCACGGCCACACCCTCCAAGACCTCCAAAAACAGCACCACCAACTGGAGACAAATGTCTGAATACCTACAGCCTATGGGGAACACTCATTCAAATCACCACACCATGTGATTTTTGTCTTTCAGTCCATTTATGTGTTTTATGATATTTATTGATTTACATATGTTGAACCATCCCTGCATCTCTGGTATGAAGCCAACTTGGTCATGATGGATGATCTTTTTGATGTGGGTCTGTAAGTTATTTGCAATTATTTTGTTCAGAATTTTTGCATCTATGTTTATTAATGATATGGGTCTATAGTTTTCTTTTTTGGTTGTTTCTTTGCCTTGTTTTGGTGTTACAGTGAGGCTGGCTTCATAGAAGGAATTTGGGAGATTTCCCTCTGTATCCTTCTGAACATTTGAGTAGTAGTGGTTGTAAGGCCTCATTAAATGTTTCATAAAATTCTGCTGTGAAACCATCTGGGCCTGGGATTTTTTTAGTTGGGGGGGTTTATTATATTTTCAATTTCCTCAGATATTATGGGTCTATGTAAGCTGTCAATCTCTTCTTGGTCAAGCTTTATTGATTGCCAGGATTTCAGATATTAATACATTCTTCTTAGGTTTTCAAATTTAGCATAGTTTTTTGAAGCATTCTCCTATGATTGTCTAGATCTTTACTTTGTCTATTGTGATGTTTTCCTTCATCATGAATACTATCGATTTGGAGTTGCTCTTTGTTTATTTTGGTTAACTGGGCTGGAAGTCTGTCTATCTTGTTTATCTTTTCAAAGAACCAGCATTTGGATTCTTTGATTCTTTGTATTATTTTCTTGGTTTCTATTTCATTGATTTCTGCTTTGGTTTTTGCTATTTTTTCCTGTCTGTTGGGTTTGGAGTTTATTTGTTGCTGTCTCCTGAGTGCTTTTAGCTGAAATGTTAGATTGTTTATTTGTTCCCTTTCCGTTTTTTTAAATTTAGTGGTATCAATTTCCCTCTTGGGACTGCTTTTAAAGTATCCCACAGGTTTTGATTTGTTGTATTGTCTTTTTCTGAAATGTTAGATTGTTTATTTGTTCCCTTTCCATTTTTGTTTTTTAACTTAGTGGTATCAATTTCCTTCTTGGGACTGCTTTTAAAGTATCCCACAGGTTTTGATTTGTTGTATTGTCTTTTTAATTTAATTCCATGAATACTTTTATTTTATTCTTTATTTCTTCCCTGACTCACTCTTTATTCAGGATCGTGTTGTTTAGTCTCCATGTGTTCTTGTAGCTAGTAAGATTTATTCTGGTGTTGATATTGAGCTTTATTGCACTGTGGTCTGATAGAATGCATGAAATAATTTCAATCCTTTTGTATTTGTTGAGATTTCTTTTGTGTCCCAGTATGTATCTTCAACTTTCTTAAGGGGATAAGTTTTTGTTTGTTTTTGAAAAATTAATATTTTGTTAAGCCTATGAGCATTTCATGCATGTATGTGATGTACTGTGATCATACTCAGCCCACATTCCTCCCCTTTTCTCCTCTCATTTCCCCAGTCCCTGCTCTACCTCCCTGCTACTAACTTCACATCCTCTTCCCCCTTTTTTAAAATAATCTATGGAGTCCAATTTGTGCTGCTCATATATGCATGATTTTCTCACCATCCACTGGGGCACAGTCAACCTTTCAGAAGTCATATCATTAAGGAACTGACTCCCTTCCCTAAAAGCCATCAATTGTCAATAGCTATTCAGCTAGGGGTAGAGGCCCGTAGGTCCTTAAGGAGTATCTATTAAGTGCCAGAGAAACCATCCAGTGCTGCATGTTATTTAATTTGATTCTAGGTTCTCACTTGCGACAATGCTATTAAACCAATTTTAAAGATTAGAGTTTATTAATTTCATTTTACAGATTCATGTTTATAGGGGCTATGTATCTTGTTACAATTCACATAGTTAGAAAGTGGTGGAAGTAAAATTAAACCCTGGTATAATTTATTTCAAAGCCTCGACTCTTAGCACAGATCCACATTATTATACAATTAAAATAGGTCCTACATAGTTCTAGCATGTTGTTTATCTGAGAATTCAGGATGGAAACTAAAACATGTTATCAGATAGAAGTGATTGGAATTACTTCTAGGGTTATCCACAAACATCTTTGTAGTTAAATTTCTTTTTGAAATGGAGTTTTATTTTAGCAGCCCCTGAAAACTCCTTAGCAACAACCCATCTTCCCTTTGGTTGGAAGCTATCCATCTGCCCATATCCAAAAGATTCTCTGAGTCTTCTACATTAGGATTCTCTGTAGATTGTGGAGTTGGAGTACCACTTAGTGGTCACAGTCCCATTGCTTCTTTTATGGACAAGCAACTCTTTCTTGTGGGTATGGAAAGGTCAGTTAAGTTGATTAAAATCACACAGCAGTTTGAAGCTCAGGAAGAATTTGCAAACTTTCCAACTCTAAATCCAGTGAGTTCACTTTTAGTGAAGTTTCTGTTTTCTGAACTAAGACAGATTCTGTAATATGAGTTCAGTTTGGCCATTTAATTCTTAGGTAATCAACTTTTATAGGTACTTCCAACAAGGCTACCACTTACTCTGTTTTTCTTACATGTATAACATATATTCTTTATCATATATTCTGATGTGAAGTGTATGTATGAGCCATTCATTTATACTACATTTGTATATATTAGAAAATAAATATCTTGAGAAATTCTATCTTAATTATCCTATAAACACTCAAGCAGTCATAATATTTGCAGATGCCCATGAAAAGTGAGTTGCGGGCTGGAGAGATGGCTCAGTGGTTAAGAGAACCAACTGATCTTGCAGAGGACCTGGCCGGGCTCCATTCCCAGCACCCACGTAGTGGTTAAGAACCATCTTATTTACAGTTCCAGGGGAATCCAACACTCTCTTTGCATGACACAGGTGCACCAACCTACATGCAGACAGTACACTCATACAGATAAAATAATAAATAAATAAATAAATAAATAAATAAATAAATAAATAAAAATTTAAAAAGTGAGTTGATTGGGCTGTTTGTTTTGCATGCTTTATTAATACTGGTACTCACCTAAAGCAACCTTTTAACAACAAAATCATTTTTAGGTTAATGCGTCCATTACTGATGGCTTTATTGACACTCTGGGACACAGGAAAAGATATAGCAGCACTACTTTAAAGAATTATTATTTTTCTTTTTGGGGGTATATGTGATGATTGGGTGTAGAAAGTGTGCTTGGGCATAGAGTCCAGAGGACATTAGGTACTCGGCTCTAGCACTCCTTTGAAACAAATCTCACAGTGATCCTTGAACTGGCCTGCAGCCAACATGTCTCAGAGATCCCCCTATCTCAGTCCCTTAGAGTGCTGGGGCTGCGTTCTGCTTTTTTTTTTTTTTAGGTGAGTTCTGGGGTCCAAACATCAGTCCTTATGCTTGTATGCTTGTACAGCAAGATCTCTTACACCCTGAGCCATTACCAGAGACCCTCAATTATTAATTTCTTAACTGTTGCTTTCCTAATAGAGCATCAGACATTGTATTTAAGCAACAGAATAAAACTGAAGTCCTCATGTCCCAAACCCCCATGTTGACAGGAAGGCTCAGCTGATGCCAGAAAAGAGGACAAAATGGCAGCCAAGATGATGATTTCACTAAGTGGTAGAGTGATACTATGATTCAAACTTCAGGGAGTCAATAAGAAAAGGAAATATTCCAGGAGACCCGAAAAATCTTGAACCACTAAGTTCCTTTGAAAAATGAGCTCAGCACAGTGGAGCTATAGAGTGAAGAGAAGTTGATTTGTCTAAGTAAATTACTGGGTACCATTTGTGAAGACCTAGGAGATTCTGTAGGTTGAATTGTAGTGAATTTATATCCAATTTTAGGGACCAGAATATTTCTGTCCTTTTCACCATTTTTCTTTCCATACTAAAGGACATCAAAATAAATGCCATTTGCTGAAAGCTAACTGATGGCTTCCCCAGCTTGCAATGCTTTAATTAGAGAGATAAAAAGAAAAGGCCAGACTCTGATGCTCAAGGAAGAATCTTTTATAAGAGGATTATTAAAACCAGAAGACAGACTTTTATTTGATAATGAAAAACAAAATGTGTAAGAAAAAGGAAATTGGAAAAATACCTTAAGCAATAGAGTTGGACAGTTTCATTTTGTAAACAACCTTAGAGGAAATAGGTACATGTTGAAACTAAATTTAAATTTTCTATATGTAAGAGAATCAAAATCTGTTGGCAATGACTAAATTTAGGTTGCAATAACCACCAGGTAGTTTTTGATATGTACGTATATTGCTTTCTTTCTTTTTCTTTTCTATTTTTATATTCACTGTCTACCTAGCGAAAAGAACTCTGCATAAAAGATTTCAAAACATGTATTTCATCAGCAAAACATTGTTTTGATCTCTACTTTGTGAAAAAATACTAATTTAATATATTCTAATTGGATTATTTTAATTACAGTGACAAAAGTGATTTGCAAATGATAAAGAAACATTTTCTCAATGTAATTTTATGTGCAATAATTTTTATAAATTAAATGTATAGAAATTTTATAAAAATAAGAAATTTACATTTATATTAAGTCCCAACTGAGTATGAATAAGGCACCTGCTAAATTTTCAACCACAGATCTGATTGTCTAGAAAAATGGAAATAATTATAATATGCATAACGAAAGGTCAGGAAATTTTACATTCTCTCTGACACCCACTGAAATTAAAGCAAATTAAAAAGAACAATTGACCTTTACTTTTCCCATCCCTACATGCAAATATGAAACAGCATGTCAATATTATTCAAGAGGCAGCATGGAAAGCAAAACAAGGCAGCAAACATGAATTCTCCTTATTCAGCTACGCTACTCTCTCTAGACTGTCACCCAGGCCAGTAGCTGGATATTGTGGACCAAGAAGCCATGCCGACTTTTCCTTTCAATCTATCACAGAAACTAGGACAATGGCAGCATGTCATCACTGAGGGCATGCTGTGACAGATTTATCTTCCTGTGTTCAAGCAAATCATTAGATTTATCTTTTCTGCTATCATAGGTCTTCACTGAGTCAAATAAAACATATTTTGTTTACTATACTGGAAAGATATAAATGCTAAATACTATTTAACTTTATTTTATGAGAGTGAATATTATATTCTTCTTTCCAGTGACCTTTTATTGCCTCGTGAATAAAGAAATAATTTGCTAGACAGAAATAGCAGCAAGAGAATGATAGGATTTATGAGCAGGCCAACTCTCCTAAAACAGAGATAAACGTGAGAGTTTTAGCATAAAATATAGAATATTTCTATACATCAGTTTTGAAAGTTTTACAGATTTTATAGCAAATACATGTAGCATATTCATATTGCAAATAATGTGTAAGACTTAAATGTTAGACAAATCATCCATCTTGTTTAGGAGAAATATAAAATCTAATCCAATGACAGAAAGAGTCCTTTGCCAAATCTGCATGTATGAATATATGTTTGTATGGTGTCCACCTCTCTCACACTCCATCTATTATTTGAGGCAAGATCTCTCCTTGAACGTGGAACTCATGTTTCATTTGCTGTGCTGAAAGTCAACATGCCCCAGCTATCTATTTCCACCCATCTCAGAACTGGTCTTATAAGGATGCACCTGACACCTGGGTAGTGATACATATACGCGGATCTGAACTCCAGTCCTTATAACTGCACAGTAAGTGAGTCATCTCTTCAGGCCATCCTTTGCCAAGTTCTTCAACATTCAATTCTTTAAAAATTATCAACCAGGGGCTGGAGAGGCGGCTCAGTGGTCAGAAACACTGGCTTCTCTTATAGAAGACCAGTGTTCAATTCCTAGCACCCATGTGCTCACTAAGATCTGTCCATAACTCCAGTTCCAGGGGATCTGAAACCCTCTTTGGACCTCCGTGGGCACTGCGTGACATAGATGCATTATATAAGAGCACAAAACACTCATACACATAAAAATAAAAATAATAAGTAAAATTTTAAAAACTTATCAACCAAACCAAAACAAAAATCTGGAACATATAATAGAACATTTTATAGTTGTGTGCCATTGGGCAGGTCACTGGCTTAATGTCCATTTCTTCTTGTAAATGGACCTCTCTCACTTCCTACATTATAGTAACAGTGACCTAAGGGAGATTAAAGATTTAAAATAATTTGTACCATGTCTTATACATTTTAGGTACTTGATAAATATTAGCTATTATAATTCACTTTAGTTAACATCATGGTAGCACATATTGGAATTGTGATCATTCAGTAAAAATTTGAAAAATATAGGTTAATGACCTATCCTGTAATTTTCCCCAAAATATTCTGGACTAATCTTATCATCTGAGAGAAATTTAGATATCAAGCATTCAGAGATTTCTACTTAAAACACGGAAAATTGGAAAAAATATGACTACAGCCTTTACAATAAAAGTCTATGAATACAACCTTTCCTGAATGCAGGAGAAAGCAGAGAAAGGTGGAACAGGACTAATTAGCACAATGTTACCACTCACAACAGAAAATATCTATAGAGGAGTTTTAGTCACAGGGTACACTGAAAAATAAAATTCTATATCTGCAATATGTCTAGGTATGTCTAGGTATATCTAGGTATGTCTAGGTCAAATGATAGTTTCATTTTTATTTTTTTTAAAGGTCTCCACACTGATTTCCAAAGGGGTTGCACAAGCTTCCAGTCCCACCAGCAGTGAAGGAGCATTCCCCATTTCACACAATCTCTCCAGCATTTGGTATAATTTGTTTCCTTGATCTTAGCCAGTCTTAGGAAACTCATGTGTGGAACTGTAGACAGACCCAGATGCACACAACTGGAAGGGTTATAGCTCTTAGAGAAATACCCAAAGTTGACACATTGCTAGGCTAAGGTATCATCTTACTAACTGAAAAATAGGTATCCTTATATTTGCAGACAAATATCCCAGACACCACTCAAAAGAAACTTCTTTTCTACCAGATGAAGAATAGTACAGAATTCCACAACTGGACACAGACAGACATGGTCTGTGAATTGCTCATAACTAAGTGACACATCTACAATGCTACTTGTACACATAAGGCTCACACAACATAAAACAAATAGATAAGAGGACAATAATTAACCTCTTAACTTTCATTAAGGAAGCACTCCCAACAGGAGGCCAGGAACTCAAAGGGGCATGAATGGCTGAGCTGTGGAGAATAGAAGTCTACAGAGTATGGGTCCCTAGACAGGCTGTCTATTTTCACCTTCACCCAACCAGGGCTCAGGGAACCATTGGAGAAGAGGGGACAGAAAGATTGTAAGAGTCAGGGAGGTGGTAGAAGACCAAATGGAAATGAATCCTATAAAATCTTGGGACCCTGTCCATATGAAACTACAGTATTGATGGCAGCATGAACAAGACACATGCAACCTCAACTAGACAACAAAACAAAACAAAACAAATCAAAACACAGCATGGAACTGCAGAAATGGTTAGCAGAACTCAAACTTAGCTGAAGAAATATTATGGCTGGGTGAGGAAGAGCTGGCCTTCTTTAAGAGAGGGACTCTGGATAGGCTGACTAGAGTACAGAGGATGAACTGGCACTAAGGAATGGACAAATAGAGTAATTTGACACAAAAAACCCTAACACAAATGTCAGAATATATGAACTCTGGGGGAGGGAGGGCTGAAGGAGGGTGACAATGGGGAAGCAGGTATAAAAGTGATTAAAACTGATTGAGAAGTTATGAATGGAATATACAAAAATTCAATAAAAAAAGAAAATTATAAAATTTCAATAAAAATTATCCCTCAGAAAAATACCATAAAGATAGGCTTGGACGTATATGTTTACATGTATTTAAATAAATTGTCCACAGGTGCTATTTTAATTTTTTAAATTTTTTTTATATTTTTGTGTTTTTTTAATCATTTTTAAATTTTATTTATTACATTTTAAGGGATTCACAATATAAGAGCACAGTTGTTTTTAGAACACATTGACGTTGCTCAGTTTGCCATACAGTTAGGTCATTGGTGATAGCGTCCACAGATGGATACAATTCATTTGTTTTTCTGGGACTGTGTTAATACACTTAGTATGATATCTTCTAGCTCCAGCCATTTACCTGCAAAGCTCATGATGTCATCTTTCTTTACTGCTGCATAGAAATCCATTGTGTAGATGTACCACATTTTCTCTATCCATTCATCAGTTGAGGGGCACTTGGGTTGGTTCCAGCTTCTTGCTATTGTGAAGAAAGCTGCAATAAACATGGCTGTGCATGTATCTCTGCGGTAAGATGAGTCTTGCAGGTACATACCCAGGAGTGGTATGGCTGGGTCAGGTGGCAAGTTCATTCCAAGTCTTCCAAGGGTTCTCCACACTGCTTTCCATAGTGGCTGTAAGAGTTTACATTCCCACCAGCAGTGGATGAGTGTTCCCCTTTCCCCACAACCTCTCCAGCACTTGGTATCATTTGTTTTCTTGATCCTAGCCAGTCTTATTGGAGTAAGATGATATCTTAAAGTGGTTTTGATTTGCATTTCCTTAATGATTAGTGATGTTGAGCAGTTCTTGAGGTGTTTCTCAGACATCTCTAATTCCTCACTTGTGAAGTCTCTGTTCAGTTCTTTGCTCCATCTATTGAGTGGGTCATTTGTTTTCTTTTTTCTTTGTTTTTTGAGTAGTTTATATATTCTGGAAATCAATGCTTTGTCAGATGTATCTGCAGTGAAGGTTTCCTCCCACTCTGTGGGATTTCTCTTCACTTCCTTGATTGTTTCTTTTGATGTACAGAAGCTTTTGAGTTTGATGAGGTCCCATTTGTCAATTGTCGACCTTAATTCTTGTGCAGCTGCTGTCTGATTTAGGAAGTCTTTTCCTACGCCTATGTCTTGTAGTCTGCTGCCAACTTTTTCTTCTATCGCCTTCAGAGTTTGGGGTTTCACGTTGAGGTCTTTGATCCATCTGGAGTTGACTTTTGTACAGGGTGAGAGGTAGGGGTTTAATTTCATTCTTCTACAAGTGGTGATCCAGTTTTGCCAACACCACTTGCTGAAGATGCTGTCTTTTCTCCATTGTGTCTTCTTGGCCCCCTTGTCAAATATGAGGTGGCTGAAATTGTATGTTCTCATGTTTGGATCTTCAGTTTTGTTCCATTGGTCAACAGGTCTGTTTTTGTGCCATGACCAAGCTGTTTTTATGATTATAGCCCTGTAGTATAGTTTGAAGTCTGATATAGAGATCCCCCCTGTGTAGCTCTTTTCACTCAAGGTTGTATTGGCTATTCAGGGTCTTTTGTTTTCCCAAATGAAATTAAGGACATTTTTTCCAAGCCTGTGAAGAAACTCTTGGGGATTTTAATTAGGATTTCAGTAAATATGTACAAGAGTTTGGGTAGAATGGGCATTTTTACTGTATTAATTTTCCCAATCCATGAACATGGGAGGTTTTTCCATCTTCAAGGGTTTAAATTTTTTTGTAGAGATCTTTGGTGTGTTTGGTTAGGTTTGTTCCTAGGTATTTTATTGTTTTTGAGGCTATTGTGAGTGGGAAGGTCTCCTTGAATTCCTTCTTCAATTGCTTGTTGTTGGTGTAAAGAAAGGCTACTAATTTTTCTAGGTTAATTTTGTATCCTGCAACTTTACTGAAGCTCTTCATCATTTCTAGGAGTTTTCTGGTGGAGTTTTAGCATCCCTTAAGTAAACAATCATGTCATCAGCAAAAAGGGATAGCTTGACTTCATCTTTTACGATTAGTAGTCCTTTAATTTCCTTTTCTTGCCTTATTGCCCAAGCAAGTGTTTCAAGCACTGTATTGAAGAGGAGTGGTGACAGGGGCAGCCTTGCTGAGTTCCTACCTTTAAAGGGAATGCTTCTGTCATTTCTCCATTTAGGATGATATTGGCTGTGGGTTTCCTTTGATTGCATTGAGGAATGATCCCTCCAGTCCAATTCCCTCTAGGACTTTAAGCATGAAGGGATGCTGAATTTTGTCAAAGGCTTTTTCTGCTCATTTGAGATGATCTTGTGGTTTTTGGTCTTTCAGTCCATTTATATGCTTGATGATATTTATTGATTTTCATATGTTGAACCATCCCTGCATCTCTGATATGAATCCAACTTGGTCATGATGGATGATCTTCTTGATGTGGGTCCATTTGCAATTTGCCAGTATCCTGTTTAAAATTTTTGCATCTGTGTTCAGTCATCAGATGGGTCTGTAGTTCTCCTTTTCGGGTACATCTTTGCCTGGTTTTGGTAATAGAGTGATTCTGGCTTCATAGAAGGAATTTTGGAGAAGTCCCTCTGTTTGTATCCTTCTAAATAATCTGCGTAATAATGGTTGTAAGTCTTTTTGAAATGGTTTATAGAATTTTGCCATGAAACCATCTGGGCTTGGGCTTTTTTTAGCTGGGAAGTTTCTTATTACATCTTCAATTTCTTCATATGTAATGGGTCTGTTTAAGCTGTCGATCTCTTCTTGGTTGAGCTTAGGTGATTCCCAGGATTTCAGATATTCATCCATTTCTTCCAGGTTTTCAAATTTAGTAGAGTAAATATTTTTGAAGTATTCCCATATGATTTTCTGGATCTTTTCATTGTCTGTTGTGTCCTTTCATCATGGATTGTATTGATTTGGAGTTGTTCCTTCTTTCTTTTGGTTAACTGGGCTAGAGGTCTGTCTATCTTGTTTATTCTTTCAAAGAACCAACGTTTGGATTCATTGTTTTTTTGTATTGTTTTCTTTGTTTCTATTTCATTGATTTCTGCTCTGATTTTTGCTATTTCTTCCTGTCTGTTGCATTTAGGATTCATATGTTGTTGCCTCTTAAGTGCTTTTAGCTCCAGTGTTCGATCGTTCACTTGTGCTTTCTGTTTTTCTAATGTAGGCACCCAGGGCTATCAACTTCCCTCTTAGGACTGCTTTTAAAGTATCCCATAGGTTTTGTTCTGTTGTGTTGTTTTGTCATTTTCTTTTAGTTCCAGGAATGCTTTTATTTCTTTATTTCTTCCTTGACCCATTCATTATTCAAGAGTGTGTTGTTCAGTCTCCATGTGTTCTTGTAGACAGTAGGGCTTATCCTTGTGTTGATAGTGAACTTTATTGCATTGTGGTCTGATAGAATGCATGAAATAATTTCAATCCTTTTGGATTTGTTGAAGGTTTCTTCTGTGTCCCAGTATGTGGTCGATTTTGGAGAATGTTCCATGGGGTGCTGAGTAGAAAGTATATTCTCTGGTGTTTGGATGGAATATTTGGTAGATGTCTGTGAGGTCCATTTGGAGTAATGTATTATTCAGATCAGATGTCTCTCTGTTCATTCTTTGTCCAATTGATCTATCCAAAGGGCTCAGTGGGGTATTGAAGTCCCCCACTGTTAGAGTGCTGGGATTAATTTGTGCCTTAATATCTTCACGATTGTGTTTACAAAGTTTGGTGCACCTCGGAATTGGTGCATATATTTATGATTGTGAAATCTTCATGTTTAATTGTTCCTTTTATAAGGATGTAATGGCCCTCTTTGTCTTTTCTGATTAGTTTTACTTTGAGGTCTATTTGTCTGATATTAGAATCGCAACTCCTGCTTGCTTTTCATTACTTTTTGCTTGGAATATCTTTTTCCATCCTTTCATTTTAAATTGGTGCCTGTCCTTGAGGGTTTCTTGTAGGCAGCATTTTGATGGGTTCTGTTTCCTAATCCATTCTCCCAGTCTATGTCTTCTGATTGGGGAGTTTATACCATTAATATTTAAGGTTATTATTGACAGATGTGTGTCTTCCTTTCACCTTATTTTCTGTTTGCATTCTTGGTCTAGGTTTGTATTTTCATAGTTATACTTTTATTAATTTCTCTCTCTAGCTGCTTGGGGATAGTTGCTCCTTTTCTCTGTACTTTGAATTGCTTCAAGTATTTTCTGAAGGGTTTGACTTTTTTGGACATATATTTTTTCATCTTGTTTATGTCATGAAAGATTTTTTTCTCCTTCAACTCTAATTGACATTTTTGCCAAGTATAGTAACCTGGGTTGGCATCTAGAGTCATTTAGTACTGGAAATACATTAGTCCATGTTTTTCTGGCTTTCATAGTTTGTGCTGAGAAGTCAGCTGTAATTCTGATTGGTTTTCCTTTATATGTAACTTGCTGTTTTTCTCTCGTGATTTACAGGATCTTATCTTTGTTTTGGGGTGTCTTGTGTTTTAACTATGATATGGCATGGGGAATTTCTTTTCTGATCTTGTCTATTTGAAGTTCTATGTGCTTCTGGTATTTGAATGCGTTTGTCTCTTTCCAGTTTAGGGAAATTTTTGCTATTATTCTGTTGAAGATCTTATCAATACCATTGTCTTGGGATTCTTCTCCTTCCTCTATCCCTATGATGTGGAAGTTTGGTATTTTCATAGTGTCCCAAATTTCCTGATTATTCCATTCTTGTGTTTTTAAAAATTTTTCATAATCTTTTTTTGAGCTTTCTAGATTTTCCTTACTATCTTCCAGGTATGATATTCTATTTTCTTTTTGTCTAATCTGCTTTTGAGGCTTTCTCACATCCTTTCCTGTTTGATTGGATGAGTGTTCCTTTTCATTTCATCCTGTTATTTCTTTAGTATTTCCACTTCCTTTTGGAGCTTGTCATTTTCTTCTTGTAACTCCTTATTTCCCTGGTCTGTTTCCCATCTCATTTCAGCTTGGAATATTTTCATTGTTTCTATTTCCTTCTGGAGTTTGTCATTCTCTCCCTCTAGTTCCTTCTGAAGTTTGTCATTCTCTTCTTCTAGTTCCTTCCAGAGTTTGTCATTCTTTCCCTCCAGTTCCTTCCTAAGTTCTTCATTCTCTCTCTTTAGTTCTTTGATTTGTTCTTTATATTCTTTGATTTATTTGATTATGTCTATGATTGTTCTTCTAAGATCCATGTACTGGATTCCTTCCAGCAAGATCTCATTGTAGGGATCTTCTATAGGACCTGGTAACATCTGGTGGAGATTTATTATGTGCTTTGCCCATGTTCTTTTTTCTTTGTGTTTTTGGCATGTGGGTTTATTTTATTGTTTGTATTCTGGTGTGAATCTCAAATGTTTCTTGCTGTGTTGAAAGCTTAATTTTCTTGTTTCCTACAGTTATGTTCCTTGTCTTCTATTTGGTTTATGGAGGGCTGGTTGTGTTAGGTCTCCAGTTTTCCCTTTTGGTTATATATTGTGAAGTTCAGCTGGCTCTTATCTTTTTGGTGATTCTCCAGAAGTCCTATTCCCCAGGTGCCTAGCTGCCTCCTCTATCTGGACCTGGTGAGGGTCCTGCTGGCTGGGTGGCCCCACCCCAGCTGCTGTGCACACTGGGCCAGGTGTGGCTGGCTGGAAAGCAACAGGCCTTGCCAAGAGGAGTGATGGGACCACCTGGTGTTGTGCTCACCTATTCCCCAGGTGCTGTGCTGCCTCCTCTCTAAGACCTGGTAGGTGTCTGGCTGGCTGGGTGACTCTGCCTTGGCACTGTGCACACTGTGCCAGGTGTGGCTGGCTTGTGGGCAACAGTGCCCAGGGGAGTGATGAGCTCACCTGCTGTTGTGCTCATCTATTCCCCAGGTGCCGAGCTGCCTCTTCTCTCTGGGTCTGGTGAGTATCTCAGTGTTGAACACTTTTTAAGATGTTTCTCAGCCATCTTTACATCTTCATTTGTGAAGTCTCTATTCAGCTCTTTACTCCATCTTTTGAGTAGGTCATTTGTTTTCTTCCTTCTTTGTTTTATGAGTAGTTTATACACTTTGGATGTTAATGTCCTATCAGATATATCACTGGTGAAGGTTTCTTCCTACTCTGTGGGTTTTCTCTTCACTTTGATTGTTCTTTCTTTCTTTCTGCTTGAATAAATTCATTTAACATTCTCTACTGCAATTATTAATTCTCAGTTTTTGACTGAAGTCTTTCTTATTTCCAATAATCTGTCAATCATTAAGATAAAAGTATAGAAAGGAAAGTTGACTTCTAAAAAATTTTTGAGGGGTTAGAAAGATGGCTCAGTGGTTAAGAGTGCTGACTGATCTTCCAAAGGACCTGAGTTCAGTTCCCAGAAGCAGTACCAAATGGCTCACCGCCATCTGTAACGCCAGCTCCAGGGAATCCAATACTTCTTATGGCCTCTCTGGTCACCCCCACACACTTAACAAATGCACAGAGACACATAAATATACATGAATAAAATTAAATTAATTATTTTGAACACTTTTAAGATCTAATCCACTCTTTTGGTCTTTTGTTCACATTGGATTTTTCTTACTAGTGAGTAATTTCGGTTGTATGTTTTTTTTTTATTTCTGTATTGCTATTTGACTTTTTTAAATGTCTGCATCTTCATCTATGCAGTGCACTTTTTCTACTTTTAATCATACTAACACATCACCATACTTTTACTTCTATTTCTTGCTGTATCTTAATCATATTATAGTCTGATTTCATTGATTTTCCTAACAATGTTTTTTTTTTCTTTCCTCTCATTCTCTTTTTAACTCTTGTTTGAATGCTAGATTTTTTTGTATAGGAAATACCATACTGCCCAAAGTAAGCTGCATTTTTTACTGCAAATGGGTTACTAGTGAGGAAGGCTGAGTCAGTATAGATATGACTTGAGATGGAGTAGAGTTTTCTTTTTTCTTTTTCTTTTTTTTTGTGAGTTTTAGTATTTACCTTAATTCATTTCTCAATACTATATATAGTTTAAAAATAGCAGGGTGGGGGGTTCCCAAGACCACCTGAAGCACAGGTAGGAGCTGGGTGCTTCAGCCAGTTGGATCATTTGATTTGATTTAATTGTCTTTGGCTTGACTGGCTTTTGTGGCTGTGGGGGCGGAGTTGTTCTCCCATCTGGTATAAAAGGTGGGTTTGTGTGAGTCTTAATTGGGGATTTCCAAGACCACTTGAAGCATAGGTACTGGGGCGTGGGCTAAACAGCAATCCTCCCCAAACCCCCCAACCCCCCACCTCCGCCAACTGGGATTGCCAAAGGAGTGTCCAAGTGGATTCTTTGGAGAAACTTCAGAGCATAAAAGGAAAAGTGAATTAGACTTCCAAGAGAAAGCCTAAAGCTTAGACAAGTCAACACTCCATAAGCAAAGAGAAAAGGAGAAAAACAAATCAATCAAACAAACAAGGAAAGCTTCTGAAGGAGGCAAGTAAAGCAAGCTTCAACACGCTGAAGAGGCATTTGGGATTCACATTGGAATACAGGCAAAGAGAAACCCATATGCCAGGGACATGAAGAAGAGACAACATGGGAAAGGTGCAAGATAATTCCACATCAAGCTTTACCAACCCTGTGGAAGATTCCTACAGTGGTATTCCTCTAGGGATGGCCCAGGACACAGATATTAGAAGTACAATTGTGAACATACTTAAAGAAGTACAAGATTATAAAGAGCAAATCAAAGAATTAAGAAAAGAGAATGAAAAATTCAAGAAGGACTTAGAGAGAGAGAATAACAAACTCTGGAAGGAACTGGAAGTACTGAAAAGATCTCATGTTGAAAAAGAAAAGGAAACCAACCAGCAAAGCAAAGACCTACAGGAAGAGATCGAGAAGCTCCAAAAGGAAGTGGAAATACTAAAGAAATAAGAAGATGAAATGAAAAAGGAAATCAAACACTCATCCAATCAAGAGGAAAGGAATGTAAAAAGCCTCAGAAGCAGAATGGAGGAAGCAGAACAAAGAATATCAGACCTAGAAGATAACACAGAACAACTAAAAACCTCAAGGAAAGATTATGAAAAATTTAAAAATACACAAAAGTGGAACAACCAGGAACTGTGGGACACTATGAAAAGATCAAACCTCCACATCATAGGAATAGAGGAAGGAGAAGAATCCCAAGAGAATGGTATTGATCAGATCTTCAACAGAATAATAGATGAAAACTTCCCCAAACTAAAAAAGGACAAACCAATACCAATACAAGAAGCACATAGAACTCCAAACAGACAAGATCAGAAAAGAAATTCTCCACGCCACATCATAGTTAAAATGCTAGACACCCAAAACAAAGACAAAATCCTTAAAGCCACAAGAGAAAAACAACAAGTGACCTATAAGGGGAAACCTATCAGAATTACAACTGACTTCTCAATGCAAACTATGAAAGCAAGAAGAACCTGGAGCAAAGCATTCCCAGTGTTAAGGGACAATAGATGCCAACCCAGGTTACTATACCCAGCAAAAATGTCAATTATAGTTGAAGGAGAGAGAAAAACCTTCCATGACATAAACAAGTTGAAAGAATACATGTCCGGAAAACCAACCCTTCAGAGAATACTTGAAGCAATTCAAAGAACAGAAGAAAGGAGCAACCAACCCCAGGCAACTAGAAGGAGAAATCAATAAAAGCATAACTGCAGAAGTAGAAACCTAAATCAAAACCGCAGATGGATAATAAGGCAAAAGGAAGCAACACAAACCTATCAGTCATAACCTTAAATATTAATGGACTAAATTCCCCAATCAAAAGACATAGACTGGGAGACTGGATTAGGAAACAGAATCCATCGATATGCTGTCTACAAGAAACACATCTTACCTTCAAGGACAGGCACCACCTTAAAGTGAAGGGATGGAAAAAAATATTCCAAGCAAATGGTACCAAAAAGAAAGCAGGTGTTGCTATTTTAATATCGGACAAAATAGACTTCAAAGTAAAAGAAATCAGAAGAGACAAAGAAGGCCATTACATTTTTATCAAAGGAACAATTCACCAAGATTTCACAATTATGAATATATATATGTGCACCAAACTCTAGTGCACCAGACTTTATAAAGACAATTTTCCAGGACCACAAGGCACAGATTAACCCCAGTACACTCATAGTAGGGGACTTTAATACCCCCACTGAACCCTTTGGACAAGTCAACAGGACAAAGAATAAACAAAGAGACATCTGAACTGAACGATGTGATACACCAAATGGACCTCATAGACCTCTACCTAATATTCCACCCTAATGCCAGAGAATACATTTTCTACTCAGCACCCCATGGAAAAAATTTTAAACCCCTGAATAAGGAGATTGAACCTCCCATGCTTATGAATTGGAAAAATTAATATAGTAAAATGTCCATTCTACCCAAAGTAATATACAGATTCAATGCAATCTCAGTTAAAATCCCCAAGAGTTTCTTCACAGGCTTGGAAAAAAATCCTTAAATTCATATGGAAAAACAAAAGACCCTGAATAGTCAAAGCAACCCTGAGCTAAAAGAGCAATACAGGGGGATCACTATACCAGAGTTCAAACTATATTACAGGGCCATAGTCATTAAAAACAGCTGGGTACTGGCACAAAACAGACCTGTAAACCAATGGAACAAAACTGAAGATCCAAACTTGAGCTCATACAACTTCAACCACCATATTTGACAAAGGGTCCAAGAAAACACAATGGAGGATAGACAGCATCTTCAGCAAATGGTGTTGGAAAAACTGGATCACCACTTGTAGAAGGATAAAATTAAATCCCTAACCCTCACCCTGTACAAAAATCAACTCCAAATGGATCAAAGGCCTCAATGTGAAACTAGAAACTCTGAAGATGATAGAAGAAAACATTGGCAGCAACCTACAAGACATAGGTATAGGAAAAGACTTTATAAATAAAACAGAAACTACACAGGAAATAAGGTCGACAATTGACAAGTGGGACCTCATTAAACTCAAAAGCTTCTGTACAGCAAAAGAGACAATAAGTGAAGTGAAGAGAAAACCCACAGAATGGGAGGAAACTTTCACCATTCATACATCTGACAGGGGATTAACTTCCAGAATATATAAACTACTCAAAAAACAAAGAAGTAAGAAAACAAATGACCTACTCAAGAGATGGAGTAAAGAGCTGAACAGAGACTTCACAAGTGAGGAAGTAAAAATGACTGAGAAACATCTCAAAAAGTGTTCAACATCATTAATAATTAAGGAAATGCAAATTAAAACCACTTTAAGGTATCATCTCACTCCAATAATGCTGGCTAGGATCAAGAAAACAAATGATACCAAATGCTGGAGAGGTTGTTGGGGAAGAGGGAACACTCATCCACTGCTGGTGGGAATGTAAACTCATACAACCACTATGGAAAGCAGTGTGGAGAACCCTTAAAAGACTCAAAATGAGCCTACCACCTGACCCAGTCATACCACTCCTGGGTATATACCCACTAGACTTATCCTACTGCAGAGATACATGCACAGCCATATTTATTATAGCTCTCTTCACAATAGTAAAGAGTTGAAACCAACCCAAGTGCCCCACAACCAATGAGTGGATAGAGAAAATGTGGTACATCTACACAATGGAATTCTATGCAGTGGCAAAGAAAGATGACATCATGTACATCAAAAGAAATAATCAGTACATCAAAAGAAACAATCAAGGATGTGAAGAGAAATCCCACAGAGTGGGAGGAAACCTTCACTGCAGAAACATCTGACAAAGCATTGATTTCCAGAATATATAAACTACTCAAAAAACAGAGAAGAAAACAAATGACCCACTCAATTGATGGAGCAAAGAGCTGAACAGAGCCTCACCCCTCTGCAGAGATACATGCATGTCTATGTTTATTTCAGCTCTCTTCACAATAGCAAGGAGATGGAACCAACCCAAATGTCCCTCAACTGACAAGTGGATAGAGAAAATGTGGTACATCTACGCAATGGAGTTCTATGCAGCAGTAAAGAAAGATGACATCATGAGCTTTGCAGGAAAATGGCTGGAGCTAGAAGACATCATGCTGAGTGAAGTAACACAGTCCCAGAAAAACAAACAAGAATGGTATCCCTCATTTGTGGATGCTAGTGCCAATTACCTAGTTGTATTTCTTGTGCATGGCCCCTTGAGCTTTTGTCCAAGCAGTTGGGAGTGATGCATATTGGAAACAACAACAACAACAACAAGCAGACAAACAACAACAAACAGACAGCAACAGAAAAGGACTGCAAAAAGAACTGACTGAAATAGTGAGTTTCTGCTCAAAATAGTCAACTTCCACACTGGGAGAATTTTGAGAAAGACTGAAAAAAAGAAGATGAAAAACATGTTTGGCAGAATACATGAGCTCTGGTGGAGTGGGGGGGAATAAGGTGGGGGACACAGGTCTAGATTTGATAATCTTGTACAAAATATGTATTAAAAATATGTACATATATGTTTATACAAAAAAATAAAGGTATCTGCCACCAAAAATAAATAAATAAATAAATAAATAAAAATATAAAAATAAAAAAGAAAGATGATATCATGAACTTTCAGGTAAATGGATGGAACTAGAAGATATTATGCTAATTGAAGTAACACAGTCCACAGAAAAAAGAACGATGAATGGTTCCCTCATTGTGGATGCTAGCACCAATAACCCAGTTATAAATATTTCTTGTGGAGGGGATGCATATTAAAGAACAACAACAGAAAAGACTCCATCAGAAAAACTGAGCGAAATGGTTGAATCGGGGGGGGAGGGGTAGGGAGAGGAACACGTGTGTATATTAGACTAATGAATATTTAATTGACAAGTTCAACAAGTATCCAATTTTGCCCAACTCTATTCTACAGGATACATGGTGTTTGACTTAGTAAAAGTAAATATGTGTATATTAAACAACATTGGTTTAAAGGTTTTGATAAAAATGGTAATGCATCTGAGTTAATTGAAATTATCAAAATCTTTTGTTGTCCACATTTTTTTTCTTAAAATCTGTATAACAATAACTTTGGGATTGGCACATACAAATGTTCTCTATAATTTTTCTGTTGTACAGTATCATCTTGTAGCATTCTCTTTTACCTGTAGGATGATTTAACTTAAGGAATTAAGTTTGCTTCCCAAGTTAATGACATATAGTCACCCAAAACAGCTTGGGTGAATTTGATGATATCTCTGCCTTGATTCTAGCCTATAGGTATGTGTACTACAATTGCCTTTTTGAGACTCATGGGTCAAAAAACAAAACCCTAAAATAAAAAGGGGGGATACAGATATATATGAAACCTTTTTGTCAAAAACTTTGCAATTTAAATCTTAAAACTAACTGTGGGAAAAGATTTGCATGTTTCCACAGGTCAAAATGTCACCAACTTAATGGCTGAGAAAGAAAAGATACAGGTTTGCATTGTATAGGATGTACCAGGAAGTGCCAGCAGAAAGGTTGGCACATCTGAACATTGAAAGGAAGAAAAGCCTCAGACTGCTACAGACATCAAACCCCTCTGTGGATCCCACTTGTAACAACTGTTTTTAATGAGTTCTAATGAAACTTACCTTCTAGGTGCCGGAGTTTTAATACGAGAGACTTTCTTACCTCCCCTTCATAGAACAAGGAGTATGATGATAATGAGGTCATTCTCTAACTGTAAATTGGAGCCAACTGTTATAGAGGTAATCTCTTATAAAACCTGTAAAACTGCCTTCTTTAACTGACTAATAGACATAGGAACTGTGAAAAGGATTATTCTCTATTCAGAACCAAATACAATATTTAAGTCTCTTTAAGCTATGCACTTAAGCAAAATATATTAATACAGGAGAGCTCTGATATCAGCAATGGGTTATTCTACCAAGGAGATGTTGGCCAGGGGATCCAAGCCCTCCCAAAAGTTAAAGGCTTCTTGCCTGTAAACTGGGATACCTGCAAGAAGAGAGGCAATAAGGCCCTGCTGTCAAAGACCTGATCTAAACATGGGAAAGATATATTGAGACCGCATTTGCAAGTGTACAGTTGGTCTCTGGAATACCAGAGAGTGTTACCAAAGGCCACTAAACCAATAAAGCAAATATAGGTTACCTTGAGTCAAGCAAGACTTCTCCATCAGCACCAGCTACACCTCACCTGCCTGGAAATACTGTGCAGCAGTGGCAGCCATATGTCTGTATATCCCAATTCTAATTGGCTATTAGCTCTCTCCTTGGAGGAATAACTCACGGCTGATGCCACAAGCTTACATCCTCTAGTGGTTAAGAGATGTTATAAGCCACAGTAAGACCCTGTCATATTTTACAGAAAAAAATGTAATTCATGGATTAACATACCATCCAAACATCTGTGTCTATACCAAAGTAACCTACCATAACAATTAGTACTGTTTAAATACCTATATATCTAATTGCTTGTGCTTCATTTATAGGATTGAAAGGTATTCCTGGATAAACTGTCAACCCATGAAAGGAAACAGCCAGAATTGACCAGAGGACAAAACAACAGCTCCAGAGAAAGTAGACTGTTTTGCTTCTCATCCACCTGTTCCCCTTTTATAAGCCTAGGGAACAATCTGTGGAAGAGGGGGCATGGTAGAATGTAAGGGCTATGATTGGGGTGAATGGTGAAACTACAGCAATATAGTCTGGACACTCATCTGATCAACTTGATTGTACATACAAGCCCCCGAGATGGATGGTGGGAGCCTTGGGCTGTGTGGGTTTGGGCACAACTGCTTGCAAATTGGTTTTACATGAAGGATGCTTGTACTCATAAATTATTACTTATTGTTAAAAAATGAAAAAAATAAAAGAAGTAATAGAAGAAGAAAAAAGAAAGATAGTCTACTTTTTTACTATAAAATTATATTTCCTATAACAATTAAAAGACGGACATTGCCATATTAAACTTAAAATTAAATAACCTAAGCATATACAACCTGTAAGCAACCCACTATAAATGTAAGGCAATAAATAAAGAGAGAAAGTTTGGTTTACCAAAAATCATTCAAGCAATTACCAGAATAATGTAACAGACTGCTTCATAAGATATGTGTGACTTCATAGTGAGGAAAGTTTTTTGAGAAATAGAGAAGAATATTACTTAACATACAAAGACAATGGACCAAGGAGATATAATAATCTAGAATATACATGCATGTAATAATAATGCACCAAAAGAAATGAACCAAAATATTATAAAATTTATGAGAAATAGACATGATCAAAAAATATCATGGGGAATTCATCTCTCAGTAATGGAATAAGTAGAAAGTCAACTAGGATGTTTGTGAGCCATACCAGGAACAAATGATCTAATGAACAGTTACATAACAGTCCATGCAATACAGAAAATTGAACAGAAGAATTCTTCTTCTCAAAGGCACTTGTAATATTAATTAAAGTATTCTGGGTTATTGAAGAAAGGAGTTTAAAAGAGCAAAATTAATATAAAATGTTTTAAAGATAGAACAACTTCAGTTAAAAATCAATAGTAGAAATATATTACCCAAATCTCTATATTTAGAGATTCTTACATATATTCTTACATATAACTAAAGAAGATCAAAATATTCAGAATATAAAATAACTGTGAATGTAAAATAACTATAAATATAATATAACTCAATAAAAATGATCAAGTGACACTTAGAGGAAACAGATAAAAGAACATCTAAATGGCCAATAAATGATGAAAAAGAAACCTTGTGTATATGTTGAGAATTAAATTAGTGGAGTGGCCAATAAATATATAAGAAGATATTGACTGTCACTAGGAACCATGCAAATGCAATTTGAAGCGTGAGTAGATTCAATTTTACATTCACTAAATGGGCAAACTTCCAAACTCTGACAGTATTACAGATTGGCCAGCATATATTGGAACAGGATATCTCTTATGTTGGTGGTAGAAATGAATTTTGACATATCTATTTTCAAGCACAGTTTGGTGATCTATTCTCATTAAAGTTGAGAAAACATGTGTCCCACAACTTGACTTCTTTGTACAGAACCTAAAGAAATTTTAATAAGCATGAAAAAGTTGTGTTGTTCAATATAAAGTTATACCCATAAAAAACTAGAGCTAATATAAATGCATCAGTAAGGAGTAAGTAAATCGTAGTATCAGTATTCAATAAAATTGATACATTAATTAAAATGAATGAATTACTACAGACTAAATTAGAAAGCTTTGTGTTATATAACCTTTTAAAAAGTTGCAAAGGCCAAGAAGGTAACTCAGTGGTAGGGTGCTTGCTTACCATTGAAGGGTAAAAATGTGCAGGAATTTCTTCTGAATTGAAACAGTCCATCCTGGAGGGAAGTTTATTAAGATTTGGAAGTTCTAGGAGTCTTGTTAAGACTCAGTAAGTAAACAACTCACAAGTCTCAAGAAGTTCCTAAAGCTTAGCAGATGCACAAAGTTCTCTCCCTCCCAAAAGCTATGAGCACTAAGGACTGCAGAGAAGAGACCCTGCACCCTTCAACCTGCCCGAATATTGACCAGAGAGCTCTGGGAGCACAGCCTTCATGAGTTTCCACCCATGATCAGGCAGCCTTTAGTGATACAAGTGCCTCTGAGTCACCCATGCTCCTGTAAGAAACTCCTCACCCACACTCCTGTAAGAAACCCCAATAAACTCATTGATTTACCAAGTTTCCTTCATCTGTTGTTTGCTCTCTTGTCTGAAGTGAGTTGGTGTTTGTTTATCTGTTCCCAGCATCAGTGTTACATAACAAACAACTCCCTTGACCCCCAGCGCCATGGGGATCTCATTCATGAAATTAAAAATATGTACAATTGTGCTGAATATTATTAATATTACCATGTTTACTAATGTGTAAAACTAGCTGGAAGGACATTTTTCAGTTTCAGTATAGTTGATACTTCTTGGAAAGGAGAGGAGCAGTAGCGGGTGGTAAAGATGACAA
This sequence comes from Rhizomys pruinosus, assembly GCA_009823505.1. NCBI lineage: Eukaryota > Metazoa > Chordata > Mammalia > Rodentia > Spalacidae > Rhizomys > Rhizomys pruinosus. The sequence continues at coordinate 939,320 of VZQC01013330.1, read as the reverse complement.
ATTTTGATACTTTATGACCTTTTGTCCAAGTAGTTGGGAGTGATGCATATTGGAAACAACAACAACAACAACAACAGAAAGGACTGCATCAAAGAACTGGCTGACACAGTGAACTTCTGCTCAAAACAGTCAACTTCCACATGGAGAATTTTGAGAAAGACTGAGAAAGAGATGAAAAGCATGTTTGGCAGAATACATGAGCTCTGGTGGGGTGGGGGGATAGGGTGGGGGACCCGGGTCTAGATTTGACAATCTTGTACAAAATATATGTAAAAAAATAAAGTATCATTAGAGAAAAAAAAAGAAGTGATATTAAAAACTGGAAAAAAAAGAAAAATCGACTTGGGAAAACATTACTATTTGTGACCTCTGTGTTTTTCCATATATTTCTCAATTTCATCTGTCCATTTTTCTTTATTTGAAATATTTCATAACTAGAAAGAAAAAGAGAGTTGGTAAAGTGTCTCCAGGATGGTAACAGTTCAAATCCGCAGTTGGGAAGCACTTGACGAAACTGGAAAAAATGACATGTCCTGGTCCCTAGTTATTTAATGAGAGGGGAAAGACGTAGATAGAGATACCAAGAAACAATGCGGGAGGCATAGGATAGGAAGACGGGGGGGGGGGTCAAAAGAAAAGGGGAGAGAGGATGGAATATGGGCAGAGAGAACAAAGACAACTAACATGCTAATCTTAGGTGGGGAGGGAAATTGGAGTCTGTTTAAGGTGGGGCTGGATCAGTCTATCAATAGTCTATTAATAGTCTATTAATAGAGGAAGTAGGGGGACCTGAAGGACAGGTGAGTGTGCTTTTAAAACATACTGGAGAGATGGCCTAGCGGTTAAGAGCACCGACTGTTCTTGCAGAGGACCCGGGTTCGATCCCCAGCACCCACATGGCAGCTGAGAACCGTCTTTAACTCCAGTTCCAGGGGAATCTGATACCCTTTTCTGACCTCCACAGCATTGCACGATACGGGTGCACAGACCTGCATGCAGACAGTACGTTCATACACATAAAGAATAAATAAAAATTAAAAAAAAACATACTGTGTTTAGGGTGAGATAAAGACATCTGGTTATTGATGTCAACAGAGAGTTGAAACTGGTCTGAGTAGGGAGAGAAATTAAGATTAAGGCTATAGAGTTTAAGAGCAATAAAACTGATAGCTGAGTCTGTGTGTTAGATAAATTCTCAAGGCAGGGAAATATGTAAGGAGGAGAAAGAGGGGGAAGAAGATGAGGAAGAAGATAAAGAAGGGGAGGAGAAAAAGAGGAAGATGAGGAGAGAGGAGGAGGGAGAGAGGAAGATGAGAAGAGGAAGGGGAGGACGAAGAAGAGAATGGTGAGGAGGAAGTGGAAGAGGAGGAAGGGAAGGAGGAAGATGTGAGGAGGAAGAAGAGGATAAAGAGGAAAAAGATAGAAGAGGGAAGAGGAAGAAGAGGAGAGGGGGAAGGAGATGAAGAGGAGGCAGGGGAGGAAGAGCCGGAGGAGGCGGGCATAAGAGGTAAGGAAAATATCAGAGAAGATTTGGCCTGGAAGCTGGCGGAAGACTTTTCATGAAGAGGTGGCTCTTGGCCTTTCACGTTGTGGAGAAACGTGTGTGAGGATGGAGGTGAAGCTGAGTTTAGCAACCAGGACTCTGGTGACCCGAGGAAGGAAAGATCACAGTGGCCACCAAGGCAATGACCTGGCTAATAAAGTATGCAGAAAGGAGCAAGGGACAGAACCTATCAGTGCTTCCCGGACAGTCACTGTCAGCCGCTGTCAACATCTCAGCCCATTCTGGCTGCTCCTGAGGTTGGCACCCTTCCAGACCTGGGAGTTCTCATCCAGGCACTGCCCCCCCCCCCCATCACCTTCCTGCTGCAGGTCCTAGCTGAAGGGAGCTGGAAAACGAACTCAAAAATGAAACGATTTGTCCCAGCCCTGCATAAATAAATGTCACTTCACTATCCCCTGCCTCTGAATCACAGATATCCTATTCCTTGCTGATCCTGTTTATCCTTGAAGTTGTCCTCAAACGTTTCTCAGTCTCCTGAATCGCATACCAATGGATGAATATTTGAAAAGTGTGATTACTGTTGTTTGTTATTTTGTCCTGCGCTGTGCTTCCTCATGCCATCTGGACTGGAGGTGGATTTGTTAAAAAAAATAAAGAAAAAGAAAGAAACCACAGGGAAAGTACACTCTCACTGATTTGAACCTTAAAAAGAGAAGGAAGTCCTTAGTCTCTCCCCAGAAAACAGATCTTTACAGAGTTTCCTGGCTGAACAGGCAGCCAAGTTGCTGCTAAATCTTGGAAACTTATCAAGTGCAGGCTGGGAGTCTTCTCCCACAACTGCGTTCAGGCACCCGTGGTCTGTTTGTTGTTCTAAATGAACATCACAGGGATAATCAGTACACACACCTGTATAGTCGCGGCGCATATTTCAAGATGTTTCCCTGCATATAAGATGCTTTATCTTTCAAGAGTTCCTTGATGTCCTAGGACTCCGAGCCTCATAATCAAAGTGAAAAGCACATGGGATGTTGTTGGAGGAGCCAGAACTGTTTCCTATCGAGTGTCCTGCACTGTATTCAACAGTCTTCAACATCAATTAGAGAAGAGGAAACGGAAGGGCAATTTCTATTCTATGTTGATAGATAGTTGATTCACTACTTTGTGGCAAAGGCAGGAGAAAATGTATCCACCACCCCATGGTCTTCTGAAGGAGAACATTATATTCATTTTGAGGAAATTAATAAAGCCAGTTATGGTATAAGCCTGTATTACAATAGGCTTGAGCTGTCTTGCAAGGAGCAAGAAGAGAAATTTTACCACTATGTCAGGAAGAAAGGGATGGAAGAAAAGACAGTATGGGAAGGAGACTGCAGGAAAGGTCAAAAGACTTCCTGTTCTGTCAGGACTCCTCTCCCTGTTCCCCCAAGGCTGTCTCTACAGGGTGAGCATATATGTGGGCTCTTACATTCCTACTTAAGATGATAGAAGCATCTTAAGACTGGGAGAAGAAGAGCTCAATAAGGGATATCAGAAAAATTATGTTTCCTGAGGAGTCACAGGTTATAGACTTGGGGTCTCGCCGAGTTCAACCATATTTCTGAAGGGCAGGAGCCCTCTGTAGGAATCTTGGTGACTTTGGAAATCAGAGAACACTGTAAAATTATTTATTTGCATATCTTTGATCCAGCACCTAATTAATTACACAAAACAAGCTACCTATTGATTGGTGTGTTGATCAGTCTACATATAGATATGCACATACATATTTCCTTAGAGAAATTGATTTATTCCAGCTAATTGTGTCACTCTGTTGTGTAGAATTTTAGTGTGAGAAAGAGTATTATACTTTCCACTCTCACACGGGCAGCTCAATAATTTTGTCCCAGTTGAAAATGTTTAACATGATGCTGCTAATTGCAGGGGGTGCAGCAGAGATACCTTCTCATCTGGTTAGAACATTGAGTCCCATCAACTTTAGAATCTGCCTTTTTAATTATAAGAGATAAACTCCATGAAGTCATCATACATACTACAAATCCTAATAACAATAGACAGATGCAGCAGAGAACTACACGGCAACTTTTCCTTGACCTTTAGGCTCTGGCAAGGTTAGTCATTTGCACCATCAAGTTGCCAGAACCAGTCTGATACTGACTCTATTTGTGGCCAGATTCTGGGAGGGCAGGCTAGCAGGGTTTCAGTACACTCACAGAATCCTATTTGCATCTTTTGCTTCACACTGGAGCTTGATCTTGCCTCTTCCTCATTATTACTGAGAAAAAAAGAGATCTATATTTCATTGTAAGACTGTACAAAAGTGTCATCCTGGATGAGAAACGCAAGGATAGACAAAATACAATAAAACACCAGACAACAAAATCTTCCTTTATGTTTTGTCTCCTAATGTCAAATAATAGGACACACCTTTCCCAATGGACAAGCTGGGTCCTGGTAAGAGAGTAGTTTGGTGTACTGGGAACAAGCTGCCTGTGAGAACCAAAGAGCATAGGAGAAAGCCAGAGCATTTTAATGTCACACCAATCAGGCCGTATTGGAGACAGAATGGAAGCTAGCTTGGGCAGAGTTGACCCTTGCAATGAAGGAAGCAAATGAATGTGGGAAGCAACCTTGGACTTGAGGTGGGTATTGTCAGCAGGAGGACATAAAGGTGTGGGTTTCCTTTTGCTACTGCAACAAATAACCACAAACTTAGTGGTTTAATGGCGGCTGAGAACCGTCTGAAACTCCAATTCCAGGAGAACTCCAGTTCCAGGGGAATCCGATACCCTCTTCTGACCTCTGCGGCGTTGCACGACACGGGTGCACAAACTTGCATGCAGACAGTACATTCATACACATACAGAAATAAATAAAATCAATAAAAAAAAGAAAAAAAATAATATAAGGGCCTAGAGAGACAGTTCAGTAGTTAAGAGCACTTGTAGAAGACCCATGTTTGATTCCCAGTACCCACATTGTGACTAACAACTATCCATAACTCCAGTTCCAGGGGATGCGATGCCTTCTTCTGACCTCAGTCGGCATTGCAGGACACAAGTGCGCTTACATACATATAGGCAATACACTCATAGACATAAAATAAAAATTATAAATAAAATAGAAAAAGAATATAGCTGTATTGCTTTGCATTTGTGGACTACAGAAGCTTCAAATCAAAGTTTTGGTGTAGTAGAAAGTACTTCCTTGATTTTTGAGGCTGTTAGGATCCTTAGCCTTATTTGAGTATAAATTAGCTTCTGCTTCCATGCTAATGGACTTCTCTTCTCCCATAACCCTCTTGAAAGTATCTATATGAGCATATTGCATCTAAGTGAATAATTCGTTATCATTTCCCTATCTGAAGACCTACTATTTAATTACATGCATCCAAGTCACTTTTACCATAGAAGATACATAATAAATTTCTTGGATTAGAAAGTTAAAATGTTTGGGGAATAATGATACCATGGAAGATGCCTATGTCTATAGATATTTTTTTTTTTTGGTCTTTTCAAGACAGGGTCTCCCTGTAGCCCCAGCTGTCCTGTAACTCACTCTGTAGACCAGGCTGGCCTTGAACTCACAAAGATCTGTCTGCCTCTGCCTCCTGAGTGCTAGGATTAAAGGTCTATAGATATATTTTAAGGAGTGTCTATGCACATAGTAAATGAGCTCTTTAGTACATAGGGAATAATCAGTGCAATTATCCTGAAACTATTCCCATAGAATGAAGGATGCCATCTATATTTACTAATAGGGTGCCTGGTTTTTGCCAAGAACATTGACAAGGATTTGAAGGTTGGTTTAATTCTGAAATGTTCCCCTAAGTCTCACGTTTGAGCCTGTTCCCTTCAGAAATTGACTTGTTCTATTTTGAAGATGGCAAAGACTTTAAGGAACAGGACGTAGCTGTGAGAAGTGGGCTACTGGGGGAGGGCCTGTGAAGATTATGCACACTCCTGGTTTGGTCTCTCTGCCACCATGTGAACAAGCTGCTGCCTCACACTCTTGCTACCAAGGACTAAGCCACTCTGCTGTGCTTTTCCCGCTAAGAAAGACTGAAATTCCTCCGAAACTGTGAGCCCAAATCAAGCTTTCCCTCCTTAATTTGCTTCTGTCAGGTGCTTTGGTCGCAGTGATGTAAAGGGAGCTCATAAAATGGGAGAGAGTTACGGGGAGAATATGGTGTGTTCTCATGTTCCTTCGCCACTTCATCTTCTTGTTACTTTCCAGGAAATTTATTTACTTTTGAGTTCTTGACTTCGACATTCGTGACCTTCATGGAGTTTTAGATTAACCTTCAGTCAGAAAATTCCCTGACTTTTCAGCAAGGAAAGAGGGCATTCTCCTCCCTGAGGGGAAGCAGACTCCAAGAAACCCATGTGTAAAGTTGATGAGTCTCCTAACTCTCCCCTGCTCCAGTCAAATGGGTTTGCTCTGAAACTGCAAGGTCCCTAAGCCTGTGACAGTTTTCTTTTTTTAAAAATTATTTTATATATATTAGTGTACTGCCTGTATGTATGTAAGTACTCCACTGTTGAGCGATGCCTCCCCTGGAACTGGAGTTACAGAGGGTTTGTAACAGTCATGTGGGTGCTGGGGACTGAACCTGGGCCCTGTGCAAGAACAACCAGTGCTCTTAACTACTGAGCCATCTCTCCATCCACCTCTCTCACATGGCAATTTTGAAAAGAGAGAGGAAAGAGAAAGCTCCCAACGATGAATGCAGGAACAGTATTAAGGCAGCTTGCCTTCCAATCCATTATAGTATTATAAAGCTGTAAAACTTTCCACAGGTGAACTAGACACTGGGCAATGTGATTTAAGTCAACTTTCTGAAATTCCAGTAAAGAATAAGAAATCTACTTAAGATACCCAGCAGCCAGCAGCCATGGGGCCAGTCTACTTGGTCTAAGAGCTGTGCAGAGGAGAGTGGGCGATGAATCTAGTCAGACCAGAACTAAATTTCCCGTTTCAGAAACTTGAGAAGTGAGCATTCTCCTCAAGACCAACCTATGTGGAATTACATGTCTAAAATAAAATGGATTCAAACTTAAGTACTAGAATGAGAAGCTTCAAATAATTAAATGAGTTAGAAAAAGTAGCACAGAATTTGGCCAACATGTTATTGAGGGAGGTTGTGATTGGAATAAATTATTTCTTTCTTTTTTTTTTTTTTTTTTTTTTCGAAACAGGGTCTCTCTGTGGCCCCAGCTGTCCTGGAACTCACTCTGTAGACCAGGCTGGCCTTGAACTCACAAAGATCCACCTGCCTCTCTCTCCCGAGTGCTAGGATTAAAGGTGTGCACCACCATGCCCGGCTGGAATAAATTATTTCTATTTCCTACGAACTTGAGCCCAGCTCATAACTTGTATACAGAAGCACTTCCACTACAAGTTTCTGGAGGACAAAGGTTATCATGCCCATCCATTACTTACTAAGAACTTACATTTTCTCATTATTTTTACAAAATTGTACTTTTGTAAATACAGAGACGTCACTGAAGTCAAAGAGCTGCTGGAGACACAGCCAATGTGCTTGAATAACTCGAGATACTGCGGCAACCAGGAGTTCAAGTTCATGTGGGACCCAACAATGGGCTCAAGCTCTGTATATTTAGTTCAAATTAGAGGGGAGACAAATAGAAAGGAGAAAGAGAGAGAGAGAAAGAGAGAGAGAGAGAGAGAGAGAGAGAGAGAGAGAGAGAGAGAGAGCTTAGTGTACAGAATTATTCAGTTGAGGTTGGATCAAGTGTTGGTGTGGTTAGAAGTAGCATTTTTAGTTTGCATAAACTGGAATTATTTAATAAGGGAAATACATTTGGCTTAAGAATCTACTATTTTATGGGTAACTTGATAGCTTGGATGGACAAAGGGCTGTGTTTTAAATAGAAACACATAAAGAGAATCCTTTACCTCAGTCCTGGTCCCATTGTAAGTTTTCTCCATCAGTATTTTCTCAGTTTCAGCTCTTTCCGAGCACTGCAGCAAGCATGCATTGCCAGGGACTAGTCAGCTGCTGCTGCTAGTTTCCCGCCCACTTTGAGATGTTTATCCTGAGAAATTTCTTCCTTTCCTTTTTACATGACATTTAAGTATCTTGTGAAAATAAGTTTGTTGCTTTGGCACAGCATGAGAAGAGATTAAGAAAACAAGCACGCTGGGTGAGGCAGCAGTCAGCTGTAGCAGTGGGAAGGTCCCACACTTGTCTCATCAAGGAGAAGTTTTACCAGGAACGTGTGAGTTTTTCAGACTGCCAACCTCTTTGACCTCAGAAGTTCTGATTCACACCCACCTGCTCAGGCCTCTCTCAATACTTCATCAGTAAGACAGTGGGAACTGAGCTGAGAGCCAGCAACACTGTGGACGGCTGAGCTGGGTCAGTGACTACCTAACAGTCAGAAATAAGATGGTAGAGAATCCTAATTATGTAATGAAAGTGACAAAGCAACAAGAGATATAAACTGGGATGCTTGAGTCTAGACTGTCTCAATTTAGGAAAATTCCAGAGCAGGTCTTTCAAGGTTGTTCGTACATGATGGTTCTAAAGTTAATGGATTTGTCTTTAAATGATATTTATAGACAACTTCAAGTTCATGTAAGTTATTTGTGGTTTTAAATTCACAATGACTTCGGCATAAACCTTGACAGGGATGGGAGGAGAGGTGCATCTTGAAGTGTCACAAGCAAGGTTCTGAAGTAGAGAAACATAGAAACACACAGTGCTGACAGAAGATGGAAAAGTACAGCCCAGGAGGCCCTTCTCTTGGCACACGACCAGTTCCTGACTGCATTAGTTTAATGAGCAAACTCATATCTCAGAACCTCAGAAAAGCATCTTGCAATTTCCCATGTCCCAGATTCAAAGTTTCCTCATGCTCACTTAATTTGTCAAGAGACATAAGAGGTTAAGAAGGGAAAACAGGCTTAAAAAATGGAAGAACCCACAGGGTATCGTCAAAAAGTCTTAAGAGAGGGCAATGTGTCCATTGTCTTCATGTATGGAATTGTCAAAGACAATCTAAACAACTGTTAAAGGGACCCTAGGGATCTTCGATGACCTCCTACTTCAAGGTCCTCTTTTCTCTTAGGGAACTCAACAACCCTCTCCTTGCCAGCACCTCCTTTCTAGTACTCCTCTTGAGCCCCCAGAATAGGAAGCTCAGCATCTCACTGTACTTCTTAATGTCCCCACTGAACCTCAATATCAAAGCCCCAACCTGTCTTTGTAAGTCCTCAGCATACCCATAGTAGAACCCCATATTCAGAGGTAAAACAAGTGCTCTTTAAGAGAAGTGATTCAAACAAATTGGATAAATGGGGCGAAAGTGTCCTTCACTGTGGCGGCAGACATCCAAGGAGGCAGGGAGAAATTCAGTAGTTATTCTGAGGATCTAGATAAATTTATTAATAGATTTCAGACAGTGACCTTAGTCTTTGAACTGTCCCAGAGCAGTGTTGGACTTGTTCTTGCTAGTTGCTGCATTCACACAGAAAAGGTAGGAGTCTTCGCAGCAGCCAGAATGGAGGCAGACAAGATGGTCAGAAATGTGGATTGGGGCTGGAGAGATAGCCTAGCGGTTAAGAGCACCAACTGCTCTTGCAGAGAACCTGGGTTTGATCCCCAGCACCCACATGGCGGCTAAGAACCATCTGTAACTCCAATTCCAGGAGAACTCCAGTTCCAGGAGAACTCCAGTTCCAGGGGAATCCGACACCCTCTTCTGACCTCTGCGGCATTGCACAACACGGGTGCACAAACCTACATGCAGACAGTACACTCATACACATACAAAAATAAAATAAAAAATAAAAAAAAAGAAATGCGGATCACAATCACCTAGATCACGAATTAATCCCTTCTATACCACAGAAGAGAAAGTACTCCAACATAAGACAGGTAGATACACATAACACATACACAAACATGATTGTCTCTACAGAAATAATAGCTAGTTGGTAGTCATCAAGATAGCTTCTGCAGTTCCTAAGATGGAGCAGGGTCATAGAGGGCAGCCCTCCTTTCATTCACCAGTAGCTCTGAACTGTGTGGGATTTCCTACACACTGTGCCAGCAGCCACATGTTCCCAACACCTTCGCCTTTCTTTTCTTCTAGGGTTTTTCTTATTCAAGCTGTAGTAGTTTTAAGTGTAACCCAAAGCACCGATGGGTAAATTATAAGCCAAAGTCCTTGTCACCTCCTGACTCTTATATAAAGGAAAGCTTCAGAGGCGGTGCCAAGTGCCAACGCTGGGTTCTTCCTTTTTTCTGTAGGTAGCTAGGCAGTTCTATAGCATCATTTCTTTAGGCAAAGGGTCATTTTGGCAGATGACTCTGTCTTTGGAGCTTTAGGACAGACTAAACTCTTTCAGTCATCCCAAGATGCCAACGAAAGAGATGAGCAGGCGTGAAGCTAGAAGAGTGGAAATTTTATTCAATACTGCTGTGCTGGGAAGATAGGGGACCTGGGGCCTCGGTTTTGTTGTCAAGTGTATAATGTGAACACCAAGTTTAAATATGGGGACAATTTGATGGGGACAAGGGAACATAGATGAACAGCTCAGGTTCGACTGTAATCCGGGTGGTCACTGTCTTGGTTCTGGTTTGACAAAGCTGCAGAAAATTTGTCATCTCTTGATGAAGCATTTTGATCCATCACAAGGTGGTCACTCCTGTTTAGGGGGACAGTGTTAGGTCTTTCTTAGGGAGGGAGTCTCATTGTCTGCCTCCAGTGTGTCACTGTTCATGAAAGGTTCAATGTAGCTACTGGAGAGTTGTAAGTGCTGCTTTGTGGGACCTGGATAGCGTTTTGTAAAAGTAGTTGGCAGTCTGTTGGCAGTCTGTTGAAAACACATCAGTTTCTCTTAATCTGGGTGTTTTAATCCTCGAATGGGGATGGGATAGGTTAGGTAAATTAAGAGCTAATGAACCATGTATTACCCATTTAAGACTGAAACTCCTTAAATTATTATGATCCCTAAGTGCAGAGCTGGGTAGGAATCTGACCCAAAATAGAAAGTAGTAAAGGAGACAGATACAAGATGAGGCAGAAGAGGCCAAGCTTTATTGTGGTTTAGTTATCCATCAGGCTTGAGTAAAAAGTCAGCACTTTAATTTTTTCTATTTTTTGGTTAATTTCTTTTTCTTTAATGTGTATGAGTGTATTGTCCACATGCATGTAAGTGCACCCATGTTATGCAATGCCTATGGAGGACAGAAGAGATCCTCTTCTGTCAGATCCCCCTGGAATTATTGTTAGCTGCCATGTGGGTGCTAGGATTTGAACCCAGGTCCTCTGCAAGAGCAGCCAGTCCTCTTAATTGCTTGGCCATTTCTCCAGCCCTAAGAGTGTTGGTCCTTTTAGGAAAAGCAGTCCTGAAGTTCTTGTTATACTTACTTACACTGAAGCCTGACTGCACATAGCATAGACCAGATGAGAGCAGGTCCTGTGCCCCTTCCTCACTGTGTTGAAGACTTCCTCAGAAGCTTTCATCTCCTCCTGAACACATCTGAAATCTGGTGCTTCAGGTTAATTGGCACATTAGAAAAAAGTCTGGTTGTTATTTCTGGACGTTTTGCTTCAATTTCTATGGAAAATCATCTTATATAATGATATGAATTCTCTCTCTCTCTCTCTCTCTCTCTCTCTGATCTTTTTGAGACAGGGTCCCTCCATAGCACCAGCTGTCCTGGAACTCACTATGTAGACCAGGCTGGCCTTGAACTCACAGATATCCTCCTGCTTCTGCCTCCCGTGTGATGGGATTAAAGGCATGTGCCACCATGCCCGGTGATATGGATTCTTTTGATCTGGCCTGTAAAATACATTCATATACATAGACATTCATATACGTAGACATTTAATTTGTATTTTCATACATACATGTGTATCTGCCACCATAGTAAATGATTTTTTTCTCGTTTGTAAAATGGGAACCATGTGCTGACTTCATAGAAATTATTGAAGTTCCTTCATGAAAATGACCATGAAAACACATTGCAAATTACAAACTGTTAAATCTTCATTGTTCCTTCTCTTTCCTGTTTTTAACAATAGAAGCCCAGGCTGGAGAGGTGGCACCCACATGGCAGCTAAGAACCGTCTTTAACTCAAGGTCCAGAGGAATCTGATAGGACACCCTCTTCTGTCTGACCTCCGCAGCATTGCACAACACGGGTCCACCAACCTACATGCAGACAGTATACTCATACACATAAAAAATAATAAAAAAACAAAACAAAACAAAACAATAGAAGCCAAAAGTGGGGGTCCCTGGATTTAGGTGGATTTAGGAAAACAGGAAAAAGAACCCCAGAAAGAACAGAAGGAAGTAATACCCATAAACAGAAAATGAAATGGATAAAATGTCATTATTGTAGAGACTATGATTATAATAAATATTTTGCTGCAATTTTTTAAAAACTTAACAAATGAAACCAATCTTTATGAAGAGAGAGCAAAGGAATCAACACAAGAATCCAGAGAAGAGATGGTGAAATACTAGTAAAGTGCGAGTTAGCAGAGCGCAGGAAAGAGTGGGAAATGCTTGTCATTTCAGAAATAAAAGCAAAATTGGAAGAGATATAAAAGACAATAGAAAGTAAGAAGTCACTCAATAAAATGTAAATTAGAAATTTCTTAAAGATTAAGAAAGAGCAATAAATGAAGGAGACGAGCAAAGGAGATTCAACATGGCGTTGCTGTGCTCACTACTGAGAGATGAAATATTCGCCAAAGCAATGCAATAGGAAAACAAATATAAGGTGGTAATTTCAGAAGCTGCATGGAATGAGGAGGATCTGAGGGTACATTTTGGGTAGATTGTATTTTTATTTTTATTTATTTTTATTTTTTTGTTTTGTTTTGTTTTTCTTTTTTTTAACATGTTTATTACAACAGATACATTTCACATCTGACTAGCTTTGTTTCCTCTTTCCCTCCCACAACCATGTTCATTGGGCCATTTCCTTATATTTGAGCAATCAACGTATTTTCAGCACACATGCCCAGCAGTATTTTAAGTCCATTCTTACAGGGTGCAAATGGATTTCAATAATTTATACAAACGTGGATTAGATGTATTTTTAAATTGTCTTGTCAGTATCAACATCAATACACAGCACAAAAAAATATTGCACTTTGAATCAAATGTGAGGAAGCCTGTCATTTAAAGGTAGGAAGGTCTTAAAACATCATCCAGACTAGGGCACTTTTTAAAAACTTAATTTTTAATTTTTTAGAATTTTATACATAAATATTGCATTTATATTACTTCTATTCCTCCCCCCCTCACTCCAACTCCTTCCATTTCCCCTACCACTCACTCTTAAATTCACAATCTCTCCTTTTAAGAGTGAAAGGAGACAAGGCAAATGCTGACTGATACATTGAGACAAGACTCTGAACAAGTTAGAGCCTGTTGTCAATCCAGGTAGAAGGAAAGTATTAGGGCAATGTCAGTTTCTCAAGAACAGTGTTCAGTGCTTGGAGACAGCAGGACAAGACTCAGAATTTTCAAAAATGAAAGATAGCCATGTGTTTTCTACAAAATTCTCCCAAATATATAGACAGAGACCAAGAAACCTGGAACTCAAGGAATCATCTCTCTCTCCATGCTTCTTGAATGCAATACTGAAGGTAACTGACCAGCCTAAGGATGATATGAGAAATAATGGGGAAAATATTATTGTTAAGCATGGAAAAGACTTACTTAAAGAACTAGTACTGAGGGGGCTGGAGAGATGGCCTAGCGGTTAAGAGCGCCGACCGCTCTTGCAGAGGACCCGGGTTCGATCCCCAGCACCCACATGGCGGCCGAGAACCGTCTGAAACTCCAATTCCAGGGGAATCCGAGACCCTCTTCTGACCTCCGCGGCATTGCACGACACGGGTGCACAAAAAAAAAAAAAAAAAAAAAAAAAAAAAAAAAAAAAAAAAAAAAAAAAAAAAAAAAAAAAAAAAAAAAAAAATTTAAAAAAAAAAAAAAAAGAACTAGTACTGAAACATTTGTGGGGGTCAGGATGACAGAAAGGAAAGTAAATATTGCAGGCCAGGCCAATGTGGAAACACCACATGAGTCAAAAATTAGAAAGAGACTCAGTAATAGTTTCTATCATCTGTGATAACTAGGAGTTAAGGGATACCATTTAAAGACAACAAACCCAGTAATGAGTATTTTAAAAATTAATTATTAACTAACTGATTTATTTATAGACAAAGGCCTCACATAGCCCAGGTTGGCCTCAAACTCACTATGCAGCTGAGGATGATCTTGAACACTTGAGTGCTAGGATTATAAGCATGTAATGTTGCGCCTGATTTTATGCAGTGCTAGAGACTGAACCCATGTCTTTGTGTATACTTGTAAGCTTTGTCCACAGCTTCAAAAGCCTTCTGTGCTCTGTCAGCATCATCTTGATTTTTGTGTGGATGTACCAGTATAGACAACTGCCCCAAACTTTTTTATTTCTTCATCTGTCACTTCAGGATCTAGAACTTCAAATGGGTTCAAATTAAAATGAGAGGAACTGGGATGGGTCAATCTTTCAATCTTATTTTTAGAAGTTAGAACTGAACCTCTCTTCTCTATTTGTTTCACCTCGCTGTAAAAGGTCATAAACGCCTCCTCCTCTGCTGCCTCTGCTGCCTCTGCTGCCCAGAGCCCTGCTTGCTCCTGAACCTGCCATTTCCCCCATCTCTATTTTTTAGCAAGTATTTTTTTTTTCTTTTTTTGTTACTGGCTCTTTGATCCCATAAAATACAGACTCTGTTTATGTTCTAGTATTTTTTGAATTAAAGACATTTCAACAGCGGTAAAGAAAGATGACGGGGCTGGAGAGATGGCCTAGCGGTTAAGAGCGCCGACTGCTCTTGCAGAGGACCGGGGTTCGATCCCCAGCACCCACATGGTGGCCAAGAACCGTCTGAAACTCCAATTCCAGGAGAACTCCAGTTCCAGGGGAATCCGACTCCCACTTCTGACCTCCGCGGCATTGTACGACACGGATGCACAGACTTGCATGCAGACAGTACATTCACACACACACAGAAATAAATAAAATTAATAAAAATTAAAAAAAAAGAAAGATGACATCATGAACTTTTCAGGTAAGTGGATGGAGCTAGAAGATATCATGCTGAGTGAAGTAAAACAGTCCCAGAAATACAATGAATGGTATCCCTCATCTGTGGATGCTAGCACCAATTACCTAATTGTATGGTAAACTGAGCAACGTTAATGTGAACTGAAAACAACTGTGCTCTTATATTGTGAATCCCTTAAAAATAAATAAATTAAAATGTAAAATGTAAAAAATGTAAAAAAAGACATTTCAGTTAAGTTCACTGGGTCACAAAATCAGCTTATTTTACTGGGGATTACCCATCATTGTAGTTTTAGAGCTTTCTGTTTTAACTGGAGGAATGAATTTTTATTAATATTTTTATTGATTTTTTGAGAATCTCATACACTGTATTTTGACCCTCTTGGGACCCCACCCCATGTCCGCTCAGGTTCACTGCCACTTTCCTACCTCCCTCATTTCATAGCCTCTTGTTTCAAAACGACAGAAGTCCAGCATGGAGGGGGAGGTGGGCAAGAAGCCCCAGCCCTAGCTGGGGAACCATCGACAATTGATCGCTGTTGGGGAAGGAGAGTCAGTTTTCTTTAAAGGTAACTCACAGAGATCTGCCTGCCCTTGCTTTCCAAGTGCGGGGATTAAAGGCACGTGCCACCGTGCTGGGCCTGTAATTTCTTCTTGATAGCTAGGCATGAAGACCAAAGCTGAAGAAGTTGTTGTAAATAGGTCTTTAGTATCACAGTGGAAAGACCTGGGGGAAGAGGAAGTGTCCTCTAGCCTTATTTTTTTTTTTTTTTTTTTGGTCTTTTCGAGACAGGGTCTCCCTGTAGCCCCAGCTGTCCTAGAACTCACATTGTAGACCAGGCTGGCCTTGAACTCACAAAGATCCGCCTGCCTCTGCCTCCCAAGTGCTAGGATTAAAGGCGTGCGCCACCTCTAGCCTTATTATGCTAGCTTTCTGTTACTATAACAAGTGACTGGTAATTAACTTATGAAGGCAAAAGGTATCTTTTTGCCTATAGTTACAGGTAGGTTGGCTAGGCTCCAGAGGATGCCCACACCCAACAGTGCTTTCAGGGTTTTTAGGGTAGTAATTATCTTTATAAACCAAGCCGTTTTTAACCCTAATGAGAAACTTTTCTAGCTGAGGTAAAAATAAATACAGATATTCTAAGCTATATTAACAAAGACTGAGTTAGTCTGGAAAACCTTATCAATGATCCACGGGCCATATCAGAACTCCATACCTGTACCACTTTCCTATAGGCTTTCCTTTCGTATGTTTATATTTGTGTTCTAGTTTGCTTCTCTATCACTGTGATAAAACACTCTGACCAAAACCAACTTGAGGAGGAAAGGGTTTGTATCAGCTTACAATTTCCAGGTCACAATCCTTCACTGAGTGAAGTCAGGGCAGGAACCTGGAGGCAGGAACTGAAGCAGAGACCTTTCGGGAACCTAACTGGCTTGTTCCCCTGGGCTCAGCCTGCTTTCTTATATGGCCCATGAGCACCGGCCTAGGGCTGGCATTACCCATGGTGAGCTGGGTCCTTCCATATCAGTTAGTAATTAAGATAATACCTCACAGACATGATCACAGGCCAGTGTGATGGACAAAATTCTTCAATTGACGTTCCCTCTTCCTGGACGTTCCACATTGACAGCTCAAGTTATTCAGCACAGATTCTTTCATATTTTTCAGTAATATACTTGACTTCTACTTGGATGTAAATAGCTAAGGCATATAATACTTTTCTCCATCTAGTGCCTTGCTGTGTAGCTAAAGTTGACCTTGAACATGATCCTTATGCCTAACTTCCCAAGCATTCTGATTATAGGTGCTTGTCATCATTTCTTTATGATACATTCAAAATCCTTTCTTGCTTTTGAAATATACAGTATATTCTCATTATCTAATGTCATCCTGCTCTTCAATATCAAACCAAAAATTTCTTACTCCTATGTAGCTATAACGTACTTTTCATTGCTCAACCTCCCTGCAGCTCATCTTCCTCTCTGATCTCCCTAACCTCAAGTAACTACCTTTCTATAATCAGTGTATATGAGGTAAACTTTTTCTTAAAATCCTACAAAATGCGAGATCACACAATGATTATCTTTCTGTGTCAGGTTTATTTCACTAAACTCAGTAATCTTCAGCTCTAACCATATTGCTGTAAATAACAAAGATTCATTCTTTTTCATGGCTAAGTAATATTTTACTGTGTGTAGGACTATATTTTCTTTATTTATCAGCTAATAAAATTTTAGTTTTCTTCCATGTTTTGGTTACTCCAAATACTGCTTTAATAAACATGAAAATGTAGATATCTTTTCAAAATGTGCTTTATTTTTGAGTACACACCTAGTAGGTGTTTTAATTTTTTTGAGGAACTTCCATGCTGTTCTTCATACTGACTCCACTAATTCAATTCCCACCATATACACAAGGTTTCCCTTTCTCTTTTCATCATCTCATTAGTGCTTTTGTCATTTGGATAAGAGCCATTTTGAGAGAGAGAGAGAGAGAGAGAGAGAGAGAGAGAGAGAGAGAGCTTGATCTATGCAATCACCGTGGTATTAAATTCCTGGTATGATCATTCTGTTGTCCATAATACTAATTCATGACTAACATATGTTAACAGGCACATTACTTTTTGTATATGTGATAATGTTTGCCTTTTAGTTTTCAGTAGCTCTTGTAATTTCTTCTCTCTTTTTTTTTTTTCCTTAGGTTTTGTTAGATAGTTTGTGTTTTTGAGAGAGGGTCTCACTCTGCAGCCTGCCTGGCCTGGGACTTGCTCTGTAGATCATGCTGACCTCAAACTCACAGAGATCTGCCTGCCCTTGCTTTCCAAGTGCTGGGATTAAAGGCACGTGCCACCGTGCTGGGCCTGTAATTTCTTCTTGATAGCTAGGCATGAAGACCAGGGTTGAAGAAGTTGTAAATAGGTCTTTAGTATCACAGTGGAAAGACCTGGGGGAAGAGGAAGTGTCCTCTAGCCCTATTATGCCTGCTTTCTGTTACTATAACAAGTGACTGGTAATTAATTTATGAAGACAAAAGGTATCTTTTTGCCTATAGTTTCTATAGTTGAGCAGGTGGACTCTGTTTTCTGTCTTCTGGTTGGGGCGTCAGACAGCAATAGCAAGGACCCCATGATGGAGAAAACTACTCAGCTCATGGCTATGGAGTGACAAAGGGGAAGAGGAAGGGACTGGAGGCCACACCCTCCATGGCCTGAGAACTTCAACAAGGCCCCATTCTGCAGCCTCCCACTAGGGATACTGTGGGGAGCAGACCTTTAGTGCAGAGGTCTTTGGGGGAGGGGTGTTTAAGATGCAAATCCACCTGTGGCTACATCTAAACATTTTAGTGAGTTTCTGCCTGGGACCTATGAACATCCCATGTGACTCTCATACTTCTCCCTTTTAGTTGAGACAGGATGCCTGGAGTGGGTGGGAGTGGATATTTCTCCTTTCCTACAGGGCAGGTACAGAGGGCCAGGACTAAGGATGAGCCTTCAGCCAGTCATTTGGTCTCTAAGGACAGGAGCAGATTAAGCACTGGGTATGTGCTTTCATCTCAGAGCTCAGAATAGACTGTGTGGAGAACAACAGAATGTCCTGCTGTTTTTAAAAGGATGAGGCTTCTGGCTGGAGAGATGGCCTAGCAGTTAAGAGCTCCGACTGCTCTTGCAGAGGACCCGGGTTCGATCCCCAGCACCCACATAGTGGCTGAGAACCGTCTTTAGCTCCAGTTCCAGGGGAATCTGACGCCCTCTTCTGACCTCCACGGGATTGCACGACACAGGTGCACAAACCTACATGCAAACAGTACATTCATACGCATACAAAAACAAATAAAATTTAAAAAAATAAAATAAAAGGATGAGGTTTCTCCTCACCCTGCTGGAAGACATGGAGAATGGTGGTGGCTGGTAGACACCAAGTATGGGATTCTTTCCTCCTTGTCTGGGACCCTGGAGCTCTAAACGTTAGTCTGGTCACCTTGGGGCATGCAATTCCTGCATGAGGCACAGTGCAGGTTCCCCTGCCCCAGTGCAGAGCCCTGCTCAGCTGAGTTCTGCCTCTCTGTGTCTTTCCTGTTTCTCTGTGCAGTAACAAGACAGGATTTCCCTTCTAACCTCACTGGTTATTCAGATACAAAAGAGATTTTTTTTTCAGTTTCTTTAGCCCATTCCTTAGAAGAGACAGCATTCAAGCTTCTTGCACGATAGATTGGAAGACAGTCTCCAGGAAATCATCTGAATATTTAGAGGACATATGACCAATCTGGAGTAATGGGAGGCTTCCCCATGTGAGTGTTCATTGATATGAGCTATGAAGGATTTGTAACCAAGCAGAATTTATTCGAGGAGAAAGACAAAAAGTCCCTAGCAGAGAATAGCACATGCCCAGGACTTTGAAACACCTGTGATGGTGTTGAAGTGTGGCTGTTCTATAAACTCTCTCACAGCATTGTGATTTATAGCAACTTTTACTAAACAGAACTAATGATTTTCAGAAGACATAGATCTGGGTCAGCTCAGGGATAGTCAGTGAATAAACAAGCCTGGGGAGGGACCCTAGGTGATATACGCATTAAAGAAGGAACAGACCATGGAAAGAACAAGGGCTTTGATGCCAAGCAGAATTAGGCTGGGATTTGGGCTCAGAATGTTTGCTTGCCAAATAACCTTGAGGAAATGAGTGACCTTGTCTGTGCTCTACAAGTTGATTTGGGAGGTTGGATGAACAAAATATCACATGTACAGTTGTCAGCACACATAACATCCCATGAAGAATGTACAGAGAATGGATCCTACTGTCCCCTGGGATGATATGTTTTGGTGTACCGTCATTTTCATACTGTTAATGATATTGAGCTAATTAGCTTGGCACATAAATGTGCATAATCATTATTTGGAAGTGTGAAGAGATTGATTCAATCATACTCTTCCATCTTCATGTCTTTAAGTGATTCTGTGTCATTTACCTCTTCAGGATTCTATGTATAGCTCTTCTGTCAATTAAAATATAGTAATATAAGATGCCTTCACTTTTGTTTTAGCCTCAGCTTGCTTCCTCACAGCTGTAGTTTGAGATTGTCACCCGAGATTTGTGGCCTAGAAGCAACATGGTGGTGTTTAGAGGTGGCAGACCATTAAGAAATGAGGCCTGGTTCTTCTGTACTGATCATAAGTGCCTCCCTCTCAAAGGCTCAAGTTCCACCACTGGAAGTTAGTGGATGTGTTGAGAGGGGTCTTATTGACATTAGAGGCATGGCCTTGAAGGGGATAATGTCTTTTGCATCCTTGTCATGAAGGGCATGGCTTTTCCATTCATGTTGCCAGGATATCCTGTCTCATCCAAGCCCAGAAGCAATGGGCCAAGAGATCATGGGATGAAACCTCCAAGACTGTGAGCCAAAGTAAGTTTATCATCTCAGATATTTGTTATTGTAAATTGAAGCTAATGCAGAAAATCGATATTGAGAAGAAGGGTTGTTTCTGTGACTGTACCAGAGATGTTAAGAAGGCTTTGGAACATATTTGTAGGAGTTTAGAGAAACTAAGAGGAGTGGGCAGAATGCTTTAATGAGAGCTTACTGTGCTGTTCTGGTGAGGGCACAGATCAGAATGTTGAATGAAAATATATGCTTATAAAATATCTAATAAAGGGGCTGGAGAGATAGCCCAGCAGTTAAGAGCACTGGCTGGTCTTGAAGAGGACCTGAGTTCATGAAGTTCCCAGCACCCACATGAAAGCTAACAATCATCTGTAACTCCAGTTCCAGGGGATCTGATGCCTTCTCCTGACATCCACCACATAGCACATATTGGCATACTTACATACATGCAGGCAAAGCACCCATACTCATAAAAACAAATTTTAATAAATTAGAATTGTACTGGATTTTTGACTAATGGACCCCTTGTCATAATTTGACAAAAGAATCTAATGTATTTCATCTATACCTGGGGAATTTGTAGGAGGCTGAGCTTAAAGGTGCTGGACTAGTGTGTCTGGCTGAAGATGTTTCAGTATAGAATAGCACTCAGGCAGTGGCATGGTTGTTATTCACTGCTTTTAACCATAGTTACAGTGAGGATCAATAGAAGCAAAGCAGAAAGATTTGGAGAATTTGTAGTAGGGATGGAAAATTGTAGAAATGAGTCAAGTGCTTTGCACCAGTAAGAATATACATTATGGGCGATTTGGCCAGACCCCTTTCATCACAAGCCCAGTAATGCAAAAGAAAAGGTTTGGTTCAATGACTTCCATGGAAGTCTTTTGAAAAGCAAGCATAGGGTAGCAGCTAAACCAGGACCACCTAAGCCGGTAAGGCTCTCAGGGGCTACTACAGTATGATTCAAGCAGGCCAGGGTTCAGCAGCAGACCTTGCTGTCACCTATGTAGAGCTCGATTTAGGCATGCACAGTATAAGTTCATGCAGGCTTCAACCAAGATGTCCAAGAAAGTCTGGGAGGTCAGGTAGTATGTGGAAGTAACAGAAGCCCTTCAAGTACCTCTGACACGTGGGTAATGTGGGCTACTGTGAAGGTGACCCCAAAGCTGCAGTGGGGAGTTAGAGAATTAGAGATGCTAGGTCTGTGGAAGGTCCATGTAGAGGTGTGGATATTGTGCATGCAATACCAGTCTGAGAGAGACATCCTGTGGGCTACAAGCAGCAGAACAGTGGGGCTGTGGAAGCCCTTGGAAGCTACATCCTCCTGTAACATGTCCCAGATACCACACATGGGAGTTGATTCTCATCTTGTGTTTCAGTCTTGCTTCAATCCCTTCTTGTTATTTTCCTTTTTGGAATGAGACTGTTTACTCTCTGACATTGTGTCTTAGAAGTGTGTAACTTGTTTTCAGATTTTTCTTATGGAACTTATACTTGAGTTTGCCTTCAATCCCAGGGAAAATTTTAGACTGATTTTTTAAAAAAAAATATTGGAACAGTTAAGACTTTGGGGACTTGGAGAGGGACTGAATCCATTTGGCATTGTGAGATGGAGAGGAGGTTTTGGGGGGACAGGGACAAAGGTTGCAGTTCATACCTACAAGTCTCCCAAAGGCCATGTGTTGAAGGCTTGTTCATCAGCTTAGCTCTTTGTGGAGTTGCTATCACTGAAGTCTATCCTTCTTATTCTTTTGCTACTTGAACATGAAGGGAGCAGTTTTGTTTCAGCAAACTTTCCTGCTACAGCGTATCACATCTCCCCATGAACAAAGGCAATGATAGATTAGAATCTCCCAAACTGTAAGCAAACTAAATCTTGGTCTTGCTATACACTAATGGCCTCTGGCATTTTGCTGTACTACATGGTAATCATCTCCATCCTAGCAACGCTGCTCAGGACCACCCTTCCTAGGGGCTCCCACACTTCCTTTCCTGCTCTTGATATAATCAATTCTAGCTGGGTATTACACATTGTCCTCCTTTCTTCATATTTTAATGAGACTCGATATTTTTAAAGTTATTCTCAATGCCAAATATGAAACTTGAATAGTTCAGTGTTCAATAAATACATATCGCATGGGTAACTGAAAAATGAAAAGATATGCTTGCTAGATCTTTCATCATTATTGACGGAGTTCATCTACTATAAACTCCTCTTAGTTTCTAAGGGCACTGTACTTTGATTCTACATCTCTAGAGGAATTTTAGTTTTCTCAGAAGATTAAAAACTTGAAATAAAAGTAAAGGAAAGGATAAGCCATCAACAGTGATTTAACACCAATGTTGAATTTAATAGGATGGATTTCTGGGGAAAATGATGAATGGAAAATTGAGCTCTTTAATGCTACCTCAGAAAATCTTCCTTATAGAGGAGTACCTCAGTAAAGCAAGTGAACTGATATTGCTGAAAAACAACTAGCAATATGTTATCCAGATGATGTAAAGGGGAAGTAACAGTGGTCTCACTGCTTATACTGTGTGGATTATTATACAAGAAACCACCTACCACTCACTGTAAGTGAATCTTATATTTGTATTTGGAAAGGGGACCTACTGGCCAATGACAGAACTGGAGAGGAGAGAGCCGTGATGGTGCCAGGCATGGCTGCAGCTCACACCTGGGTCTGGGCATAGAGATTGGTTAGCTCCAAGCCTGGACCTCAGCATGGCAATCCCTAAACAAAGAATGCATGGCACCAAGACTCAGGTCTGCTCTGGGACTGCCCAGGGTATCAGCTTCTACTCCACTGCCTCAGCCTGCGGTATTGTCCATTGGCAATGATAATGTACAGTAGGTTCACGCTTTATCTTTGCCCTTTGTTCAAACATGAAAGAATTGGGCAAAGTTCCACATCAGTCTTCGACAGACCCTGTTTCAGTGTCAAAGTTAGCTAGTGGATTTCATGCTATGAGAACCAGCAAGCTGGATGGTCACATACCAGATCTGGAGGAAATGTGGTAGCAACTGGGATGGCCACAGAGAAGCAGAAAAGATCAGTTGTCTTGATGTACAAAAAAGGAAAATCCTTGATGCATGATATCTATGTGACCCAAGAAAACATACCATTAAAAAGAAAAAAAAATCCTTAGATAAGGATAGAGTGAATAGAGTTGGAAGTAGCTGTAGAATAAAAGTCAGGCTAGTGGTAGTATGTATTAGTTTGTATCTGGCAGGAAAATATTACATTTTAAATGTTAAAGACAGTTTTTAGAGGAAAATTAAAGAAAAATTATTTTTAAAATTTAAGAAAAAGAAAAAAATGAAGAAAAGGACAGAATATAAACCTGAGAAACTTGAGAGTGCCTCGAGCCCTGCTCAGAGCACATCCATCCGAGCCCAACCAACAGCTCCCACAGGACTCTTGGCATGTACACAGTGACATATTCAAATTATTTTGCTTTGTTCAGGAAAATGGTATTTGCTCTCAGTCCACGGAAGTAAGTATTATGAAAGACAAAAAATTAAAAGGATTTATTGTTCCTGGATTTCTTATTATTTTAGATGAGCCTATCTCTTCGAGGTGCTTTTATTATTTCACCAATAAAATGACATCTGTGTTTATAACAGCAGCACCTTTCTTACTGTTGTGGAGTCTTTGATTTACTTCTCACTTCCTGGTAATTGCTTATTGGAGGAAAGATGCTTCCTGCTACTGACCAATGAGGAAAGTTCACAAACTTTCTGAAGCAGCCGATCGCAGAATACAGTTCTATAGGAATTAGCACATGAACCCTTACAAAGCAATTAACTCTATTTTCATCACATTAAAGTGAGTTAGCTTAGCTTAGTAATAATTCATCCTTGCCCTTAGTACAGAATTGAAGTATGTCGCATCTCTATGTGGTTTTTAGTGAATAGTACATATTTTACACCATTTTAAAGACCCTGTTCCTCTCCACAGAGAGAGAAAGGAAGCCAGTGGAATCTGGAAAAATTACTCACGAAACACTCTAGACTCACAGCCAGAGAGAAAGGAAAGTTAGCACTCTGCATAGTTGAAGGTCAGCTTTCCTAAACCCAGGAAAGAGCTACTACTAAATTTAGAGGTTTGCCAATCGAAATAAAAGGAAGTCTTCTGGGGATGGAGAGATGACTCAGTGGTTAAGAGTTCTTGCAGAAGACCCAGGTTCAAGTCCCAGCACCCACATGGCAGCTAATAACCATCCAAAACTCTAGTTCCAAGGGATGTGATACTCTCTGCTGACCTCCAGGGGCACTGCGTAAAGCAGGTACACTTACACAATGTAGGCAAAGCTCTCATATGCGTAAAACAAAAATAATAAATAAATAAATAAACAAACTTATAAAGTACCACAGAAAGAACAAGGGACTCCAAAATAATAATCCAATTGTTATCAGAACCTGATAAAAATGACCAGAAAATTGAATGGAAAATTTGAAATCCAAGCATTCTACACAGACATATGATACCTACATGAAGGCAAAGAAAGACGGTGTTTGATGTTTAATGGATGAAAAATTAAAGCATTCTTACATCTTTATTTAAAAAAATCTTACTCAACTTGCTGGGCGTGGTGGCACATGCCTTTAACCCTAGCACTTGGGAGTCAGAGGCAGGCGGATCTCTGTGAGTCCAAGGCCAGCCTGGTCTAGAGTAAGTTCCAGGACAGCTGGGGCTACAGGGAGATCCTGTCTCAAAAAGACCAAAAAAATCTTACTCATCTTAAGGGGGAAGCAGGAAAAGGGGTTCTATTATTAGGCAGGGTTATATTAGTCAGGGTTCTCTATTAGTCAGGGTTCTATTAGGCAGGTTTCTATTTATTAGGCAGGGTTCTATTTATTAGGCAGGGTTCTATTTATTAGGCAGGGTTCTATTTATTAGGCAGGGTTCTATTAGGGAGGGTTCTATTAGGCATGGCTCTATTAGGTAGGGTTCTATTAGGCAGGGTTCTATTAGGCAGGGTTCTGTTAGGCAGGATTCTATTAGGTAGGGTTCTGTCAGGCAGGGTTCTATTTATTAGGCAGGGTTCTATTAGGCCGGGTTCTATTAGGCATGGTTCTATTAGGCAGGGTTCTATTAGGTAGGGTTCTATTAAGCAGGGTTCTATTAGGCAGGGTTCTATTTATTAGGCAGGGTTCTATTTATTAGGCAGGGTTCTCTAAAGAAACTGATGAAATGAAGGCCTGATGGATTCCTGGAGACCAGTGTATGTGGGAATCCAAAGGAGTTGGTCACAGCAGCAAAAAGTTTATCACTGCCACCATCACTATTGATCAGAGCAACAAACAAACTCACCAGGGAGAGAGAAAGCAAGTAACAAAAAGCAAGCAGTCCCTTCTGCCTGGACCTTTAGGGTGGGTCTTCTAGCTTCAAATGATCCAATCAAGAAAGTCTATCTCATCCCAGTCCATCCCAGATCCAGTTAAATTGACACCCAGGATTGGCCATTAGATGTCCAGTCCTTGTCAACTTGACATCCAATTGTATTTCCTTATGTCATGCTTAAATTTCAAATGAAAACAAGGGCAAGGTCATAATTCCACCTAGCATGATAGAACTATCCCACATAAAATCTTGACCACATTTTAGAGTAGGGTGGTAAAGTCTTTGAAGAATGCTTAGTCCTTTAGTATCTCATAACCTAAATATGATAATGTAGGTTTACAATGCTTACTCAACATTTCTACTCTAGTAGACCTAGAATGAGTCCAAAAGGAAGTGTTTTAAAACAGGAGACTCTGGAATCATGTCAGCCAGATAAACATAGATTTAGTAGGCTTAAATAAGTGAGGTAAATATAGCTAAAACCCAATATAGAAAATTCCTAGAAAAGAAAAATGCAGTCTATAAAAAGCCTTAACAGACTTCTGCTTCCAGGAAGGAAGAGGTAGTCAGTGCAATTGTCCTGATTTATCTTGTGTAGTACAGGATCCAGCTAATCTTGCTAGCCAGGGTGCTGTGTCAAATCTCTGTTGCTGCCCTGTGAAGCTGGCATTCCAGGTACTGGCCTGGCATTTACATGGGTTCTGGTGATCCTAACCCCAGTCCTCAAGTTTACATGGCAGATACTATAACCACTGAGCCATCTCCTCAGCCCACTGGTTGGTTCCCTTTTAAAATTCTCTAATAATTTCTGTTCTGTTCTTAGAAATGTATTAATTTTAAAAATTCCACCTATCTGAGAAAATAGGTAATATTTGTCTTTCTGTTTCTGGCTTACATGTCCTTCTCTAGTCCAATTCATTCTCTTGCAAATGACAAGATTTTATTAAATATCATTCTTATTTTTGTTTGGTGTTGGAGAGAGAACAGTACCTTAATATGTAGACCAGGTTAGCATCCCACCAGAGGCTGGGTTTATAGGAATGAACCACTACTCTTGTCTGAGTTCCCTCTTCTTGATGGCTAAATGATACTCCATTGTGAATATATGCCACATTTTCTTTATCCGTTCATGAACTGATGGCCACCCTGGCTGATTCTATATGTTGGGTGTTGTGAACCTGTGATAGAAAAACGTGAATATAGATACTTCTATTGTATATTTATTTTGATTTCTTCAGGTGTGTACTCAGGATCTGTGAGCCCAGGTCATATAGTAGTTCTGTTTTTTGTGTTTTCAAGAACCTCCATGTTGGTTTCTCTAGTAGTAAACAATAATTTTCTCAATAAATAATAATAACAACAGATGTGTTAATTAATATACCTTTTTCATTTCAATACTTTTTATTGTACTACATAAGGACTTTTTTTCACAATAATCTTACAAGTGTTTGTCATCATGTGTTTCTTGATGCTAGTCATTCTCACCAGGGTTTGATGAAAGCAATCTGGTTGGTATTTTCTTTTTCTTTTAAATTAAAATCTTATTTAATAACATTGGTGGGAAGAATCCACTGGGGTAGTTTAATTACAGTCTGTTCAAGATGAGTGTAATGTTTTGAATGTGAACTATCCTCTGCAGTCTTCTGTGTTTAAACATTTGGTCCCTGGTGGGTAGTGATATTTGAGGAGGTCCTAGAACTTGAAGAACATGGCACCTTGGTCATGGAGGGGTGCCATTAGGGGCTGGCCTCCAAGATGATGCCTTCTTCTGGTTCCAAAAACTCTCAATTCCATGCTATTCATCTATGATGTAAACGAGGCTCTGAAACAAGGGGCCAGCCCCTTCACCAGGACAAGGGATTCTTTGAAGCCATGAGCCAAAATAAATCTCACCTCTTTAAGTCGCTTATGTCAGATATTTTGTCATAGATGTGGGAAAAGTCACAAAGTCTGGTCTGTTTGCTATTGAAATGTGGTACTTTTTAATGCTCTGATTTTGTCATTAGAACTAATGTGGAAGTACATTAGTTCTTCTAATGACAAAATCAGAGCATTAAAAAGTAGCACATTTCAATAGCAAAGAGACCAAAGTTTATTCTTGCCATCTCGCTTTTTAGCATTTCTCTCTGTGGATTTGGTATTTATTTATTTATTTATTTATTTATTTATTTATTTATTTATTTATCATACTTTGAGCTGTATAAGTTCCTTTGAATTTTCTTTTA
Organism: Rhizomys pruinosus; assembly: GCA_009823505.1. Classification (NCBI taxonomy): domain Eukaryota; kingdom Metazoa; phylum Chordata; class Mammalia; order Rodentia; family Spalacidae; genus Rhizomys; species Rhizomys pruinosus. Next base: position 911,749 of record VZQC01013330.1, on the reverse strand, counting down.
GTTATTCAGGTTGAAATCAATCAAGATTGGAGTGCACAAAGCTTACATCAGGGATTTCCCAGGACCACCTGAAGCACAGAGTATGGGGCGGAGGCTAAATGAGGCATATCCTCCCCCTCCCACCCCCAGCTAACTGGAATTCCTGAGGGAGCGTCCAAGTGGATTCTTTGGAGAACCTTCAGAGCAGAAAGGGAAGAGTGAGTTAGGCTTCCAATAAAAAGCCTAAAACTTAGATAAGTCAACACTCCATAAACAAGGAGAAAAACAAATCAATCAAACAAACAAACAAACAATGAAGGCATCTGAAGGAGGTAAAGCAAGCCTTCAACACTGTGAAGAGGCATTTGGGATTCACTTTGGAATACAGGCAAAGAGAAACCTACATGCCAGGGACACGATGAAGGGACAACATGGGAAAGGTACAGGATAATTCCACACCAAGCTCTAACGACCCTGTGGGAGATTCCTACAGTGGCATCCCCCTGGGGATGGCCCAGGACACAGATCTTAGAGGAACAATTGCAGACATATTCAAATAAATCAAAGAATACAAAGAACAAGTCAGATAACTGAGAGAGAATGAAAAACTCAGGAAGGATCTAGAGAGAGAGATTGACAAATTCCAGAAAAAACTAGAGGCAGAAAATGACAAATTCTTGAAGGAAGTAGAAACACTGAAAGGATCCCATGTTGAAATAAAAAAAGGAAACCAGCCAGCGAAGCAAAGAGCTACAGGAAGAGATTGAGAAGCTCCAAAATGAAGTAGAAATACTAAAGAAATCATAAGATGAAATGAAAAAGGAAATTGAACATTCATACAATCAAGAGAAAAGGAACAGAATAAAGCCTCAGAAGCAGAATGGAGGAAGCAGAACAAAGACTATCAGACCTGGAAGATAACACAGAACAACTAAAAACCTCAAGGAAAGATTATGAAAAATTAAAAAATACACAAAAGTGGAACAACCAGGAACTGTGGGACACTATGAACAGATCAAAACTCCACACCATAGGGATACAGGAAGGAGAAGAATCCCAAGAGAATGTATTGATAAGACCCTCAACAGAATAATAGATGAAATTTTCCCCAAACTAAAAAAAGACAAACCAATACAAATACAAGAAGCACGTAGAACTCCAAACAGACAAGATCAGAAAAGAAACTCCCCATGCCATATCATAGTTAAAACGCTAGATGCCCAAAACAAAGACAAAATTCTGAAAGCCACAAGAGAAAAACAACAAGTTACATATAAGGGGGAAACCCATCAGAATTACAATTGACTTCTCAGTGCAAACTATGAAAGCAAGAAGAACATGGAGCAAAGCATTCCCGGTGCTAAAGGACTATAGATGCCACCCCAGGTTACTATACCCAGCAAAAATGTCAATTCTAGTTGAAGGAGAGAGAAAAATCTTCCATGACATAAACAAGATGATAGAATACATGTCCAGAAAACCAACCCTTCAGAGAATACTTGAAGCGATTCAAAGGACAGAAGAAAGGATCATCTATTCCCCAGGCACCTATAAAGAGAAATTAATAAAAGCACAACTGCAGAAGTAGAAACCTAGACCAAAAATGCAAATGAATAAGGTGAAAGGAAGCAACACACATCTTTCAGTTATAACCTTAAATATTAATGGACTAAATTCTCCAATCAAAAGACATAGACTGGGAGATTAGACTAGAAAACAGAACCCATCTCTGTGCTGTCTACAAGAATCACATCTTACCTTCAAGTAATTGAAGTGAAAGGAAGGAAAATAATATTCCAAGCAAATGGTACCAAAAAGAAAGCAGGTGTTACTATTTTAATATCAGACCTCAAAGTAAAAGAAATCAGAAGAGACCACGAGGCCATTACATTTTTATCAAAGCAACAACTGACCATGAAGATTTCACATTCATGAATATATATGCACCAAACTCTAGTGCACCAAACTTTATAAAGACAATTCTCCAGGACCTCACGGCACAGATGAACCCAGCACACTCAGATTAGGGGACTTCAATACCCCATTGAGCCCTTTGGACAGGTTAACCGGACAAAAAGTAAACAGAGAGACATCTGAACTGAATGATACAATACACCAAATGGACCTCACAGACATCTGCCAAATATTCCACCCTAATACCAGAGAATACACTTTCTACTTAGCACCCCATGAAACATTCTCCAAAATAGACCACATACTGGGACACAGAAAAAATTCAACAAATACAAAAAGATTGAAATAATTTCATGCTATAGAATTTCATTCTATCAGACCACAGTGCAATAAAGCTCAATATCAACACAATGATAAGCCCTACTATCAAACAAGAACACATGGAGACTAAACAACACACTCCTGAATAATGAATGGGTCAAGGAAGAAATAAAGAAAGGAATAAAAGCATTCCTGGAATTGAATGATAATACAACACAACAAAACCTATGGGATACCTTAAAAGCAGTCCTAAAAGGGAAGTTTATAGCCCTGGGTGCCTACGTTAGAAAAACAGAAAGAGCACAAGTGAATGATCTAACACTGCAGCTAAAAACACTTGAGAGACAACAACAGATGAACCCTAAACACAACAGACAGGAAGAAATAACAAAAATCAGAGCAGAAATCAATGAAATAGAAACAAAGAAAAAAATACAAAAATCAGTGAATTCAAAAGTTGATTGATTTTTTCCTAAGTCTGTCCACTTTTTATATTCAGAGAAGTATAACTTCTTTTACTCTATCTTTTCTTTTTTTTTTTTAGAAGAATATCTTACTTTTTTTAATTGATGCTTTGTGTATTTCATACATCATTTTCCAATTCAGTTCAGGCATATTTCCCTTTCCCTTCTCCCCACCCCACCCCACCCCATCCCAGATCATGCATTCTGCCATAACTGTCCCGCATCTTTCTCTCAGTTATTTTCATTTTTTTAACAATAAGTGATAATTTATGAGTACAAGCATCCTTCACGTAAAACCAATTTGCAAGCAGTTGTGCCCAAACCCACACAGCCCATGGGTCCCACCATCCAGCAGGGGGGTGCTTGTATGTTCAATTAAGTTGATCAAATGAGTGTCCAGACTATATTGCTGTAGTTTCACCATTCACCCCAATTGCAGCCCTTACATTCTACCACTCCCCCTCTTCCACAGATTATTCCCTAGGCTTATAAAAGGGGCACAGGCGGATGAGAAGCAAAACAGTCTACTTTCTCTGGAGTCTTGGACTCTGGTCAATTCTGGCTGTTTCCTTTCATGGGCTGACAGTTTGTCCAGGAATAACCTTTCAATCCTACTAATGAAGCACAAGCAATTAGATATATAGGTATTTAAACACTACTAATTGTTATGGTAGGTTACTTTGGTATAGATTGGGGTGAATGGTGAAACTACAGCAATATAGTCTGGACACTCATTTGATCAACTTGATTGAACATACAAGACCCCCCTGTTGGGTGGTGGGACCCATGGACTGTGTGGGTTTGGGCACAACTGCTTGCAAATTGGTTTTACATGAAGGATGCTTGTACTCATAAATTATCACTTATTGTTAAAAATGAAAAAAAAAACAGAAAGATGCAGGACAGTTATGACAAAATTCATGATCTGGGATGGGATGGGGTAGGGGCAAGGGGAAGGGAAATATGCCTGAACTGAATTGGAAAATGGAAAATGAATGTTGAAATTACACAAAGCATAATAAATGGAAATAAAAAATGTTACTACGTCCTTACCTATTCCTCTTCTACAATTCCCTCATCCTCACTGTGACTTCAACTCTATTGTGACCTGAAACTTACTGTGACTACATCTGCAGTGATAACCCATCTAAATGACCTCATCCTTACAGTGTCAACATACCTCTTCTTAACCCACCTCTACAGTGACTTCATTCCCACTGTGAACTTATCCCTACTGTGACCTCATCCCCACTGGGACCTCATCCCTGTTCTGAACTCATCTCTACTGTGACCTCATCATTAATGTTAATCGTCTTCCTATGTACTCACCCTATGACTAACCATTGGGAACGTCTCCTCATGGCCTCTTTGTGACTCAATGTCTAATGTGCTAATATATAATTGATTTAACCTATGTTACAGTAATTCTGTATGTGAACATATTCAATTGACTCATCCCACTGGGATAGACTCATCTCTATTGTGACTTCAATTGTAGTGAGAACTCATCGTAGTGTGGCCACAACTACTATAATCTATACTTCTGTGACCTCAGATCATATGTGCAACATCCTCGTTGTGATTGTCATCTTTATGTGTCACATTATGTTACTGAAACCGTATTTCCTAACAGTAAATCATTCCTGCCTGGTGCCGTCACATGTTATATGAACATTCAATCAATGTGTGCATCATTCTTTCTTGTGACAATCATTTTATGTGATTCTTCAAATATCAGACATCAAAACTGCGTGATACATATCTAAATGACTCATACATACTATGATACATCTTTTACATCATGCTTACTGTGACCACAATACTATTTTGGTCTCTTCCCTACTCTGACCTCATATATAATATGATATTCTACTTTGACATTTCCTTTGTGAAATCTTCCTAATGACCTATCCTACTCTGCCTCATCCACTGCTGAATCTACTGCCACTCATCACTTTGTAACCTCTTCCATGGTGTTAACTCATACCTAAAATGATCTCATCCCTATTGTGAATTCATCCCTAGTGTGACATAATCCCTCTTGTGACCTCATCTCTAATTATATATAACCCCTGTACTTATTGTTACGGTGCTCGACCCCACTGTGTTTACCTATTGGTAACCTAATTTATCCTTGGTACTCATCACTAGTGTGATAGACTTGGTTGACCAATCTTAATGTGACAACATCTATCTATATCTCATCCACTATGATTCATAAACACTGTGATTTCATATGATTGACTCATCTAAGTGCATCTGAACTGGTACTTATCACTACATGACTTCCAACACTGTATCGAACCTTACTGTGCCCTCATCTCTACTGAAAACTTATCTCTATTGTAACCACAACCCTACTATTATTTCAACCCTAGTGTGTCCTAATCCATACTGTGACCCCATCCCTACTTTTAAGTCATCCATAGTGTGACTTCATCACTCATCTGACCTCATTCCTACTCTGTCATCATCCTTACTCGACTACTGATCACACTAATGGTTATGTCTTCTGATTGTGATCGATTATGCTATTGTGATCACATATACTGCCCAGGACTATCTTGTGTGACATATGCTTATGATGTTGACTTCACTAGACCTCATTTCATAATATAACTCATATCTAATATAACACTCGAATTCTGAGGGACGATCATGCTGTAACTCGCTGAGTAATTCCATGAGAATGATGTGACCCATCCTACTATCGACTCATTCCTAATGTGACACGTACAATTTGTACTGTGATCATTCGAATCAGTGCCTCTCGTCACTTATCTGACCTCATTTCATTGCCTCATGTCTATGTGACCTCATCCTTATGTGTATCATCTGGACTGTGACTCATCCATTAATGTTGTATCCCTCCCTGTGATTCAATTATCCCCACTTTTGCTACCCATGCCATGATCATCCTATCTGATCAGGCTATTTTCACTCATCTCTACTGACCATCATCCTTGTTTATGACTTAATCCAATGTGGCCTCATATGAGAATTATAATATGTTTTATTTTTATGGTGATTCATCTTACTGGTGACTCATTGTTACAATGATGTCATCATATCTGCTCATGGCATAGGCTCCTAGACTACTGTGACGTCTCCCTACGTGAGTCTTCTACTGTACAAACTATACTGATTCTCATCCTAGTGTTGTCCTAATCCCACGTTGACTCATCCTGTGTGATTCATACCTAGTGTGATATCATCTCTTTTGTGACCTCTCCTTACTGTAATTTATATTCCTTACTGTGACCTCATCCCTACTGGGACTTTATCCCTGCTCTGAATTCATACCTACTCTGTCATCATACCTAATGTTATGTCATTCCCAGTGTGACTTTATCCTTATTTTAACCACATTCATCCCACTAACTCATCACTAGTTTGAACTCAGCCCTAGCATGACCTCATTACTTATGTGACCTAATCCCTAGTGTGACTTCAGTGCCTGTGTGACCTCATCATTAATGTGACCTCATATCTAATAAAACCTCATTCTTACTTTACATCATCTATCTGGTGACCTCATTCCAACAGTGACATTATTCCTACTGTGAACTAATATCTAATATGACCTCATTCTCACTCTGGCATCATCTTTAATATGGCATCATCTTTACAGTTTTCTTATACTTACAATGACCTCATCACTACTGTGTCCTCATGCCTGCTGTGACCTCATTTCTATTGTGACTTTATCTGTTGAGAGGACTCATCCCTAGTGTGACCTCAAACCTACTATGACCTTATACCTACTGTGACCTCATACCTACTGTGACCTCATAACTATTGTGACTTCATTCTTAGTGTGAAATCATTTTATTGTGACCTCATCCTTACTCTGACCTTATTCTTACAGTCACATCATACCTATTGTGACTTTATATCTAATATGACCTCATTCCTATTGAGATATCATTCTTATTCTGACATCATGCTTACTGTGATCTCATTCCTAAACTGACCTCATCTATTCTCTGACCTCATACATAATATGACCTCATTCCTACACTGACATTATCTTTACTGTGACCTCATTCCTACAATGACCTCATCCATACTGTGTCTTCATCTATATTGTGACCTCAACTCTATTGTGACCACATCCACAGTATTAACTCATCCATACAATGACCTCATACCTACTTTGACAACATCCCTCTTCAGAACTCATTCTTACTGTGACGTCAACCAACTGTGACCTCATGCCTTCTGCGAGCGCATTTATTCCAGTTAACTTTTCACTAGAGTGACTTCAGCCCTAGCATGATCTCATCTCTAATGTAACCACATCTCTACTATGACCTCATTACTCCTGTGACCTCATATCTATGGTGACTTCATCCTACAGTGACACCATTTGTACTGTAGCCTCATTCATACAGTGACCTCAACCAACTATAACCTCATATCTAATATTACCTCATTCCTACTGTGACATGATCCTTACTTTAACAACATCCTTACTGTGACCTCATTCTTAGAATGGTCTCATACCCATGGTAAGCACATCTCTACTGTGATCTCATCTCTATTTTAACTTTATCTGTAGTGAAAACTCATCCCTAGTGTGACCTCAAACATACTATGACCTCATCCTTACTGTGACCTCATATCTTTTGTCACCTCAGTGTTACTGTGACATCATTCTTATTGTGAACTCGCCCATACCATGACCTTATTCCTAACATGACATCTCATCTATTGTGACTTCATATCTAATATGACCTCATTCCTACTCTGGCATCTTATTCTGACATCATGCTTACTGTGATCTCATTCCTACACTGACTTCATTCTTACTCTGACTTCATATTTAATATGACCTAATTCCTATCTAATATGATCTAATTCCTACACTGACATCATACATATTGTGACATCATTTCTACAATGACCTCATCCTACTTGTTGCCTCATTTCTACTGTGACCTCGTACCTACTGTGACTTCATCCCCAGTGCTAACTCATCCCTACAGTGACCTCATCCCTACTATGACCTCATCTCTATTCTGAACTCATCCCTACTGTGACCTCATCACTAATGTTACATTATCCTACTCTGACCTTATCCCTATTCTCACCTCAACCCTCCCTATAACACATCACTAGTGTGACCTCAGCCCTATTGTCACGTCATCTCTAATTTGACCTCATTCTACTATAACATCATCTGTACCATGACTTTCTCATTCCATACATATACCAAAATTACAAACTCTGAAAATAAACTCTAGGTTAATTCCAAAACAAGTTTAGAGTGGAACTCTCCGTCAGTGACCCATCTGACAAAGGTTCAACAGCAGAAGTCTTTTCTTTCAGTTGGGGTATTTGGTACTAGCATCCACAAATGATGGAAACCATTCCCCATTTGTTTTGGGGAGACTGTGTTACTTCACTTAGCATAAATGCTCCAAATTCCATCCATTTACCTGCAAATCTCATGACATCATCTTTCTTTACTGTTGCATAGAAATCCATTGTGTAGAAGTACCGCATTTTTGTTATCCAGTCCTTGGTTGAGGGACATTTGGGTTGGTTCCACCTCTTTGCTATTGTGAAAAGAGCTGCAATAAACATAGATGTGCATATATCTTTGCAGTAGGATGAGTCTTGTGTGTATATTCCCAGGAGTGGCATGGCTGTGTCAGGTAGTAGGCTCATTTTGACTCTTTTAAGATTCTCCATACTGCTTTCCACAGTGGTTGTACTACATTACATAGCCAGCAGCAGTGGATGAGTGTTCCCATTTCCCCACAACCTCCCCAGCATTTGGTGTCTNGACATCTGTGTTTATAACAGCAGCACCTTTCTTACTGTTGTGGAGTCTTTGATTTACTTCTCACTTCCTGGTAATTGCTTATTGGAGGAAAGATGCTTCCTGCTACTGACCAACGAGGAAAGTTCACAAACTTTCTGAAGCAGGCCGATCGCAGAATACAGTTCTATAGGAATTAGCACATGAACCCTTACAAAGCAATTAACTCTATTTTCATCACATTAAAGTGAGTTAGCTTAGCTTAGTAATAATTCATCCTTGCCCTTAGTACAGAATTGAAGTATGTCGCATCTCTATGTGGTTTTTAGTGAATAGTACATATTTGAGGCAGGCAACCACATTCTAAAGAGACCCTGTATCATCTCGGTCACAGAGGAGAGAAAGGAAGCCAGTGGAATCTGGAAAAATTACTCACGAAACACTCTAGACTCACAGCCAGAGAGAAAGGAAAGTTAGCACTCTGCATAGTTGAAGGTCAGCTTTCCTAAACCCAGGAAAGAGCTACTACTAAATTTAGAGGTTTGCCAATCGAAATAAAAGTGAAGTTTTGGGGCTCGAGAGATGACTCAGTGGTTAAAGAAGTTTCTTCAGAAGACCCAGTGTTTAATGTCCCTCAGCACACCACACTGGCAGCTAATTTGTGTCATCGAACCAAAAAAACTAATAAAGTTCCAAAGGGATGATTGTATACTTCTCTGTGTCTTGACCTCAGCAAGAGGGTCAACTTTGTGCGTTAAAGCAGGTACCTTACACAATGCTACGGCAAAGCTCTCAAATGCGTAAACCAAACAATAATAAATAAATCAAATAAACAAACTATATAAGTACCTCTACAGAAGAACATAGTGGGAACTTATTTCCAAATTTGAAAAATTTCACACAGCATTAATTAACACCACGAACCTGATATATATAATATTAGACGTCTAGTTGGAAGATTAGAGAATGAAGAAAATTCTCAAATTCCACAAGCCATCTACAAGACATATGATTACATGAGGACAAAGAAAGAACGGTGTTTGATATGTTTAATGGATGAACAAATTAAAGCATTCTTACATCTTTATTTAAAAAAATCATTAGCTACACGCAACGCTGCTGTGGGCGTGGTGGCACATGCTCTTTAACCCTAGCACTTGCGAGTCAGAGGCAGGCGGATCTCTGTGAGGTCCAGGACAGCCAGTGGTCCTAAGCCCGAGTAAGTTCCAGGACAGCTGGGCTACAGGGACGATCCTGTCTCAAAAAGACCAAAAAAATGTACTCGATCTTAATGGGGAAGCAGGAAAAGGGGTTCTATTATTAGGCAGGGTTATATTAGTCAGGGTTCTCTATTAGTCAGGGTTCTATTAGGCAGGGTTCTATTAGGCAGGTTTCTATTTATTAGGCAGGGTTCTATTAGGCAGGTTTCTATTTATTAGGCAGGGTTCTATTAGGGAGGGTTCTATTAGGCATGGCTCTATTAGGTAGGGTTCTATTAAGCAGGGTTCTATTAGGCAGGTTTCTATTTATTAGGCAGGGTTCTATTAGGTGGGTTACTGTCAGGCCAGGAGTTGTCTATTTAATTAAGGGTTATGGTACACAGGAGGTTCTATTAGGTCCGGGTTCTACTATAAGCAATAGGTTCCCATATTAGGGCAGCTAGGTTCTTAATTACGGTAGGGTTCTATTTAAGGCAGGGTTTATAGGCAGGGTTCTACCTTTATTAGGCAACGCGGTCTTCTATTTATTCAGGGACAGGGTTCTTAAAGAAACGATGAAATGAAAGCCTGATGGATTCCTGGAGACCAGTGTATGTGGGAATCCAAAGGAGTTGGTCACAGCAGCAAAAAGTTTATCACTGCCACCATCACTAATTGATCACGGCAGCAAGAAAAACTCACCAGGGAGAGAGAAAGCAAGCAGGAACAACAACAACAAGTCCTTCTGCCTGGACATTTAGGGTGGGGTCTTCTAGCTTCAAAATGCGACATCCAATCAAGAAAGTCTATCTCATCCCAGTCCATCCCAGATCCAGTTAAATTGACAACCCCAGGTTGCGCCATTAGATGTCCAGTCTTGTCAACTTGACATCATTGTATTTGTCCTTAATGTCCATGCTTACAACTTACAAATGAAAAACAAGGGCAAGGTTATAATTCCACCAGCATGACTAGAACTATCAGCCGCCACATAAAATCTTGACCACATTTTAGAGTAGGGTGGTAAAGTCTTTGAAGAATGCTTAGTCCTTTAGTATCTCATAACCTAAATATGATAATGTAGGTTTACAATGCTTACTCAACATTTCTACTCTAGTAGACCTAGAATGAGTCCAAAAGGAAGTGTTTTAAAACAGGAGACTCTGGAATCATGTCAGCCAGATAAACATAGATTTAGTAGGCTTAAATAAGTGAGGTAAATATAGCTAAAACCCAATATACACCAATGTACAAATTCCTTAGAAGAAAGACACTGCAAGTCTATAAACAGCCTAACAGACTTCTGCTCTCCAGGAAGGAAGAGGTAGTCAGTGCAATTGTCCTGATTTATCTTGTGTAGTACAGGATCCAGCTAATCTTGCTAGCCAGGGTGCTGTGTCAAATCTCTGTTGCTGCCCTGTGAAGCTGGCATTCCAGGTACTGGCCTGGCCAGTTTACATGGGTTCTGGTGACCTAACTCAGTGCCTCCAAGGTTTACATGGCAGATACTATAACCACTGAGCCATCACCTCCAGCCACTGGTTAGACTTCCCTTTAAAATTCTTAATAATTTCTGTTCTGTTCTTAGAAATGTATTAATTTTAAAATCTTCCACTATCTGAAGAAAATAGGGTAAATTTGTCTTTCCTGTTTTAGGCTTACGACTTTCCTTTCTTAGTTCTCTCAATCTCTCCTTGGCAAATGACAAATTTTATTAAATATCAAAATTCTTATTTTTTGTTTGGTGTTGAGTCGAGAACAGTACCTACTTAATATGTAGACCAGGTTAGCATCCCACCAGAGGCTGGGTTTATAGGAATGAACCACTACTCTTGTCTGAGTTCCCTCTTCTTGATGGCTAAATGATACTCATTGTGCATATATGCCACATTTTCTTTATCCGTCATCAGAACTGATGGCACACCACTGGCTGATTCTATATTGGCTGTTGTGAAACTGTGATAGAAACGTGAAATATAGATACTTCTTTTGATATTTATTTTGATTCTTCAGGGGTGTGTCTCAGGACTCTTGTGAGCCCAGCTCATATAGTGTTCTCGTTTTTTGTGTTTTCAAGAACCTCCATGTTGGTTTCTCTAGTAGTAAACAATAATTTTCTCAATAAATAATAATAACAACAGATGTGTTAATTAATATACCTTTTTCATTTCAATACTTTTCATTGTACTACATAAGGACTTTTTTTCACAATAATCTTACAAGTGTTTGTCATCATGTGTTTCTTGATGCTAGTCATTCTCACCAGGGTTTTGATAAAAGCAAATCTGGTTGGGGCGATTATCTATTTTCTTTAATTAAATCTTATTTAATACATTGGTTGGAAGCAATACCACTGGGGTAGTATTAATTACAGTCTGTTCAAAGATGAGTGATGTTTTTGTAAAATAGGTGAACATCACTCCTTGCAGTCTTTCTGTGTTTAAACAGTTCTGGATCACGGTCCTGTGTGGATAGTGAATATTTGACGGAGGTCCTTGACTTGACAGATATATGACCGTGGAGGCATAAGGAGGTTCGCCATTTAGGGTGGCTACGGCCTCCAAGTGATTGCTTCTTGCGTGCGATGGTCACAACAACTCTCATTCCATGCTAATCCAGGATCTAAGGATAATGATGTAAAACGAGGCCTGCATGAAACCAGCGCGAGCCGGAGGGGGCAGCCCCCGATTGTAAGCAGAGAAGGCACAAAGGGAGGATGCGTACTTTGAAGCAATGAGCCAAAATAAATCTCACCTCTTTAAGTCGCTTATGTCAGATATTCTGTCATAAGGATGTGGGAAAGTCACAAAAAGTCTGGTGTGTTTGGCCTATTTGAACATGATGGTACTTGTATTTTTAATGCAGATGAGTATTGTACATTAAGGAAATAAGGTGGAAGAGTGACAGATGTTATGCTCTTCTAATGACAAAATGCAGAGCATTAAAAGTCAGGCATCATTTCATATAGCAAGAGACCGAAAGTACGCCATAATTCTTGCGCATCAGATCGGCTTTATAAGAGTTTCCTCTGAGCTGGGACTTGGTAATTAGAATTTAATATGTGAGTGATATATTGTAGTTTTGTACTTTATTGTGATTTATCATACTTGTTGGCGACTTGTATCAGTGTTCCTTTGAATTTTCTTTTAGTTATTCAGGTTGAAATCAATCAAGATATGGAGTGTGTCACAAAGATTATACAATTCAGAGGATGTTCCCAGGACCACAAAGCACAAGAGTATGGAGGCGGAGGCTAATGAGGCAATATCCTCTCCCTCCCACTCGGACCCAGACTATAGTGGCAGAAGTTAGCACGCCTGGGAGGGAGAGATCCAAATGGATTCTTGGATGAAACGCTTCAGGCAGAAATGGCAGAGTGAGAGATATAGGTCTCCCGTAAGGAGGAACGCCGTAGGATATATCTCTCAGCGATAACTCACCACCTGCCATAAACACAGGAGACAACAGCCAAGACAGTCAAGGATCTCCAACAAAACAAACAAAACAATGAAAGAGCCATCACTAGAGCGACACAATCGGCAAAGCCTTCACACAGTAATCAGTCTTGAAGAGGCATTTGGGACTTCCATTGGAATATAGGCAAAAGGAAACCTACAATCAGGACGGACAGCTACACGTCGAGAAGGGAATCCCATCGGAGAATCGAGTAAAGCAGGATCAAAATTCGCACCCCACACCCTCCTAACGACCCTTGTGGGAGATTCCTTCAGTGGCATCCCCCCCCTGGGGAATGGCCCAGGACACACAGATCTTAAGAGACAAAATTGCAGAAACATCATTCAAATAACATCAAACAGACATACCAAAGACAAGTCAGATAACATGAGGAGAATTGAAAAACTGCAGATACAGGATTCTAGAGAGAAGATTGACCAAATTCCAGGAAATAATTTTACCTTTATCAGCGCTGCAAAATGACAATACCTTCTTTGCAAGGAAAGTAGTTAACACTGAAAGTTCCCATGTTGAAATAAAAAAAGGAACCAAGCCCAGCGAAGCAAAAGAGCTACAGGAAGAGGATGAGAAGCTCCAAAAGACAGTTAGAATCTAAAGAAATCATAAAAGAGAAATGAAAAAGGGAAATTGAACATTCATACAATCAAGAGAAAAGGTACAGAATAAAGCCTCAGAAGCAGAATGGAGGAAGCAGAACAAAGACTTTCAGCACGCTGGAAGATAGCACAGAACAACTAAAAACCTCAAAGGAAAGATTTATAAACATTAAAAAGATACAACAAAAGTGGAACTACCAGAGAACTGTGGGACACTAAAAAAAAAAAAAAAAAAAAAAAAAAAAAAAAAAAAAAAGGAAGGAGAAGAATCCAAGAGAATGTATTGATAAGACCGCTCAAACAGAATAATAGATGAAATTTTCCCCAAACTAAAAAGACAAACCAATACAAAAACAGAAGCACGTAGACTACCAAACAGACAAGATCAGCAAAGAACACTCCACATCTGCCATATCATAGTTAAAACACTAGATGCCCCAAAACATCAGAGAGAACAAAGATTCTGAAAGCCACAAAGAGAAAAACAAAAGTTAGCTGATATAAGGGGGAAACCCATCAGAATTACAATCGACTTCTCAGTGTGCAAACTATGAAAGCAAAGAAGAACATGGACAAAGCAATTCCATGGTGCTAAGGAACTATAGATGCACCTCCCAGGGTTTACTATACCAGTCAGAAATGTCCAGATTCTAGTTTGAACCAGGTAGAGAGAAAGAATCTTCATTCATGAACATAAACAAGATGATTCAGTAATATCATGTGCCAGAAAAACGCAACTTCACGGAAATAGCTTGAAGCGACTTCAAAGGAGAGACAGAAAGGATCTATCCTATTCCCCAGCACCTATACAAGAGAAATTAGATAACAGCACCAACTGCAGAAGTGAGAAACCTGACAAAAATGCAAATGAATAAGGTGAAAGGAAGGCACACACTCTTTCAGTTATAACCTTAAATATCAATGGACTAAATTCTCCAATAAAAAGACACAGTTGATCTGGGAAGATCTAGCACTAGATAAACAACGAACCCGATCTCTGGTGCTGTCGTTACAGAATCAATCTTACCGTCAGTATTGAAGTAGAAAGGAAGGAAAATATAATTCCAAGCAATATATTCGTACAGATAGGCTCAGAGATTGTTCGTTTTCATTTAGGGGCTTGACCGTTACCTGAGCGTGCTCCTCGATACTTGGTCTTGCTGAATAATATGTCCTTCATATGGTAAAAATTAAAGTACCTGGTGTGTTAGAGCGCGGTCGCGAAAAAAGAAAGGCAGGTGTTCTATTTTTAATATCAGACCTCCCAAAGTACAAAGAAATCAGAAGAGACCACGAGGCCATTACATTTTTATCAAAGCAACAACTGACCATGAAGATTTTACAATCATGAAAATATAAATGCCAACCAACTCTTATGCAACGCAAACTTTAGAAAGACAATTCTACAGGACCTCACGGCACAGATTGAACCCAGCACCACATCAGATTTTAGGGGACTTCCAATACCGCCAAATTAGATGCCCCTTTGGACAGTTAACTGGACAAAACGTAAAGCCAGAGAGACATCTGAGACTGAATGATACGAAATACAACCAAATGGACAGCTCACCGACATCTCTGCCAAATATTCCGGCCTAATACCGAGAGAATACACTTAATGCTAGACTTAGCAAATCTTCTAGCGATGTGATGAAGGAAGTAAGTGCATCGAAAGACATACTCCAAATTTAATCACATACTGGGACACAGATAAAAAAACTCAACAAATAACAAAAAGGATTGAATAAGATTTCATGCCTATAGAATTTCAATTCTATCAGAACCACAGTGCAATAAAGCTCAATATCCAACACAATAGATAAGCCCTACTATCAAACAAGAACACATGAGAGACTAAACAACAACTCCTGAATATGGGTGGGTCAAGGAAGAAATAAGAAGGAAATAAGAGATAGAGAACACATGAAATTGGGAGAGAAAAAGAAAAAAAAAAAAAAAAAAAAAAAATAAAAGCAGTCCTAAAAAGGGAAGTTTTATAGCCCTGGGTGCTACGTTAGAAAAACAGAAAGAGCCACAAGTGAATGATTAACACTGCAGCTGAAAAACACTTGAGAGACAGACAACAGATGAACCGTAAACACAACAGACAGGAAGAAATAACAGGTAAATCAGAGCAGAAATCATGAAATAGAAACAAAAAAAAAATACAAAAGTCAGTGAATTCAAAAGTTGGTTGATTTTTTCCTAAGTCTGTCCACTTTTTATATTCAGAGAAGTATAACTTCTTTTACTCTATCTTTTTTTTTTTTTTTTTAGAAGAATATCGTACTGTTTTTTTTTTTTTTTCCTTTTAATTGATTGCTTTGTGTATTTCAACATTCATTTTCCATTAGTTCAGTTTTTTTTCATTTTCTCCCTCTCTCCCCACCCCACTCCATCCCAATCGCCAGATCATGATTTGTCCATAACTGTCCTGCATCTTCTATCAGTTATTTTTTTATAATTTTTTTATAATGTATTTTTTATGAGTACAAGCATCCTACTCACGTAAAAACCAATTTGCAAGCAGTTGTGCCCAACCCACACAGCCCATGGGTCCCACCATCCAGCAGGGGTGCTTGTATGTTCAATAAGTTGATACAATGAGTGTCCAGACTATATTGCTGTAGTTTCACCATTCACCCAATTGCAGCCCTTACATTCTACCCACTCCCCCTCTTCCACAGATTTTCCCTAGGTTATAAAAGGGGCACAGGTGGATGAGAAGCAAAACAGTCTACTTTCTCTGGAGCTGTGTCTTGACTCTGGTCAATTCTGGCTGTTTCCTTATCATGGGCTGAAGTTTGTCCAGGATAACCTTTCAATCCTACTAATGAAGCACAAGCAATTAGATATATGGTATTTAAACAGTACTGATTGTTAGGTAGTTACTTTGGTATAGACACAGATGTTGGATGGTATGTTAATCCATGAATTACATTTTTTCTGTTAAATATGACAGGGTCTTACTGTGGCTATAACATCTCCTAACATTAGAGGATGTAAGCTTGTGGCATCAGCGTGGGTGTATCCTCCAAGGAGAGAGCTAATAGCCATTAGATGTGGGATATACAGGCAGATGGCTGCCTCTGCTGCACAGTATTTCCAGGCAGGTGAGGTGTAGCTGGTGCTGACAGGGAGGCTTGCTTGACTCAGGGAGACCATATTTGCTTTATTGGTTTAATGGCCTTTGGTAACACTCTCTGGTATTCCAGGACCATCTGTACACTTGCATGTGTGGTCTCAATACATCTTTCCCATGTTAATCAGTCAGGTCTTCAACAGCAGGGCCTTATTGCCTCTCTTCTTGTAGGTATTCCAGTTTAGAGGCAGGAGCCTTTACCTTTTGTGGGGTATGGTCCCTGGCCAACATCTCTTGGCAGAATAATCATTGCTGTTGTCAGAGCTCCTGTATTAATATATTTTGCTAAGCGCATATTAAGAGACTTTAGTATTATATTGGTTCTGAATAGAGAATAATTCTTTTCACAGTTCCTATGTCTATTAGTCATTAAAGGAGGCAGTTTTACGCGGTTTATAAGAGATTACCTCTAATAACAGTCTGCTCCAATTTACCAGTTGGAGAACGACCTCACTCATCATATTTCTCTTGTTTTATGGGGGGGAGGTAAGAAAGTATCTCGTATTAAAAACATTTGCGGCACCTAGAAGGTAAGTTTCATTAGGACTCTTATAAATAGTTGTTACAAGTAGGACCCACAGAGGGGTTGATGTTGTAGCATCTGAGGATTTTGCCCTTCTTTCTGTTCGACAGGGCCACACCTGCCATAAATATCACTATCTAGTCTTTTCTAAGCATGCTTTCAGGCACCAGCAACATTTTAGGCTTTCTTTACTCTGTGTAAAGCTTCCCTCTTGTCATGTGGCTGCTTGTCTGCAGGCGCTCCTCCTTCCTTCCTTCCTTCCTTCCTTCCTTCCTTCCTTCCTTCCTTCCTTCCTTTCTTTCTTTCTTTCTTTCTTTCTTTCTTTCCTTCCTTCCTTCCTTCTCTCTCTCTCTCTCTCTTTCTTATTTTTTATGTGTATGAATGTACTGTCTGCATGTAGGTTGGTGCACCCATGTTGTGCAAATGCACACAGAGGTCAGAAGAGGGTGTCGGGTTCCCCTAGAAATGGAGTTAAAGATGGTTCTTAGTCGCCATGTGGGTGCTGGGAATTGAACCTGGGTCCTCTGCAAGAGCAGTCAGTGCTCTTAACCACTGAGCCATCTCTCCAGCCCCTTTCTTTTTCTTCTTTCCTCCATTCTTATTTTCTGAGCAGCTGCTAAATGTTATAGCTTTCCCCCCTCTTATTCTTTTAAAGAATAACAAAATTGTCCTCAAATTTAAAACAGTAACTGATATGGCATAGATACCCAGAAATCTAAAAAGACAGCTGTTCATTTGAAATCAGATCCAGCTATTAACAATGAATAGCAATTTACTAGTGTTCTGGGTAACCAGTGACATTTCTTAGAATGCCAGTAAATTCCTTTAGACAGAAACTTTGTTTGGTTTTCATAGCTGTTTGGGACACTTACTGGTGACCAAAGTCACTTTGCTTTGGATATTTTGGGAAATAAAAATCACATGAATTCTGATGCGAAACACTCCTACCAGTTCTAAGTGGTCAGTGGGCCTGTCTCGCCCATGGTTTGACATAACAAAATTCTTTATGAAAGTTCTTGGAAAGGGATGAGTTTATTTCTGGCTCACTCATATAATGGGACCTATTGAGGGTGTGGGGGGTCCCATTATATGAGCAACATTATGGATGGTTCTCGGGTTTTGACTTTCAGACTATTAGAATCCTGGGAAAATGGAAGTTTTAAGAAACTTGATCTAGAAATGTTTATTTTTGTAAAAACTTGTCAGAGAGATTGACCTAGGTATTTTTTTTATTGTCGGAAATAACATTTGGGTAGATTTGACCTCTTTATGATGGGTATCAAACTTGTGGCAATCCTCCTGCCTCAACCTTTCAATAATTTTGATGACAGGCATGTATTGTCATTAAAAACACTAGTTTTTAATATGAAATATTGAACCATATACTGTTAAATGAAATGCTACTGCCTAGGTTGGTCAGGTATTCGTTGACTGTAGAAGTACAATCTGATGTTGGTGCAATTATGACAAAAAACAGTTCGGTTTAACTCTAAAGGGCTTTGCTCTCTCCAAGAAGGAAAATGAATTATTGGCCTTTAAATTAGACTTATATATTTTTACATCCTAACCAGTGTACATAAGTGACCACAGAATTAGTAAGAATTTAAATATTTAAATTTAAAGAGTTAAAGAGAAAAACACATGTATGTTAAATGTTAATAGTTTCAGTTGAAATTGCTGCATTGATTAGACCATTTAAAAACTTTCAGACATGTACTTTGAAGCTTGTTGGTCTGTTCATCATGACATATGGGTAATTTTTGATAATCAATGAAATTGCCATTAAGTCCTCTAAAAGATAGAGTATTATATCCATAAGAGATATGAAAGCAAGTCCCGGCTAGATCTTTAAGAGATGTATGTCTTTACGTGCACAGGAAGGGATTAAAAAACTCAGCTTGAGGTGTCTGATAAAATATGGGCCCAGATATGTTCATGTTGAGAATTAGAGTCAGTATTGCTGTATTCTCACAGTCGATAGTAAACAGTGTCATTCTCTAAGTGCATTTTCCCATAAGCACTTGGCTCAAACAACACTGAATGCAAGGAATTAGCTAACAAAGGAATTTGAGTAACTGATCTTCCTTGTTCTTCAGCAAATTACGGTTCAGGAAAGAATGAAAATCTGAGGATTATTTTAAACATGAAAGGGAAATAAAGTTTCCATTCAGATTGGGAGAAATCTGAAGAGAACAGAATAATTTCTATCTTTTCTGTTGTTTAAAAAAGAAAACAAAAACACCGGAAATGTTTCTGAGTTTTGGAATATTTTTATTTAATACAAATCAAGTTCTCAGGCTATTCCTATATGTAGTATTATCTGTAATATTTATATATTATGTACATATATACATACAATGAATTCAAATGAAGCTTCTAGCTTTTTGATATATCAGCATATATTTATTCAGTGGTTATGACATATATTCTACAAAATAAAGAACATTTTATAAAACTCATTTGGATGACTTGTATTGACAAAGAACATGTTATGATTAATGCACTGTATGTAATTACTGCATTTATTTTCTATCCATAGCACTTAAAATGACTAGCAAAGATGGAGTGCACAATATTGCTTTATGCTTCTGTGAAACCACACCGGTCACTGATAGCTAGAGAGAGCCCATTCGAGTTTGCTGTGATTTTTTTTTTTTTTTTTTTTTTTTTTGCTTCTTAAAGCTCTTCCATTGCTCCGGATTCCCCCTGACAATTGGTTCTAGAATAGGATTAAGCAGGCTAAGTATGTCACTCCATCTTCAAAAACAAGCATAGTTTTAAATGCTTACACTAAGCCAGTCCTAAAAAGAAACTGTCAACAAAATAGGTTGCCAGTCAGACATTAGGTGAAAAAAGAAAATTTGTCAATTATGGACTGGCTAGATATTAGATTTCTTCATATTGGGATCTCATCAATTGCAAAAAGCAGTTTCTTTCATTTCTGAGATGGGAAATGAGTGAGCCATTTCACTGGTTGGATTTGAGTCCCTGGGTCCCCACCCGTTGGTGTGTGGTGGACCTCTCCAAGGAGCGAGCAGCAGGTCTGGTCATAAATCACACAGCCTCCTATTTACCCCCAGCATTGTTCTCTAAAAACAGGATCAATGTGCTTCATTCCTGAAACCTGAAAACAAGTATCTGCGAGACAGTGTCAAGAAAGACAATATTGAAAAAGGTCAAACTTTAATTCACCTTGGTTCCTAGAAATATTCCCTCCAGCTTTGGGATAAAAACAAGTGCTTGGTCCTCGATGATGACATTGTTACAAGACCACCTTCGGGAGCATTAAAACTCCTCTGTGCTCATGTTTATTCCAAGAATTCTCAGCCTCGCTAAAGTGAAATTTCTCTTTTCAAGCTCAGGAGCAAATACAACATCTGACCAATTTCTTGAATATAGATTCTCACATAAATACTGATGGGAATGTGTGCTCAGAGAAAAGAGTAATAGCTTTTCCAAGATGCATGTGTGCTGTGTGAAGTGTACGCAGTAAAAGAAGCTGAAAGAAGCATATTTCTATTCTGTTTCCCTTTCTTTCTTGGCGCATCCCTAACAATGATATTGCAAACATTCTCTTGAAATTCATCTGTGTAAAATATCAGTAAAATTACACTTTCAAGATGAAGTTAGAAGAAAAATTTCCCCTATTTTTCCTACTTTAAAATGTATTTCTTATCCCAGAACCTATCATTTTCCAAAATACAAAGTTTGGACAAGTAGCATGAATAACTTCTTACATAAAAACTTTTATGAATACAAACTTTGAGTGATTTTCTGGTAAATCTAATTTATTTAAATTAGCTTTATTTAATTATACATACAGCTGTTCTGTGCCCTCAACACAGCCCCAGGGACTACTCAAAGTCCTTAAGTCTAAATGTCATGTTTTATCACTGTGGAACATGTAGCAAACTGCAACCATTTTTCCTTGTTGTTGCTGCTTCACTGCATAGTAGTTCTTCCTGCTCTTCCTCCTGTGACATGGTAGTGGACACATAGCTGTAGCTAAACAGAAGCAGAACTGACCTTCCTCTCAGCTGAACAGTTTAGGGACATACCCTTGTTTAGAGGTGACTTTCATTTCATCTCTTTCTCCATTTTACAAATCTCTGGTTCATAGCTCAGGTTTCTGTCTAGTCCTTCAGGCCCTTGCATTCATTATGAACTGAACAGATCTTAAGTGGCCTTGCTTTCACAGTAGAACTCATTAGCTTTCAAATAGATTCTTTTGTATTCTGTTCTTCTAAGGTGGGGCTTCAAGCTGAGTACGGTGGTACCTGCCTTTAATCCCAGCACTCTGGAGGTAGAAGCAGGTGGACCTCTGTGAGTTAGATACCATGATGGGCTGCAGAGCAGGCTTTGATTATGATTTAGATTTCTGATTTTGGTTCTCAAAGGCTATGGCAAATGATTTGGTTTAGAGCTGAAATTACCTCTGTGTGCATGCATGCATGTGTGTGTCTGTCTATGTCTGTGTTTGTTTGTGCATGTGTGTACAGGTGTACATGTATGCATTCCACATGTTCTTTCCACCTTAGTTTTGGACATACAACCTCTCCTTGCCTGGAGCTTGTCAAGTAAGTTAGGCTGGCTGGCCAGTGAGCCTCAGGGACCATCCTGTCTCTACCTCCCCAGCACTAGGATTATAAACAGATGCTACCATACCTGTATTTTCCACCTAAATCCTAGGGCTCAAACTCAGGTCTTCTACAGACTGACCTCTCTCTCCAGCCTGATATCACCTTTATCCTGACAGAGATATATAAGGGTAATAAGATTTCAAGGAATACACTTCTTATGTACTATATAACAAGCACCAACTTGGAGTTAGGAAACCTGAGTTTGAACCTCAGCCCTACTATTATTGAGCAAATGATTTGTCACATTATTTTTGGAAACCTTGGTGTTTTCATCTGCAATATAAATACCACTAAGCTTCCCACTGTTTTCTGGAGAACCCAGGGAAAATATATTTGAAAATGCAAATGTCATATGAGACAATGTAAATACTAATAATTCCTATTTACATGTTATATAAAGAGGAATGCAATGAGGAGGACAGGACCGAATCAAAATAAACCATAGCTATCTTAAGTCATACAATATTACCCAAGCCACCATTACTGACATCACATAGTAAAACCTGGTTCTCCGATGTTGTATGGGGCTTGATTAATCCCAGTGTTAAGGGGTAAGTGAAGCCACATAATTCAGAAATGATGAGTCCAAACACACACATCTTTTTAGAAGACGTATGGCTTCTGATAATTTTTTAAAGTTTTGGTGTGTGCCATATGCATGCGTGCACACGTGTGTAGGTGTGTGTACCCCTGTGGACACAAGTGTGAAGGCTGTAGGAACCTGCTGGGCATCCTATTCTATCAAGTGCTCCCTTATTCATTTAAGACAGGGACTCTCACTGAACCTGGAACGTGTCCATTTTGACTAGGTTGGTGACTGGCAAGCCCAGGGAACTTCCTGTCTCATGCCCCTCTTCCTCCACTCCCAATGCTGGGGTCACAGGTGCTTATGGCCATGCTTAGCTCTTTATGTGGGTGCTTAGGATCCAAACTCAGGTCATGTTTCTATTGAGCCTTTTGAGTCAATAGAAATCACCTGATAGGGTCAAGTGTACCTCATGCCACTCAGCCAGTGCATGTTGGTGTATAACCACTCGTACACATACACCAACATACAAAATGTACATAAAGTACATTTTCCTCCAGTCATAGCTGTCCAAACTGGAAGATCAAGTGGGATCTCAGATAACCTCATCTCAGAATGATATACTTGAAATAGGTGAGGAATCTCTCTTTCCAAATGTCCTTAGTTCAACCCAAACAGCACTTCTATAGTCAGTCCTGTAGCCACTTATATTGTCACCAGGTCTTTTCAACTTCAGAAAAAAAAAACCCAAAGGGAAACATCTAGAGGAAAATTGTGATCTTTTTTTCATCCCTTTAGAGCAATGCAAGACCATTCGTGTCCTGCACTCAGGCGTTGCTAGCGCACGCACATCACAACATTCAGTTCTCATCACGCCATCCCAGAACCTGGTTTGTACAGGTAGTTTTGTATCATGTTCTAACTTTTATCCCCCAAATGTTTGAGGCCTGACAGCTTTATCACCTCATTACGTTATGTTGTCCTTGGCAGTGGAGATGTAGCAAGTTCCTAAACATCTTGGGGATAATTATTCTTCCAGTAATTTACAAGACTAATGATGCTTTTCCAGTTTTTTTATGGTGCAAGTATTTTATGCTTTATTAATTTGCACTTGGTCTTTTCTGTGATATTTTTTCCTCCTGTCTGAGAGTTTTACAGGTCTGCTGCTTGTACTATTCCTAAGAAGAATTATTTCTGCTTCAAAAAAAATTATTACGGTAATACTGAAAAGGCCAGATGCTGGCCTTTATAAGAAAAAAAAGTATGTTACAAAACTTGGTTTTGTGTCTTTCCTAGAATGGGGGTTATATAATAGGGAAAATGGAGTTGCTTAAGGTGTAAGAAACTGAAGAGTGTTTAGCAAGCCAGATGACTACAGATGGTCAGTGTATATGATCAGATCTAGGCCCCTCAGGACTGACCTTTTACGTTTGGTCTTGTGCAGACCCAACATCACTACATAAATAGCACTGGTGAGGTGAAGAAGAAGCTGTTATGACTATTTGGGCCCCTATAGCTTTGCCTTCTCCAGATTATCAGAGAGAGAGAAATATAATATATTACCATTGGTGCTTGGCTTGTTTTATTTAGAAAAATGAACTTAGGAGTCTCATCATTGCATATATTCCTTTGAATATATTCCTTTACATTGTTGGATAATATTCTGTTCTATGAATGTACCACCCATTACGTATTTGCCCATTATGGATGAGGGAATGTTTGTGGATTTCTATTATTTTTCTAATTGTGAATAATGCTGAGGAAATTTCAGGTTTTTGTGTAAACCCGAGTCTTTATTTCACTTCAATAAATACCTAAAAGTAGGATAATTTACATTTTTAGACTGATAAGAATCCGTTAAAATATGCCTCAAAGATGGCTTTTCATGTGCTTGTTTCTCATCTCTGTATTTTCCTTAATTGTGTGTTCAGGTTAATTGTGTAAAATTTTAACCTGGAAATTCTCCATTTCCAGGTGAACTGAATTAATTGTTTTATATTTGTATCCAGCCTTGGTTGCTTTCATTCTGTAGTATTCCATGGTCTTCAGTCCAGTGTTCTTGCTCATATGAGAATGTTTCATTGCTTTGATTTTTTTAAAATAAAGAATACCATCTTTCTCTATTTTTAGGAATATTATTTTTTGAACTACAAATTTACACTCATTTTTATATAAAAGTATACATATATGCATTATTTTAATATTAGATAATATTTCATTGTAACTTTTTTCTTTTTTGAGACAGGTCTCACTATGTAGCCCTGGCGGGCCTGGAACTCACTATGTAGACCAGGCTGACTATGATGTCACAGAGACCCTTTCTCTGCCTCCCCTGTGTTACTGCGCCCAGCTTATAGTAACTTTTCTAATCCCTGGAGATTTTCCTAAATGACTTGGGATTTCTTGTACAGACAGTCATATTGGGTCAGCCTGTTGGTTCCTGTCACCATAATGCTCAAGCTCTGCCACGTGGACAGGACTAGTTCAGGCTACATGTTACACACCACGTGGACAGGACTAGTTCAAGCTCCATGTTACACACCACGTGGACCGAACTAGTTCAAGTTCCATGTTACACACCACGTGGACAGGACTAGGCTCCATGTTATATGCCACTTGAATGAGACTAGTTCAGGCTCCATGTTACACGCCACATGGACAGGACTGGTTGTAGCTGCTTCACTCCTTGTCCACACTTGTATCTCATCACACTGTGACTATTTATGTTTTCTTCTCTACTACTTTCTTGTGACTCTTTGGGCAGAATTTGTAGCTATGCCTTTTTATTCCATGAATAACGAAGTGCTAGACACAAGGGAGGAATGTAGTCACTGCTCCTTTAGTAAAGAGTGGGCAAAACGAAGGATATGGGAAGTCAAGGGAGAACATAAGAACAGAAGGAAGAAAGGGAGCAAGAGAGGAAGGAAAGAGAGAAGACACAGAGGAAGGGAGAGGAGGAAGGAGGGAAGAGGGAAAAACAAAGAAGGTAAAAAGTAGGCTAACAATTAAATGTGCAAGAACTAGTTCATTTTCTGTTGCTGACCTATTACTCTTCCTCATAAGAATCTCCCTCCTAGAAGTGAGTAGGGGAAGAGAGCATCATAGTTACTGATTAAATATGTTTGAGTTGAAACCATCCTGTTCAAGAAGCAATGTATTTGGGTAAATGCTTAGCACTTCACATGTTCCTTTCCCTCCCCTTTTCCTCGAGGTGAGGTGGGATCAGATGGGATCACACAGATTCCATCTACGTTGCCTGGAAAGGGCAGTGGGGCTGAACACTGTAACTTAGCCTCTGTAGAAGTTTCCCTGACCCTTTCTTGAGTTGCCTTCAGGTAATGTCCAACACTTGACTCTTCAGTGCCTCCTCCTAATCTGGATCCTTCCTGTAGTAGATTCAAGATATCGGCTCTGTGCTCAACCAGGGCGCACTCAGCATGGTAGTCTCTTCTTCTTTTTTTGGGGGGGGGAGTATTTTTGAGACAGGGTCTTCCTTTAGTCCCAGCTGGCCTGGAGCTCTCTCTGTAGACCAGGCTGGCTTTGAACTCACAGAGATCTGCCTGCCTCTGTCTCCCAAGTGCTGGGATTAAAGACATGCGCCACCACACCTGGCAGTAGTCTCTTCTTGAAGCTGAACGAAAGCTGAAAATTTGTATAAATCCATTTGATCCTTTACATGGCATTTTGGAACTAGGGCAGTTTCGGAAGAGTATGAATATACATTTTTCCAACTAGAGTGGCTATTTTGATTTTTTGGCTGTGTAAACCAATTCTCACTCACTTGGCATAAAGGAGTAAAACCCAATGCAATAGCAACCTGACACAGTGAAGTCCAGAAGGTCAATTATTCAATGACTCTAGCAATTGGAAGATGCAGTTGTAATTCCCCACTGCAGCATAAATGTGGTTGAAACTAGAAATATGGAGACCTTACTGAGAATTGTGTCTCTCCTCTTCACTTCTCATATTGGACTTTAAATTGCCCACATTAGCAGTTACATAAAACATTCTACCTTTACTGAGTCTTACTACGTTTAATGACTCCATTTATGGTGCACTGATTTCTTGCAGTTGTTGGTCCCTAACATCTGGGTTTAACTCATAGAAAAAATTTTTTTTTGTATTTTTGAGACAGGGTCTCCCTTTAGTTGCAGCTGGCCTGGAGCTCGCTATGTAGACCAGGCTGGCCTTGAACTCACAGAGATCTGCCTGCCTCTGTCTCCTAAGTGCTGGGATTAAAGGCATACACCATCACACCTGTCACTAAAGACAGTTCTTACCCACCATGTGGGTGCTGAGAATTGAACCTGGGTCCTCTGCAAGAGCAGTCAGTGTTCTTAACTGTTGAGCCATCTCTCCAGCCCCCTCATAGAATTTTTAAATTGCTAAGTCATAAAGAAGAGTACTTAAATGACCATCATTATATGCATAGGTCCATTATGTTATGTTTGAAATCATATATTAAATATGTTACATACATGTAAATATATATGAAATATATATGCGAAGACCTCATGCACAACCTCATTTCACAATACACTGTATGATGAACAATAATAATTATATTAAAAACAATCCATTAGGCATCATAAGAACTTTGGTAGGAGTGCTTGCACCCTGTATCAATAAGGAATTTCATAACCCCAAACCTGATAAAACACACATAGTGCTCTCCCTTGGGAGCCTTAGGATCCTCTCAAGCAAAGAGATATGCTTTAAATTACACAAAATAATTGTATATAATATATACTCAGTTTTGTCTGAATTTGAGCTCTGTAACTGTTCTACATATAAGTGTAATGAATAGTCTGTCTAGTAACTCCATCCTCTATGGGCCTAGCCAAATGTGGACTTGAATATCTTTCTTCACTATGCACTAACACCTCAAAACATGAGCACCTTGGCACACTAGTTCCTCATTCCTAATCTTCATGGCACAGATTTTTGGGTGACAATAGAATCATCGGCTGTTATTAGAAAGAAACAAGTATCTGTGAGGACCTGAGACATTCAAGCCAGGCAGGAGCCAAGCATGTTTCATCGTTTAGCTCTATAGGCCAGCACAGCCCATGATTTTACCTGTGAGTGTGAGAAGCTAGTGGAGCACATCCACGCTCACCTTATGTTGTAAAATAAAAGCAGTTTTGTGGCACATTTTCTCATGCGTCTTCAAGCTGTAACACATCTTATCTGGTTTCCAAAATAAAATTCTCATATTTCCATATAGATTCTGGTTTCTAATACTTCAAACTCAAAAACCATAAAGTAATTCCCCAAATATATTTACCTCCTTTCCCTTACTTTAGATAAAGTTTTCTAATCTTCAAATGTTAAGCTTCTTATTTAATAATTGCTTGAATAATTCCTAATTATCAAGAACTCTTTCAAGGTGCTGAAGAAATGGCTCAGCAGTTAAGAACACTGGCTGTTCTTGCGGAGGAACTGTGTTTGGTTCCCAGCACCCAGATGGTAGCTAACAACCATTTGTAATTCCAGTTCCAGGAGATTTGACACCCTCTCTGACCTACACAAGCATTGCATGATATGGGTGCATATGCACGTGCACACACACACACACACACACACACACATATGCAGGCAATATACTCATACACATAACATAAAAATAACAAATGAAATATTTAAAAAGAACTCCTTCAAACAATGTGTATTCCTTTCTTTAAGTACGGCATTGCATATTAAATTTGTGCTCACTTGAAATTTTCTTCCTGAGCTACCCTGGCTCTATAACTACCCTGCTTCCATTTTTATGCTATGAGCTCTTTGAACCAATGCAATCCCTGTGTCACATGGTCCCTTGTTTTCCTGCAAATGCTCGATGCCCTTATTCCATGTAAGTGTTGCCTCAGAAGTTGATAATCCTATTACGGTAGATGATGTGATTTGAAGACAAGGGTCCCATGGAGAGCTCAAGATCTGCCATAATTTCTTTTTTTTTTCTCATTCCTTTGATTTTATATTACTCTAAAATATGCATACATACCCTCCACCCATATTACCCAAAATTCCAAAGTCTGAAAACAAATGGTAGGTTAATTCTAGAACCTGTTAAGGGATTCATAATATAAGAGCACAGTTGTTTTCGGATAACAAGGAATATAACATTAATGTTGCTCAGTTTGCCTTACAACTAGGTACTTGATGCTAGCATCCACAGATGAGGGATACCATTCATCGTTTGTTTTTCTGGGACTGTGTTACTTCACTTAACATAATATCTTCAAGTTACATCCATTTACCTGCAAAGTTCCTGATGTCATCTTTATTTACTGCTGCATAGAACTCCATTATGTAGATGTACCACATTTTCTCTACTCATCAGTTGAGGGGCACTTGGGTTGGCTCCAGCTTTTTGCTATTGTGAAGAGAGCCACAATAAACATGGCTGTGCAAGTGTCTCTATGGTATGATGCGTCTTGTGGGTATATACCCAGGAGTGGTATGACTGGGTCAGGTGGTAGGCTCATTTTGAGTCTTTTAAGGGTTCTCCATGCTGCTTTCCATAGTGGTTGTACAGGTTTACATTCCCACCAGCAGTGGATGAGTGTTCCTCTTTCCCCACAACCTCTCCAGCATTTGGTATCATTCGTTTTCTTGATCTTAGCCAGTCTATGGGAGTGAGATGATATCTTAAAATGGTTTTAATTTGCATTTCCTTAATTATTAGTGATGTGAACACTTTTTAAGATGTTTCTCAGCCATCTATAATTTCTCACTTGTGAAGTCTCTGTTCAGTGATTTACTCCATCTTTTGACTGAGTCATTTGTTTTTTTGTTTGTTTGTTTGTTTGTTTGAGTAGTTTATATATTCTGGATGTTAATGCTCTGTCAGATGTATCAGCAGTGAGGGTTTCCTCCCACTTTGTGGGTTTTCTCTTCACTTCCCTGATTGTTTCTTTTGCTGTACAGAAGCTTTTGAGTTTAATAAAGTCCATTTGTCAATTGTTGACCTTATTTCCTGTGCAGCTGGTGTCTGATTTAGAAAGTCTTTTCCTATGCCTACGTCTTGTAGGTTGCTGCCAACTTTTTCTTCTATCACCTTCAGAGTTTTGGGTTTCACGTTGAGGTCTTTGCTCCATTTGGAGTTGATTTTTGTACAGGGTGAGAGGTAGGGGTTTAATTTTATTTGTCTACAAGTGGTGATCCAATTTTCCTAACACTATTTGCTGAAGATGCTGTCTTTCCTCCATTGTGTCTTCTTGAAGCTGCTGTAATTTCAACACATTAACTATATTCATGACAGAAAGTAGCTCTCCAATTGGTTCCATCATGTTTTTTTTTCTGTTGTTTTGTTTTTGTTTTGTTTGTTTTGGTCTTTTTGAAACAGGATTTCTGTATAGTGCCACTGGTCTGCCTGGAATTCACTATTTAGATCAGGCTTGTTTACAGAGATCTACCTGCTTCCCAAGAGTTGGAATTAAAGGTGTGTGCTGCCACACCCAGCTCAAATATGACTTTTTAAAAAAATACTGATTTTGTTATTTATTTTATGTTTATGTGCATGTGTGTGCCTCTGGGCAAGAGGGATGTTGGATTCCTTGGAACTGGAGTTATAGGCCATTGTGAGCCACTTGATTATACACATTAAGAATTGAATTCTGGTCCTCTGGAAGAGCACCAAGTGCTCTTAACCACCAAGCCATTTCTCTAGAGTTTGCCACAATGTATTAATGTGATTATCTGGTGAAGATTTCTGAGAAATGTGTGGTTGACTTGATTCATTTTAACTATTATTTTAAACTATAAAAGGACCTGTGCATTATCTATTATAACATTGCTTTCCTCCCCGTCTGCTCCTCATCATCACAAGCAACCATCTTTGAAATTGCATTTCAACAGCTTTGAATAGTTATCCTGAGTAGCGCAAAGACTAGGAAAGAGAAGACAGGAAGGATGAGTCAGATATACAAGAGGGGAGGATCCCATCTGATTGCTAGAGGAAAGGTACTGGGGCCCAAGAAACTGGTGGCTGTGAGCTTTGGTACCTGTGGAAGAGGGAGGTAGCAGCATGCTAATGGAGGAAGTGAGACTCAAAAAGAGTTTTCCATCTCCTGCCTCCTGAGCAGGCAAAATAAGGCATTGTTTCAACCTGATCTTTCTAGTAAAAAAAGAGCTTCCTTGTTAGAAGAAATAAGCCAAAGTGGAGGCAAGAATGCAAGAATCCCCAGTCTTTTCTACCATGTAAAATGTGATGATTATTATTGACTCTGGTCTATAGAAGAAATGAATAAAAGCGAACAGTGACTGGGCCATAAGCAGCCCAGAGTTATGTGTGCATCTGCTCCTGGCAGCACAGTACTTCACGTGAGGATAACCCAGAATCCTCCACAGCGGCCTCACTTGCGAGTCGCCACAGTTCTTTTTCTCCCCATACTTTTGCCTCTATATTTGTAAGCATATTATCTCCTTTATAAAATTCATTTTTAGTTAATCTTTCCATTTTGTTTTTACCAGTTTTTTATATAAAATTTTTTATTGTTATTAAACTTTTTTCCATAGGTCATCATCATTTCTCAATCGAATCTAGAATCGCTTCCCTTTCCATACCCCCAACCCCACCTGAGTCCCTGCACTCTGCCATACATGTCCCATATCTTTTTCTGAGTCTTTCCAGAGCATTTTTTCAGTTCTTTTGTTGTTGTTCTCTCCAACTTGTATTGCTACAGTATATATGAATATATATATATATTCATATATATATATTCATATATATATATATGAATTACCAAGGAGGAATCTTGAGCACTTCATTAAGGGAAACATAACATCTTTTACCAATTTTTTTAGCTAGCATCCAAAAGTATGTCTAACACTTTTTTCACAAGTTAGCATACAAAGTAACAGGCTTCCTTATGGTGGCTTCATGTATACTTTGCTTTGGGCTTCCTCTCCTGCTCCTGACCCCCAGCATCCACACCTTGTGCCCTTTTCTCCCAGAAGTCCTCTTTCAACTTTCTTTCTTTCAATGTATATTTCATTGAGTTAAAATTCAATGAAAATTGGATTTCATACTATGTTTTAATCATATTTAGCCCTCCCTTGTCTGTACCCCTCCAGAGCCCATCCACAGGATTTCACCAGTGTCTGTCATATATGTTAAAGCTTATCAAGTCACGCTTGTGCACCCAGATACCCCTTTGTGTGAGTTCATCCACTGGAGCCTGTTCAGCCTGCATCACTCCCTTAAGGAAGATTAAGTCTCCCTCACCCAGCAGTGATCAGTTGCTAATAGTTATTCTCTTAACATTGGCGTCTTCTGCTCACTTCTCCCATTCTGTGCTAGTAACACAATTCTTGATCCATCCCTGAACAGACAGAGAATCCCTCACTCTTCATTAACCATTGAACTGTATTCATCCTTTAACATTTTATTATTTGATAACTGTCAGTTAGGACTTTGGATTCTGTTCATCCCATTCATGTGAATGAGGGCCAGTTTATCTTATACACTTGCACCCTCGCACAGAGTAAGTGTTCTTATGAGCAAAAATTATTCTTTTAGAACTGCCCCTACTAATTAACTCTTTTTAAGACAATTAGAATATGAACCTCTATCTTGTGAGGCTGGATGTTTCCTTAAGTGAGGACAGTAATTATACCCTTGTTAGGAGCATCTTAAAAGCTTTCAAGAAAATACAATTCCAAATAAATAATGCTGATTAGATGCCCTCTCATGAAAGAAATAATAGAAAGGGATCAAGTGATAAATGAAATGGATGTTGCACTGTCAAAACAAATGGTGATGAATGCAAGGCCTGGGCAGCTGCTTACCCTGGCACTCTGTCCCCTGGTCAGTACCATTTATAATTGTGTTTTAGTGCTCTGTGCCCAGCCATTTCATTTAAGCTAACGGTAACATTAAAATGATAAATTATCCAGAAACAGGTTGTCTAATCAGCAGATGAGCAGTGATGCGGCTTCTACCCAAAGCAGAGCCACTCTGCTTCTTTGCATGTCAACAGTTAAGGACTGGGAAGATCGTTTGGTGGGTAGGAAAGTTTGCCAGATATACCACCATTCACTCATTTCAACTACCGTTCATTTCTTTTTAAAATTTCCTTTTAATTTTAGTCCTCTTAAATAATCTTTTATTCTATCTAATAAGTTAAAATATACCTTAACTGTTGTTTCAAAAAAGTTACTATTAACTATAGACCACTCAACTGTAACTTGTGACTTTGCTAGGAAAGCACAGCCGACAATTCTGTAATTCTTTGGACTTTTCATCTCTTAAATATGCTCTTCACTGTGTCATGCACAGCTTATAAGTTATGAGAAATATTTAAAGAAACAAATGGACATGGATTTTGCTTAAAATATATATTCACTACCAAAATAAATAAGTACTAATAGAACTACAGAATGGATGCAGACTTCGTTTGCTTCATTTTATAAAAAATAAGCTTATCCATGAGTAAGTAGGTATGTTTATTCAATTTGAAGCAGCAAAAATATCCTGGAGTGATTTTATTCTAGTTTATAAAACTTCCCCTTACCTCAGGATTAGCAAACTGAAATGAAAATGTTTGAGGTGATTACATGCAAGTCACCCTCAGCTGCTCATTGGAGCTTGTCTACCTGGGTTGAAATAATATGTGGTTCCCCCATAAAAATGTACAGTTATCTCTTAAAAGTAAGTTTAAAAATTAAAAAAGAATATGAACAGATTTAGTTTTCACTTTTGAGGATTTCACTTGTTCTGATTTCCAGCCAGCCTTTAATATTATATCCTCTGATGTTTTGATGAAGACTGTAATCCTTGATTTTTGGGAGGCTGAGGCAGTAGGATCAGAAATTCAAGGCCTACCTATATTAGGGAGCGAATTTAAGGCGAATCTGGGCTACTTAGTGAGACCTTATCTTAAAATGACAGAAAAAGAGGGCTGAGGATAATGCACTGTGGTAGACCATTTGCCTAAAAATGCTTAATGCCCCGAGTTCAATCTCCAGGACTACCATAATTTTTGTATCATTTTGGTTTGCCCGAGATGCATATATACAAGAAGCAAGAACACAAATGAAACTGGTTTTGATGTGCTCATTGTATGTTAAATCCCTTTTTTGAAAGCATTCTACAATGTCTTACTTAAAATACATATTTTATTGAGTTTTGGTGCATTTCATATAATAGATTTTAATCAAATTTGGACCCTTCCCCATCTACATCCCCCTATAATCCACCCTCAGCTGGATTTTACACATTCTATATATGTTCAGTCTTATACAGTCAAGCATTTGGTGCAGTAACTGGAGTCGTTACTTTATCTAGAGTCGTATCCTTAAAGAAGTTCAACTCCACCTCCCCCAGCAGTAATCAGTTGTGATAGGTCTCTGGCTAGGGTTGAGGCTTGTTGCCTTTTTCCCTTGTTTTATGCTGGGTTTTTGTTTGTTTTGGTTTTTGTCTGATTGAGTCAGCATGGTATTGTGCCTGCTGCTATCACTGTTGCAAGTCCACATGAGCAAGTTCTGAGTGGCCTGAAAGCCTCTGTTTCCACATGTTCATGCTCCAACCTTGGCTCTTAAAATCTTTCTGCTGCTCTTTTGAAATGGTCCCTGAGCCATGGGTGGGTGAGGTTTAATAAAGGAGTTCTATCCAGAGACACACTCTGCACTCTCGTCTTCTCTGAAACTGAGCCAGTTGTGGCCTTCTGTGTGCACCACACCCTGTTGTATGAGGTAAGAGTTGAGGGATGTATTAGTGTTCTCCCTACCCCCTGTTCTGCTGTGTTCCGTGAGCCTTAGATACAGAGGTTCCACTGTAGATGTGTCACTTAAGGCTGGGCATACAACAAACCCACA
Source organism: Rhizomys pruinosus (assembly GCA_009823505.1). Lineage (NCBI taxonomy): Eukaryota > Metazoa > Chordata > Mammalia > Rodentia > Spalacidae > Rhizomys > Rhizomys pruinosus. The sequence goes on along the minus strand of VZQC01013330.1, from coordinate 877,381 downwards.
ACCAACATCATTCTAAATGGAGAAAACCCAGAAGCATCCCCATTAAAATCAGGAACCAAACAGGGCTGTCTACTATCTCCACTCCTTTTCAATACAGTGCTTGAATCTCTTGCTAGAGCAATAAGACAAGAGAAGGAAATTAAAGGAGTACTCATTGAAAAAGAAGAGGCCATAGAACTCTACTTTGACTTGTCTATCTTTCTTACATACTGTTTGACTTGTTTCTTTTAAACTGCACCACCAGCTGTGGTGTTTGTCTGAAACCTTGTTTCTTTGTCTTAAATTTCATAACAATAGTAAAAACTCCTACATGCATTTCAAGCTCAGCCCCAGTGCATATAATGAGGATGCTGGTAGGCAAAGAAAGGATCTCTTTTTAGATTTATGCCAACTAGGCTTTAACGTTCTAAGTTCACTTATGGGCATATAAGAATATAAAAATATTTTTTTAAATATTTTTTCTTGATCCTAGCCAGTCTTATTAGAGTGAGATGATATCCTAAAGTGGTTTTAATTTGCTCAACACCTTTTTAAAATTTTATTTATTTTTTATGCGTATGAATGTACTGTCTACATGTAAGTCCGTGCACCTGTGCCATGTAATGCCATGGAAGTCAGAAGAGGGTGTTGGGTTCCCCTGGGACTGGAACCAAAGATGGTACTCAGTCGCCATGTGGGGGCTGGGGATTGAACCCGGATCCTCTGCAAGAGCAGTCAGCACCCTTAACTGCTAGGCCATCTCTCTAGCCCCAGAATGTGAAAATATATGTATATTTTTTTGTTAGTCCAGGCTGTCCTGGAACTTGCTTTGTAGACCAGGCTGGCCTTGAACTCACATGCTTGGACTAAAGGCATGTGCCACCATGCCTCACTGAGTCTATCATTTTTTAAATTTTATTTATGTTTTTTTTATCAAATCTAGACCTGTGTCCCCCCCATCCCCCCACCCCACCAGAGCTCATGCATTCTGCCAAACATGCTTTTCATCTCTTTCTCAGTCTTTCTCAATATTCTCCGTATGGAAGTTGACTGTTTTGAGCAGAAGTTCACTGTTTCAGTCAGTTCTTTGATGCAATCCTTTCTGTTGTTGTTGTTGTTGTTGTTGTTGCAATTATGAATATTTCATGCCCCAAACTTGGTGCAAGCCAACTTGTATAAAGACCAATTCTCAGGACCACAAAGTCCACTAACCCCACTCCGAGTAACAACTTAGTAGGGGACTCAAAACCTCCACTGAATCTTTGGATAGGTTCAACAGGACAAAGAATAAACGAGATGACAGTCTGAACGTGAAACAAATGATAGCCCAAATGACCTCAATAGACCGCTACCGAATAGTCCACCCTGATACCAGAGGAAATACACTTCTTTACTCGGCACCCGATAGGATTGTCCCAAATATTGACCACCACATCTACTAGGAAAAACAAAAAAAACCTCCACAAATACAAAAAGGATCAGAAATAATTTCATGCATTCTATTCAGACCACTAGTGCAATAATGCTCAACCTCAAATACCAGGATAAGCTCTACTGCACTACAAGAACACATGGAGACTAAAACACCCCCACCTCTTTTTGGTAAATAATGAGTAGGATGAGATACAAGAGAAGAATAAGAAAAAAAAAAAAAAAAAAAATCAATGAACGAATACAATAACAAATAGACAACAAAAAACTCAGGGATACCTTAAAAAGCAGTCGATCTAAGGGGTAAATTACTTTATCGCCTGGGGTTCCTATACCATAGAAAAACAAAAAGGAGCACAAATAGAATGGTTCTAACATTGCAGCTAAAAGCAATTGAGAGGCAACAACAGATGAACCCCTAAACGCACAATAGACAGCATGCAGAAGATAAAAAAAATCAGAGCAGAAAAAATCACATTAAAGAATAGAAATCCAAAAACAATATCAAAAGAAGAATCAATGAATTCAAGAACGTGCGTTCTTTGAAAAATAAACCAAATAGACAGACTTGCCACGTAACCAAAAAAAGAAAAAGATGGAACAACTCCAAATCAATACAAATCCCATGATGAAAAGGGAAATATCACAACAGACCAAGGATTACAAGGATCCAGAAATCATACAGGCAGATATACTTCAAAAACTCTATCTTATCTACTCAAGTTTGGAAAAACTCTACAAGAAATCGATCGAATATTATGGAATCCTGGGGAATCATCCGAAAGCTCAACCAAGAAACGAGATCGACCCAGCTTATAACCCATATAAATAGACCCATAATCACATGAAGAAATTGACGATGGTAATAAGAAACCTCCCAACTAAAACAAGCCCAGGCCAGATGATTCATAGATAGCAGAATTCTATAAAAACATTTCAACAAAACGCTTATAACCATTTATTACTAATTATTTAGAAGGATACAACAGGGGCATTCTCCCAATTTCCTTCGATGAGCCTAGGCATGCACTGATATAAACACAAAAACCAGGACAACAGTACAACTAAAGGAAAATTATAACACCATCTCCCTATTGAACACAGATGTCCAACAATTCAAACTGAATACTGGGCAACTCTGAATACAGGCCCACATCAGAAGATCCAATCCATTCATGCCAAGTTGGATATATACCAGAGAATGCAGGCGATCGGTTCAACCATATGAACCCTGAACCAAACTAATCATCATCAAACACATACATGAATGAAAAGACCAACAGACCACACATCATCTCACTTTGCATGCTGGAAAAAGCCTTTGACAAAATCCAGATCCCTTCATGCTTAAAGTACCCAGAAGGAATGGTGGACGTGATCATTCCTTAAGTCTAACTCAAGCCCATATACAGGAAAGACCCACAGCCCAATATCATCCACAAGGGGAGGAAATGACAAGAAACCCTTCCTTTAAAAGGTTAGGAACTCGGAAGGCTGCCCCTGGTCAACCACTGCCTTTCAATAAAGTGCATTGAAACCTCTGCTAGAAGCAATAAGGCAAAAAAAGGAAATTAAAGGAGTACTAATTAGAATAGAGGAAGTTAAGCCTATTCGCCTATTTGCTGGTGGATTTATGATTTGTTTAGACTTAGGGATCTTGAAAAATTCGACCAGAAAACCCGCTGAAACGATATAATCGGTCTTCTAGTCTAAAAGTGCGCAGGGATACAATCAAATAACTCTATAAAAAAAATCAATGTCTTTCTTTACACCAAGAACAAGCAACTGGAGAAGAATTCAAAGAGATCCTACCATTCCACAGTAGCCCTCAAAAACAATAATTAACTACCTGAGGAACAAACATAACACATAAGACCACCAAAAAAGAACTCTATAGACAAAAATTTTAAATCCTTTTAAGAAAGAAATGAAGAAGACATCAAGAAGATGGAAAAACCTCCCATGCCATGGAATTGAAAATATTAAATTGTAAAAATGTTCCATTCTACCCCAAACTCTTGTATAGAGTTTAATGCAATCCAATCAAAATCCCCAAAGAGTTTCTTCACAGCTTGGAAAAAAAAAAAAGCCCTTAAATTCATTTGGAAAAAACGGAAAAAGACCCCGAATAGCAAACAACCTTGAGCAAAAAGGGGCTATCACAGGGGGGATCTCTATACCAGACTTCAAAACTATACTACAAGGATATACTCCATAAAAACAGATTGGTACTGACAAAAAACAGACCTGTTGACCCAATGAACAAAAACTGAAGATCCAAACCTGAGCACATATCAATTTCAGCCATCTCAAATTTGACAAGTGGGGCCAAGAAGACACATGCAGAAAGTCAGCATCTTCAAGCAAGTGGTGATTGGCAAAAACTGGATACCACTTGTGAAAATGAAGAGTAATACGCCTACCTCTCCCTGTATAAAAGTAAACTCCAGATGGATCAAAGACCTCAATGTGAACACACCAAATTCTGAAGGTGATAGAAGAAAAAGTTGGCATCAGACTACAAGACATATCGTGGAAAGACTTCCTAATCAGAATGATGGCACAAGTATTAAAGGTCGACAATTGAACAAATGGGACCTCATTCAAACTCAAAAGCCTTGTACATCAAAAGAAATACAATCAGGAAGTGAAGAGAAATCCCCACAGAGTGGGAGAAACCTTCACGCCCACAGAAACATTCTGACAAGCATTGGTTTCCAGAAATATAAACACTCAAGAAAACAAAGAAGAAAACAAATGACGCCACTCATAGATGGAGCAAAGAGCTGAAATAGAGTCTGTCGCAATTTGTGAGGAATTAGAGTGGCTGTAGAACACCTTAAGAAGTATTCAACTCACTAATCATTAAGAAATTGCAAATTCAAACCACTTCAAGATATCATCTTACTATCCAGTTAGAACTGGCTAGATGAAAAAACAAATGATACCAAGTGTTTGAGAGACGTTGTGGGAAAGGGGAACACTCCTCAACTGCTTTTTGGAATGTAAACTCGTACAGCGCCACTATGGAAAGCAGTGTGGAGAATCCTTGGAAGACTTGGAATGAACTTGCCGCCCGACCCAGCTATACCACTACCTGGGCATGTACCGCCCAAGACTTACGCACCACAGAGATACAAATGCATGGCCTTGTTTATTTCAGCTCTCTTCACATAGCAAGGAGCTGGAACCAACCAAATGCCCCAACTGGATGAGTGGATAGAAGAAAATGTGGTAACAATCTCACAATGGAGTTCTATTGCAGCAAGTAAAAGAAAGATGACATCATGAGCTTTCCAGGAAAATGGTTGGAGCTAGAGGACATCAGGCTGAGTTGAAGTAAAACACAGTCCAGAAAAACAAATGAACGAATGTGTATCACCCATCTGTGGATGCTAGTGCAATTACATAGTTGTATATATTTCTTGTGCATGGCCATCTTGAGCTTTGTCCAAAGCATTTTGGGAAATTGAGGATATTGGAAACAAACTGAAAACCAATCAACAACAATAGCAA
>VZQC01013330.1:698198-871388 GCA_009823505.1 Rhizomys pruinosus | reverse complement strand
TTCTGGCATATGGGTTTCTCCTTGCCTGTATTCCAATGTGAGTCCTAAATGCCTCTTCACTGTGTTGAAGGCTTGCTTTGCTTGCCTCCTTCAGATGCGTTCGTAATCCCAGTTGGCAGGGGTGGTGGGGGGTTGGGGGTCGGGTGTGGGGGGTGGGCAGGGTGGGTACCTGTGCTTCATCTGGTCTTGGGAGATCTCAGATCTCAAGACTCACACAACCCTACCTTTTATACCAGCTGGGAGGATAACTCCACCCCCACAGCCACAAAAGCCAATTAAGCCAAAAACAACTGGATTAATGGATTAACTAGATTAAGTTAATCAACAATGAGCCTTGCTGAAGCACCCAGCTCCTACCTACCTACCTGTGCTTGCTTCATCTGGTCTCAGGAGATCTCAGGTCCCAGAATGTGAAAATATTTTAAGGAAAGAAATAACAGTGGAAGGAAGTATAACTTCAGACCAACTAGTCCATTCCACTTTCTTTTATAACTCATTGTTTTCTATTTGTCTTTAGTTTTTAGTTTGGAAGCTGGAAGCTCTCTCATGTAACTTTTCTGATCCATCAAGAATGAACTGGGTGTCCCACCACCATATTCCAGTCATTACCTCCAAGGAAGTTCATTGCACACTCTCCGTCATGTTCTGCTGACTTGTCTATCTCCTGATGGGATAATATCACTGGAGTAAAAAGAGTTAAGTTCACTTACACAGAGCACATGTTTCTTATATGGCAATGCTGTGCAGATTTGGAAATGGAGTGATTTTGTTGAGGCTATGTAATCTCACTACAGTGTGCAGAGTAGGAGACTTCTGAATTAGAAAGCGTGCTAACAGTATGTTTGGAGGGGTCTAAATTAGTTCTATGTAAAGAAAATGAGGCTCTAATTCCTAAACTGGAATGGATCCAGCTCTGAGTTTTAAACTGTAAAGGGCAGGATGATGGTCTGTGAGTTTGAAACGCAGTAATGTTATTGAGGATTTAACCTCACCACAGTGTGCAGAGTGAGGGTCTACTGAATAGGCTACTGATCTGGAAGACCTTAGATCATGAAACCTAAGCTTTCTGACTAAGACTATCTAGTAATTTCTCTTGTCCATGTCTTATTTTATAGGTTAGCAAATAGGTCATATTTCTTCCATATGGGACTTTGCAATGCTCCTACAATGATATTTTAATCCAGACATTAGTAGTAAAGGATAAAAATTGAAGAGTCATCATTCTCTTTTAAGATATTCTTGAAAAGGGGCTGGAGAGATGGCTCAGTGGTTAAGAGCGCTGACTGCTGTTGCAGAGGACCTGGGATCGATTCCTAACACCCACATGGTGGCTAAGAACCGGCTTTAACTCCAGTTCCAGAGGAATCCAATACCCTCTTCTGACCTCCACGGCATTGCATGACATGGGTGCACCAACCTACATGCAGACAGTACACACATACACATAAAAAAAAATAATAAAATAAAATTAAATTAAGATATTCTTGAAAAAATAACTATAACTAGATTTCTCTCTTGTTTAAATGCAAACAATGTTCTAAAACCAGATACTGATTTATATTTCTCCCTTTTTAACCTCTGCCACCCAAGGCTTAGGGGCTATTGTGGACGAGGAGGCAGAAAGATTGTAAGAGCCAGAGAGGTGGATGACCTCAAGGAAACAGAATATTCAGACTCAGGAACTCACAGCCATGATGCCAGCATGCATTAGTCACTTTTCTGTTGCTGTGATAAATCCACCATGACCAAGGGAACTTATAAAAGGAAAAGTTTATTTGAGCTTATGATTGATGGTTCCAGGGAATTAGAGTCCATTGTGGTGGGAAGCATGGTGGTCGGGGCTGGAGCAGCAAGCCAAGGTTCACATCTCGCAATGAGCACAGGAAGCAGAGAGAGAGAGACTGGAGACCACAAGGCTTGTTAAACGCACTAAGCCCACCCCCAGTGACGTACTTCCTCCAGTGTGGCCACACCTTCTAAGACCTCCAAAACAGTGCCACAAACTGGAGACAAAATGTCTGAATACTTAAAGCCTATGGGGGATATTCTCATTCAAACCACCACAATACACAAGTCCCATGCAGGCTCAAACCAGATGAATCCCAACATAGGCATGGGGAAGTGGGTAAGAAGTCTCAATCCAGTCTAAGGAACTTTTAGCAGTTTGCTAGATAGTGGGAGGGGGGAAAACAAGTGTCTTATAGGGATAGGATTCTTGCTGGGCCCAGTGGATGGACCTACAGTGAAGGATACTGGGGACACAAATCGTACTATAAAAGCTGTGTTGTATACATAAGAGAGTACATTAAAGTGGCAGGGGCAGTGGGAGGAGATGCAGCTAGGATCTATAAATCATCAAATTATATTTTATGGAAATTGTAAAAAATTAACAAAAAAATTAAAAGATGTATATTTAAAGTGTGTGCTTGTGTGTGTGTCTCTGTACTTGAGTGCAGCCCACAGAGGTCAGAACAGGTCACTGGATCCCCTGCAGCTGGAGTTGGAGGTGGTCGTGAGCCACTCACCAGTGGCTCTTAACTGCTGGTCATCGCTCCACTGCCATCCTCTTAATGAAATGACTTCTACTTTTTGTTGCTTGTTCGAGTGATTTCTTATGCATTTTGGCAAGGACTCTCACTAATGAATATCCAGCAGGTTTAGGTCATCTCTTTGTCTCACTTTACTTTTGGTTGCTCAGCCCATACTCTGGACTACACTTGCAAAATAATGGGAACTGAAACACGAGCCACTCAATGTGACAACGTAACGTTTCCCAGGGCAATAAGGAGGCTTCACTTTGCAATTGGCATTTGTTAATATGCTCATTATCCCAGCTGGATTAGAAATATACAAACCTCAAAGCATAATTAGGCAGACCCTATAGCAAAGCATTTGTAAATATGGTGGGTGAAAACTAATGAAGATGATTTTGAGATACCTGATTCAGTTGGTCTCAGTTTCCAAACAAAATATTAATTAAAAAAGTCAGTCTTCACAGAGGGAACTATTTCTCTGTTTTCAGCATAAGCTCGCCTCCAATAACATGAAGCGCTTGGGCTATCCAGCAACTGAATAATGCAGCTTTTTATTAGACATGGTTTCCTTGATAAGGGGCAAAAATTACATTTCAGATTCTGCTCTCTCTCTTGCATCTTTGCTATAAATTTTCCCCAGATTAGTGCCATTAATCATATTTTGTAGACAAAGAAATGAGCTATGCAGTAGGGAGTCATCCTTTTAAAGGTTTTTAAAAGTTTAGAAGACAAAGGTAGATTTCACTTTTCCAGGTTTTACTGAGTAGCAATCTTTCAAGAAGACACATTTAGTAATTTACAAATAATTTGAGGAAAACAACCATGAAAATAATAACACAATCACCTCATTCTCTGCTAGCTTTTCTTTAGTCATAGTGAAATTCCTAAACTACTAATATGGTATAATCATTTACCATTATTGAAACCAATATGTTTATTTTAAGGAACAAATTACGTAAGAGTGAGTTGGAGACAAAATCACAGAGTTTGGTTGTTGTGAAATAATAGTTCTGGCATTTGTGTTTCATGTTCATTGATGTCATCACACACCACCACAATGGAGACATCATGTACTGTTTTCACGCTGAAGATATGAGAAAAATATGTTCTTGTCACAAAACAGAGTCTGTGACAAAGGTCAAAACATACAAAGCCAGACATGATGGTGCACACCTTTAATCCCAGCACTTAGTGGGTTCAATGCCAGCCTGAGGTTATAGGGAGACCCTATTTCAGAAAACAAAAATGAAACAAAAGACCCCAAAAGGTCAATGTATAAAGATAGATTACATATCTACACTACTGTAATCCAAACACATATATTAAGAAACCATTTACTAGCCAGGCATGGTGGTGCATGCCTTTAATCCCAGCACTTGGGAGGCAGAGGCAGGCGGATCTTTATGAGTTCAAGGCCAGCCTGGTCTACAGAGTGAGCTCTAGGACAGCTGATACTAAAAGGGAGACCCTGTCCCAAAAATACCAAAAAAAAAAAAAGGAAACCATTTACAAAGACAAAAACCTCTAGTTCAGCTAATCAAGGAACTACTTCAAAAGGTTCATTCACAGGATTTTAATGTGAAGAACTGTACATTTATATTAAGGAACTTAAAGAAGATTGTGGTGAATTCATCTCTGCTTGTTGGTTTGATATTGTAAAAACAAGGTGTTCTGGTTTGTCTTCCATTGCTGTGACAAAACACTCTGACCGACACCAACTTGGGGAGGAAAGGGTTTATTCAGCTCACATTTCCTGGATCATAGTTCATCACTTAGGGAACCCAAGGCAGGAACTCAGGGCAGGACCCTGGAGGCAGGAGCTGAAGCACAGGCCATGGAGAAATGCTGTTCGCTGGCTTGCTCCCCTGGCTCATGCCCAGCCTGCCTTCTTATACCATACACAAGCACCTGCCCAGGGTGGCACCACTCATTGTGGGCTGGGCCCTTCCACACTGCTCGACCATCAAGCCAATACTCCACAGATGTGGCCACAGGCCAATCCAATGGAGCCAATTTCCCAATTGAGGCTCCCTCAACCCAGGTGTATCAAGTTGACACTATAGCTATCCAGCACACAATGTAAGTAGAAGCAAAATCTTAAGTTTTGCATAAAACCTGCCAAGCATATTCTAAAACTCTTATGATGAAAGATAGAGCCAAGAATATGCAAATGAAGTTTAGTGAAAAATTAATGAGACCAGGAACTAACACTAACCGAAAGCATTAACTGGGATGATAAATACAACATGATATTGACAGAAGGATAGAAAAAAACAACAACAACAGATGAATGATTGAACATTTAAAACAAAAATATGGTATCAAATTGAAGAGATTTTTTAAACAAGCTACAATAAACCACAAATGAAACAGGTAGAGATTAAATGTAACAAAACTCTCATTAGGACGCCCAGGCTCCAGTGGGTGGTCTTGAACCCATGCACCCCAGGAGAGCACTCATTGGAGTTGTTGAGCTATGAAAAGAAGATGTGAATTTGGGAGGGGGATGTGTCTGGGACAGGAGGCATTAGAGGGCAAATGGAGGGTTGATATGGTAAAAATATATTGTAGACATGTATAAAATTCTCTAAAATAATGAATAAAACAATTACAAAAATTTCTGATGTTAAAAAATGTTACAAACACTGGTAAGGGATATTTAGATGCTTTTAGTTACAGAAAATGTGTAGACTAGACAGATCTACATATCAGAGTTTCATGAGTATATATACCAAGAGTTCATTAAATAGGAAATTTACATGACAAGTACCTTCTTAAAATTACTTTATTTTATAGATAATTAAGAAATCAGAACAGTATCAAAATAAAGCATTACTTCATTATCCTCAGACTGAAAAAATTAAGTCTGATATTTACTACTTGTCTTTGCAAATTAAGGCCACTAAATTTTTACCATTTATAATGAAAATGCTTTTCAACTATTTTGACTTTGTATCTTTTTTAAAGTGAGTTTCTTTTTGTTTTTTATGAAGTTAATAAGACTTAACAGCCAGCCTGGTGACTCAGGCCTGTAATCCCAGACACTTGGGGGGCTGAGGTAAGATGATCTCCAAGTCCAAAACATGCCTGGGAAACTTAGTAAGATTCTGTCTCAAATAAGAAATGAATAAAAGACTGGGGATTTATCGTAACTCAGTGGTGGAGTGATTGCCTAGCACATAAGGGGAGAAGGTGCATGACCATATGGAAATAGAGCCTTACAGGATCCCAGAACCTTGCTCATGTGAACTTGCAGCAGTGGTGACAGCGTGCACAAGGCCCATGCAAATCAAGCAGACAAAAACATAGCATAGAATTGTGGAAATAGGCAGCAGGCCCCAATCTTAGCCAAAGAACTATTGAGCAGTTGATTCTTGCTGGGTGAGGAAGAGCTGATCTTCTTCTTCTTCTTTTTTTTTTTGTTTTTTAGGTCTGATCTTCTTCAAGAGAGTGACCCTAGATGGGCTGAGTAGACCCCATTGGATGAACTTTCACTGAGGAAAATGAGGGACACTCATTTGACTTGATACGCCTTAACATAAATAGCAAAATGCTTGACCAGTGATGGGTGCTATGGAAAGTCACCATTGGGGAAAGAGGAGATAAAGATGATGTGGTGTATGAAATGACAAAAAGTTAATTTTTAAAAAGGCTTTAGATTTAATCACTAGGAACACAAACACACATGTTTTTCTTTCTAACTAACTCTGATGGGTTTGCAATACTATCAAATTATTAACTTTGGATATTAAAATTTTACTTGTCATGCAATACTAAGTAGAATTCTGATTACTATGTTTAATAAAACATTCAAAGTTAACACATTTTTTAGATAAAGCAGAGCTTAGAATATTTTTTTTTCACTGCTGAATGCATTTTAGTTTTTCTTTAATTTTTTATTGATATTTTGTGATTTCAGTAATATTTCTTAATAAAGTTTGTGCACATTCCTCCATCCATGCCATTCCCAGATCTCTGCATTCTGCCAACACATTTACGTCCTGTCTTGCTCTTTTCTCAGTCTTTTTTAACTTTACTTTTTTTTTTTTTAAGTTAATGTTAATATATGAGGGTTTTGTGCATTTCGTACATCATTTCCAATTCAGATCAGCAATCCCTTTCGCGTCCCCCCCACCCCACCCCATCCCGATCATGTATTCTGCCATAACAACTGTCCTGCATCTTTCAGGTTTTTTTTTGTTTTTTTCATTTTTTTAGCTATAAGTGTATCCATGAGTATACAGCATCCGTTCGTGCAAAACCATCGACAGACTGTTGTGCCCAAACCCCCACAGTCCCACCATTCACTCGGGGGGGTTGACAGGTTTTTGTTCAATCAAGTTGATCAAATGAGTGTCCAGACTACATCTTATGTAGTTTCGTCACCCAATCGCAGCCTTACATTCTAACACGCACCGCTCTTCCGCGATTGTTCCCTAGGGCTCAGGAAAACGGGGCACAGGTGGATGAGACAGTAAAACTGTCCATCTCTCTCTGAGCTGTTGACTTGGATTCTGGCCAATTCTGGCTGTTTCCTCTTTCATGGGCTGACAGTTTCTTAGGTTTTTTTCAGATCCTACTAATGAAGCCACAAGCCTACATCCTCTACAAGTTAGGAGATGTTATAAGCCACAGTAAGACCCTGTCATATTTATCAGGGGGTAAAAATGTAATTCATGGATTAACATATCATCCAAACATATGTGTCTATGCCAAAGTAACCTACCATAACTATTAGTGCTTAGAATATTTTTAAACATAATGCCTTTCTTGTAGGTTGGTTTTTAAAGGCATTCTTCAATATATTTGAGTAGTTTGCTTTATTTCTAACTCATTAACAGTGTCTTGGACAGTGGCTCAGCTGTTAAGGGCACTTGCAGAGGACCTGGCTGTGGTTCCCAGCACTTACATGGAGGCTCACAACTGTCTGTAACTCCAGTTCCAGGGGATGCAATGCCCTCTTCTGGTCCTCACAAACATTGTGTGTAAAGTATATTCACATACATACAGGCAAGATACTCCTCCACATAAAAAATAAATAAATAATAAAATAAAGAGTGTTTTGATAGGTTTAGTGTTGCTTTTATTCCTTTTTTTTTGTCTTTTCAAGACAGGGTCTCTCTGTAGCCCCAGCTGCCCTGGAACTCACTCTGTAGACCAGGCTGGCCTTGAACTCACAAAGATCCACCTGCTTCTGATTCCCGAGTGCTAAGATTAAAGGCATGCGCCACCACGCCTGGCTGATTTAGTGTTGCTTTAATTCTTAATGGATATCGAAATTTATCATTTGCTTTTATTACATCTACTGAAACATGTTTTTTTATTTAATTGCTAATAAAAATTTTAATATGTTAATAATGGTGAATCAGAATAATAAATGTTCTAATGACGATTAGCATCCTGAAATAAATGAAACTCAGAGTGGACAGTCTTTCTGTCTAGTACTATATTTCCTTCATTAATTTTCTGTTTTGGTATTTTAATCAGAACATTTTGATAGAAAAAAATGTGCCTATGGATATTCTTTCTTCAACTATCTTTGTATCCAGTTTTTAGTAACCTCATTAAATGAGTTATGTTATATGTAGATCCTCCTTATCTATTTTCTGAAAAATATGTTTCTTTGATATCAGAAGAATATTTAATTTGAGTGCTGGATCAAAACAACAAATACATCAAAAATAATTTTTAAAAAGAACACTTAATTTTTTATAGAACACTAATAAATATGTCTAGTTCAAATCTTCGGGAGTGTTGAAGTGAGAGAGATTCTTTAATTCTTATGTATTATTTCATGGATGAGTTTTAATCACTTTAATTTTCCTTTAAAATTATCCATTTAATATAGGGTAAGTTACAGCTGTATGCTGTTTATAGCATTTGCTCAGTATGGTTATTTGAAAAAGTATGTCCCCAATAGGCTCAAACTATTTGGAAATTTTTTCCCTGGTTGGGGAGGAGTTAGTAGGTGCAGCCATGCTTGAGGAACCACGTCACTGGGTTAGGCTGAGAGTAGGTGTGGCCACGCTTGAGGAACCACATCACTGTGTTAGGCTGAGAGGTCTTCAGCCTTGCTGGATTTCCAGTCTCTCTGTTTCCTGTGCCTGCTTGGGGATGTGATCACTTTTCTAAGTCCTTCTATGCCTCCTTGCCTGCCCTCCATTATGGACTCTCCCCCGAAACAAACTTTTCCTTTTATAAGTCGTCTTGGCGAGGGTACTTTCTGTTATGTAAATATTTTATCAGCTTTTGTGTGTTTCACACAGAACATCTTAAACATCTTTTTTTTTTTTCTGTATGTGTATCAATGCGCTGTCTGCATGCAGGTTTGTGCACCCGTGTCATGCAACGCCATGGAGGTCAGAAGAGGGTCTCAGATTCCCCTGGAACTGGAGTTCTCCTGGAATTGGAGTCTCAGACGGCTCTCGGTCGCCATGTGGGTGCTGGGGATCGAACCCTGGTCCTCTGTAAGAGGGGTCGGCGCTCCTAACCGCTAGGCCATACCTCCAGCCCCTTAAACATCTTTATACCTCCTTCCCCAATGTCACTGTCCCATAACTCCTTCCCCCACTGGAATTCGTGCATTCTGTCATTTGTGTATGTTTCTCAGTGCAAGTTCATCCACTGAGGTCTAAGCCCATTTAAGATCAGCTCTTCTTCACCCAGCAGTAATCAGCTGCCAATAGTTCTAAGACTGGAGTCTGCTGCCCATTTCCACAGTTCTGTGTTGGGCTTTTGTATGCTTGAATTTGCATGGGTCTCATGCAGGCTGACAGCATTCCTATAAATTCACATGAGCAATGTCCTAGGAGCCTGTAGGACTCTCTGTATGGTCATGCATCACCTACTTGGTTCTTACAATCTGTCTCCCATATTCTTCAAAGGTCCCTGAGCCTTGGGTGGTGGAGTTTAATATAAGAATCCTGCACACTCTACACTTGGCCATTTGTGTCTTTTTGTGTTCACAGCCCTCTGTTGCATGACTGAGCTTCATTGCTGAGAATTGAGAGATGCCTCAGTGTTCTCTCTACCCCTTGTTCCACTAAGTTCTGTGAACCTTAGGTGTAGAGGTTGCATTGTTGGTGTGTCAGTTAGGCTTGGGAAATTCATAGAAAAATCTCTGTGCGTGACCAGTTATTGAACTCTGTAATAATCTTCGTTGTTAAAGAAGCTTCTTTGATGAGTGGTGACTGAGATACTTGTCTGTAAATATAAGAATGTATATTTTGCACAAGGTAAGAAATTACATTAGTCTAGGGCTGTGACAGACTTGGGGTTCTCTCTAAGATCTGTACTTCTCCAGCCCCATGTATTTGGCTATGTTTACAGTACCACACATGGGTTCCTCCCACTGAGTGGGCTTTAAGTCCAGTTAGGTAGCTGTTGATAACCTGCAAGATAAAAGTGCCACTACTGTCTCAATATGGTTTCCTGTACTGGTCATTGATTCAGTTATTAGTCCTTAAAGCTGGAGTCAAACCATGGATTGTTCTTTTCCCTTAACAGCTTGTGTTGTGCTCTCCAAAGCTATGAGAGCTAGTCTTCAGGGGAAGTGGCTTTCAGGTCAGTTCCAGCTTCATTGCTCCAAATCCTGTGTCTGAAGTATATCCTGTCTTCAGCAATAAGGTCTCACCTTCAAGTTCTCAGAGACAGTTCATGGGCTGTGGCAATAACCTGCATAATTTTGGGAGTCTCCTGGCCAAACAACTCAAAGGAAGGTTTCTCCTGTCTGGCACTCTTTCCTGTTATGTAGCCTTCAGCTATGTACATGTGCTCATGTAGAGATACTATATGTGTGATTTTTCAGTAGGTTTTTGGTCTAATATGATTCCCTCTGGATTTTTATATGAACTAGGCATTATTTCTCTCTTCTCGCTATGGTGACAGTATTTTACCACAGCAACAGAAAAGTAACCAATATAGTTACTTTCATTTCTAATAGTGTAATCAGCTTTAATAAGACATGGTTTATTTTTAAAAACACTCCTTTTTTAAAATATTTTTTAATTTATTTTTAATTAAAAAAATTTTTTTTTATGTGTATGAGTGTACTGTCTGCATGTAGGTTGGTGCACCCGTGTCATGCAAAGCTGAGGAGGTCAGAAGAGGGTGTCGGATTCCCTTGGAACTGCAGTTAAAGATGGTTCTTAGCCGCAATGTGGGTGCTGGGAATTGAACCCAGGTCCTCTGCAAGAGCAGTCGGTGCTCTTAACTGCTGACCCATCTCTCCAGCCCCAACACTTAATTTTTAAAATGTATTGTAAAATAAAACATGTCTGTTCTAATAAGGAAGAAAATGTGAATGTTTCCTCTTTCAACTCGCCAGCATTTCCTGAGAGCTCTATTGTTATATAGCTATCACCGAGGATCAAGCTGTAGTAAGAGTGGTTGGGGAAATGGGTCTGCAAGCATGAGGACAGGAGTCCAGATTCCTAGCACCCACATAAAAAGGTTGGGAAGCATGGTGGCCTGCCTGTAATCCTAGAGGCAGAAACAGGATCCCCCAAGCTAGCTAGGTAGAATATCTGGATCATAGAGTTCTAGGTTCAGCAAGATATCCTGCCTCGTAAATAACATGTAGAGTAATAGAGGAAGATACCTGTTGTCAACTTCTGGCCTTCACAGACATATGCAAACATACGTATACACACAGATAAAATTAAACACCAGAAAAAGTAAAATAATGTTAAAATAGTACAAAGTATAGTATTAGTATCTTTGTTATTCCTTTTAAATTCTATGTTAGTTTTTAGGCTTAATAAAAATTTAATCTAGACTGTTCACATCTTTTCTCCTTGGTTTTCCATACGTACTAGTGTGATTTTTTTAAAAAATTGCTTTAAAAAAATAATATATGTTGCTATTTTCTTTTGAATTTTTTTACAGTTGAAAATGGCGAACATTGTGATTTTACAATTCTAAGAAATATGTTGATAAGGTAAGTGTGTCCAATGATAAAAGTAGCAAAAGGCTTTTTTGTGCTAAGTAAAGTTAGGAGACTGAATTTCTCTAAGTGGTTCTACTTTAAGTTGTCATCTTGGTTCTATCAATGAAGTATAAATACTGTATGGAGACCATTAGATTCCTTATCCAAGTCTTTAAAGACATTTGCAGAAATACAAAACAAGTAGTGTTGCTAGGAAATTATTGTATTGTTTTNCTTTCTGATGTTCTCAATGTAGCTTGTTAATAAGAGGCTTCTAAAGACCAGTTTTATGTCCACAGCAAAACCGGATGGAAGATCCTGAGATTTCCCAGGAACTTCTTCCTCCTTCCTTGACAAATGCAAAACTCCCCAAAGTATTCTCAGTTTCCACCAGACTGATGCATTTGTCTGCATGTTTTTTGGGGGGGTATATTTCCCCCTAGCTTTTCCCCTAGCTAGATCCTATCAATTTTACTGGTCTTTATAAAGGACCGTCATTTGGATTCTTTTTCTTTTCAATTTCATTGGTTTATTTGGAACCCCCCTTTTCTAATTTCCAAATGTAGGAGCTTAAATGATCAATTTCTATCCCCAACCACCACTTTTCCCACCAAATTTCATGTGTTCTCTTTTGAAAAAGCAAAACCCACTGAGCTGCTTAATGCAGGCAATATGTGTGTGGATGTAGGGACATCTCCAGGAGCATGGTTAGGCTCTCAGGGGCCACATCCCTGAAAAGAACTGACTCTCCTTTCTCTAGTAGCCATAAATTGCCAATAGCTCCTCCCCTAGCAGTGGGGTTTCCTGAGCCCTACCCCAACCATGCTGGGATTTTTTTTTTCTGTCTTGATCTTGTGCATTTAGCCACAGTTGCTGTTGATTTATATGTGAAACTTCCCTGTTGTGTCCAGAAAGCATGTTTCCTTATAGTCATTCATTACTGATGACTCTTAGAACCTTTCTTACCCATCTTCTGGACTGATCCCTGAGCCTTGGGGGTACGGTGTGATGCAAATGTTTCATTTAGGGGTGGGTACTCCACAATTTATTATTCCTTGTACATGGACCAGTTGTGGTTGCTGTGTTAACAGCATCTATTGCAAGTAACTTCTCTGATAAGGGCTGAGAGATGCACCTAAATATGGGTATAGTTTAATTCCTTGGGAGTAGGTTTAATACTGTGTTCATTTAGCAGATTAATTGCAGTAGGTTCTCTATGTAGGAAGGCCTATGACCTATCTGGCCTTGTGTTCTTAGTCCCAACAACAGTGCCAGGTGTATGTTCTACCTTGTAGAGTATTCCTTAAGTCCAACTAGAGTAGTTGGTTACACCTATGACATTGGCTTCACTACTGCAGCAGTGGGCATATTGTATGAACTCACAGCAGCTGCGACTGCATGCACAAGACTCACTGTTCTGCTCTAGGGCCTGTGGTGTATGCTACCACAGATTTTTTTGCCTAGTTAACAGTACCAGGCATAGGTTTCATCTGTGGACTAGTCGTTAAATCCAATCAGAAAGTGATTGATTACTCTCATAACATTCCTGATGCTTTGTACCAGTGGGCTTACCTTGGCCAGCCAATCGTTTTGATATACTCTGACAATGTCTTTTAATTAGTGTATGCAATAGAGCTACAATAATATTTACCATACCATTTTACTGTTTTGTTTTTGTTACTCTCCTAATCCATTATTTATTTTCATTTTAAATGAGTATGTGGATATTTCCGTCCATCAACATATCGGCTATGTACTTTAAAATATTTCATTTATCCTTTGACCACTTAATACAGGGATAGAATGTACTTTGATCATCATCACCATCATCCTAGTTATTTATCTCCTACTCCTCCTGATCCCTTTTTTCTTCCAAATTCCCACTCCTATATTCCTGTCTTTTTCTTTTTGTGTTTCACTGATTTTAATTAGAGTTGCTTGTGTAAATATGGGCAAGGGTTATTTAATGGATTATGGGGTACTTACCAATGGCTACATCACTGAAGGAAAAGATCCCTCCTCCCCAGAAAGCATCAACTGCCAATAGCTTCTCAAGGAGGTGTGGGGCCTCATGAGCTCCTCCCGTTTCCATAGACTGCTGATGGGACCCATACTCTATAGGTCTTGTGTAGATAACCAGAGATGGTGTGCATTCATCAATGCAACAGCCATATCATGTGAGAAGACAATGTTTCACAGCACTCCTCTCCATCCTCCAGCTTTTACCGTCTCTTACCTTCTTTCTGCTCCCTCTTCCATGATGAACAGAAATTCTCTGAATGGGTGGAAAATGTTGCTCTCTGAAACCATAGGTTGTTAAATGAAAATCCCAGGGCTAGTGATGGGATATCTCCCTATTAGCTGTTTTCCAGGGAGGATCTAAATGCCTCCGAACAATGCAGGCTACTGCAATTACTCTTGGTTCCTGCTATAACTAGACAATGGTACTGCTGAGAAGCCCACAGAGTTTGATTGCAGGACTTAAATTAGTCAAGCTGGAACTGAGCTAGAAGCTTCTTCCCTGCTGCTTATCCTTCACAGTGTGCAAAGGTGCTATGGAGGTTGCTGCAGGAGAAATTAAACAATGGTCTTACCCTGATGAGGATCCTGCATGCTACAGTACTAACAGGAAACAATGGCTCAAGTGTTATGGGGTTAATAAACCACTTTCTGTTTTTATTTGACATGTGCTCCACATGTGTCATGCTATAAACCTGGTCAAAAGCCCATGGCTATGGATGTCACAGATCCTAGAGGGACCCATTACTATTCTTTTTGCTAAATAGATATATGTCAAAATACCTTCTTAATATTTCTGTTTATATCCATAATTTATCTTGAGATCTTGGTCATAGAAGCTTCTTTTCTGCAGTAGATGGAAGTTAATGTAGAAACTAATAACTAGTCAAAGAGTTAAGAATAAGGACATCTATGTCACCCCCATGTTATATACCATCTAAAAATATTTTTTAATCTAAAAAACAAAGTTTCATAGGATTACTCACTATCTTTCAGCTCTTACCCTACAAATTTTCTGCCCCATTTTCCAAGCTATTCCCTGGGTCTTGGAAGGGTTGAGGTAGATGACGTAGGGCTGAACACTCAATAGACATTTATTTTCAACATTTTGACCATTTATTTGTTTTATATTAGCTGGTGCACACTGGGGGAAAAACAAGATTCTCAGGCCAAGGTAGATAGCCCTACTTGTCTTAGGGTATACATATGAATGTTAGAAGGACGTTTGACTACATATGCATTTAGCTTAACATCAATAGTAAATTCCCCCTTGAGGGCCTGTGAAATCCTTCCCCATCCCTTTTTGCCCATGTTTACAGGAGTAGATATATCTTCCTATGTCATGGGGCTCAGATCCAAACAGAAAGTGGTTCTTACGAAACTGTCTTCTGTAGAAGGCATGGCAGATGTAACCATGAACATGCAGCAGCTATGTATCTGCATAAGACCTTGACAAAAAATGAGACAAAAATAGGAAGGAGATTATTTGAGAAGGAGGAAGTCTAATGAAATTGTCAAAAATTTAAAAACCAACATTTTTCATAGTTACCCTAGAATTGTGAATATACAAGTATGCTGAGTTACCTTCAAATAACACTACACCTCTTCACAGGCAGTGCAAGTAACTGAATACATTTTGTTATTATTATTTTGAATCAACTGTTGTCCTTTATTTTTTCTCTTTTTTATGTTTAGGAGTTCACATTTTTCCCTTTAATTTTATACTACTCTAATATATGAATACCTACCCTCCCTCCATACATATAGTACAATTACAAAATCTGAAAATAAGTGATGAGTTAATTCTAGAGCCTGTTAAGGAATTCACATTATAACGGCATAGTTGCTTTCATGTAAAAAGAAAGATAACATTAACTTTGCTCAGCTTGCCTTTCAACTATGGATTTGGTGTTAGCATCACAAATGAGAGATACCATTCGTCATTTGATTTTTTGGGGACTGTGTTACTTCACTTAGCATAACAGCTTCAAGTTCCATCCATTTACCTGCAAAGTTCTTGATGTCATCTTTTTTTACGGCTGCATAGAACTCCATTGTGTGGATGTACCACATTTTCTCTATCCACTCATCAGTTGAAAGGCACTTGGGTTGCTTCCAGTCTTTGCTGTTGTGAAGAGAGCTGCAATAAACATAGCTGTGCATGTATCTCTGCAATACGAGGAGTCTTTTGGGTATATACCCAGGAGTGGTATGACTGGGTCAGGTGGTAGGCTCATTTTCAGTTTCTTGAGAGTTCTTCACACTGCTTTCCATAGGGGTTGCATGAGCTTGCATTCCCACCAATAGTGGATGAATGTTCTCCTTTCCCTACAACCTCTCTAGCATTTGGTATCCTTTGTTTTCTGGATAATAGCTAGTCTTATTGGAGGAAGATGAAATCTTAAGGTGGTTTTAATTTGCATTTCCTTAATTATTAGTGATACTGAACACTTTTTAAGATGTTTCTCAGCCATCTTTACTTCTTCATTTGTGAAGTCTCTGTTCAGCTCTTTACTTCATCTTTTGAGTAGGTCATTTGTTTTCTTACTCCTTTGTTTTGTTGAGTAGTTTATACACTTTGGATGTTAATGCTCTAGATCAGTTAAGACTAAAAAAGGGGGAAGGCACTGTAGAGATGGCTCAGCAGTTAAGAGCACTGGTTGCTCTTACAGAATACCTGAGTTCAATCCCCAGCACCTACATGGTGGCTAACAACCATCCATAATTCCAGTTAAGGAGGAACCTGAAGCTCTCTTCTGACCTCTGTGGGCATTGCATGACACATGTACACTTACCTACAGGCAGACAATATGCTAACACATAAAATAAAAATAACAAATAAAATATTTTTATGTGAAAAAAATAAGAAAATGATTTTCTTGCCAGGTATATTGGTTAACAATATGTACTCAGAGGGCAGAAACAAGAGGATCTTTGTGAGATCAAGGCCAGTCTGGTCTACATAATGAGTCCCAGGCCAGCTGAACCTACAAGAATACTCTGTCTGAAAAAGACAAAAGGGACAGGGTCTTTTATCTTCACTTTTTCATTGTATATTTCTTTAGATAGATTCAAACTTCTAACCTACCCATTTTTCTTCTCTCTGATGAATTTTTTCATGCTTTTTGAAAGGGAGGTCTATTAGAGATAAAATCTCTATTTTCTGAAAAGATCTTCATTCCTCCTTCATTTTTGAAGAATAACTTGGTTGGGTACAGAACTTCATGGTTGTTTTTTTTTATTGCCCTCTCAACACTGATGGGGCTCCATTAGAGCTTTAATATGTTGGGTTTTTTCATACTACCTGAATTAGCATGCCAGTGATTGCTTGTAGATTTTTGAAATTTGTGGCACATTATTGTAATCATTATGACCTGTATTCACGCTGCCATACAGCAGTATACCAGGGGGTCTTGCTACTTTCTTACACCCATTGGTCAACCTATCTCCATTCCTCTCTTCCCTTCTAGTCTCCATAGCATCTGATAACCACCTCCTAGTCTCAATTTCTATGAATTCAACTTGTTTAGAATCCGCATATGGGTGAGATAATTTGATATTTGCCTTTTGGTATCTGCTTTATTCTGTTCCTTCAAAGTTGTTATAAGGGACAGAATTTCATTTATGTATTCTACCAACACTTTTAAGATGAGTATGCCTGGAGCTTGAGAAATTATGAATTAACATTGCATTCTAATACTTTAGGAAACAGTAGAGCATTGTTTCAATATTTCTATCTTAAATTATAAATTATATATACTTATATTCTTATAAAATGTGACATTTGTGGATTTATTTTGTCTATCTATCTATCTATCTATCTATCTATCTATCTATCTATCTATCCATCCATCCTAATGCTGCATACCTGAAAGTATCTCATGGGTTCCTATTCACTTTCTTCAGGAAGAAGCTTAAGTTTTCAATATTAGTTACGATATTGGCTCTTCTGAAGAAAACTATACCATATTGCTGAGTTGGATTATCAGTGTAGGGTATGTAACATCCATCTTATGACCAACTGTAGTCAGATCCTTTAATTAATGGCTGGGGAATCTGCTTTATCTTGTAAAAAGGATACACTCTAATTGTGATTCAAATTAAAGAGCCTAATGAAAGTGACCACCAAGCAATTGATCAAAACTAATGAGTAAGTAGTTTTGCTTTAGTTAAGTAAACCTCTTGTTTGTTTAGCATAAATACTTTTAGAGTCTTAACTGAGATTATTGATGAATCAGAACCTCTAGGGAAAATATAGCCAATTATTGTCATTGTGGGGGCTATTTTTAAAGGGAATTGTTCTAAAAATGGTATAGTTTCTTCTTTCTATTCAATAACTAGTATAATATTTATGTATGATATATCTTGGGACAAAGAAGAAAAAGAAATATATAGCCAGTGATGAAAAGGAGTGAAAAATAATGAGAGCAGTGGATTTTGCCATTTGGTATGATTCTTTTCAGGGAATTTTAGTCTTCATGTTACTTTCAAAACTTCTTTTCTAGAGTTTAAGTTTTTAGTTATCTTTTTAAGCTAAACAATATTTCGTGTTGATTATTATCCTGATCACATATGTACACTATTATAGGCATTATTATTAAGAATATACTAATACTGGGGCTGGAGAGATGGCTCAGTAGTTAAGAGCACTGGCTACTCTTGAGGAAGACCTGGATTAGAATCCCAGCACCCATGTGGCAGCTAACAGCCTTCCATAACTCCAGTTCTAGGCAATCCTTCTGGCCTCTGCAGGTACTGCATGATATAGGTGCACTTACATATGTGCAGGGATAGCACACACATAAAATAATTTAACAACAAAATAAATAATAAAAGACTATCATAACATTTATGACAAGGATCCATGGGTTAATAATCCTTTTCTTAATATTCTATTTATTATTTTTATTTTATGTGTATGAGTATATTTTCTGCAAGGCAGAGGATCTTAATCATTGAGCCATCTCTCCAGCCCAAGAGTTCATAATTCTAAGACATGTTTTGGTAACATAGTTTTCTAGACTTTGATTTCTCTCCTGTAGAAGTGCTTAATATATGCTGCAACATTAACAAGATAACTATGAGAAATGAGTGCCTAAGCAGAGACATTCAAAATGTATGCAGACTCAAGTTCACAACTTGTGTTAGTGACTAAATGACAAATATTAGAAAACTAACTTGATATGATAAACTTTTGCCTTTTCAAATAAGAAGTATTAATTCTTCTCTTATGAATTACTAATGTAATTCATGGATATGTTAATCCATGAATTACAATTTTCCCCCTGTTAAATATGACAGGGTCTTACTGTGGCTTATAACATCTCCTAACCTGTAGAGGGTGTAAGCTTGTGGCATCAGCCATGGGTTATTTCTCCAAGGGGAGAGCCAATGGCCAATTCATAAGAGAAGAATTAATACTTCTTATTTGAAATGTTTGACTATTATGACTATTAAAAATGTTTAATTTGTAAATTTTAACTGAATTTTATTTATTTCACACAGAATATCTAAATCATCTCTATACCCCCTTCTCCATTGGAATTCATACATTCTGCCATCTGTGTCAAGGCCCATTGTGTCAAGTTATTGTCCCCAGATGTCCTTCAGTGCAAGTTCACTGAGGTCTAGTTATCCTATCTAGAATCCCTCCCTTTAAGAAGATCTGCTCTTTCTTACCCAGCAGTAATCAGGTGCCAATAATTCTTCAGCTAAGATTGGGGCTTTTGCTCATTTCCCCAGTTCTATGCTGTGCTTTTGTCTGCTTGAGCTTACATGGGTCAAGTATGTACTGATACCATTGCTATAGGTTCATCTGAGCAAGGTCCCAGGAGTCTATAGGACTTAATTTCCATATGGCCATACACCTCCTTTATGGCTCTGACAATCTTTGTGCCCCCTTTTCAACAATGGTCTCTGAGCCCTAGGTGGGTAGAATTTAACATAGAATCTTATTCTTTACATTTTTTTCTATTTTTGACCTTTTGTGTTCCTGGCCCTCTGTTGCATGAGGGAGCTTCATCAATGAATTGATGAGAATTGAGGAGTGATATATTATTGTTCTCTTTACCCCTTGTTCCACTATGTTCTGTGAGCCTTAGGTGTAGAGGTTGCATCATAGATGTGCCATGCACGAGTGGGG
Organism: Rhizomys pruinosus; assembly: GCA_009823505.1. Classification (NCBI taxonomy): domain Eukaryota; kingdom Metazoa; phylum Chordata; class Mammalia; order Rodentia; family Spalacidae; genus Rhizomys; species Rhizomys pruinosus. Next base: position 851,767 of record VZQC01013330.1, on the reverse strand, counting down.
AATTCACAGACAATCTTTATGTATCTTATTAAAAATAAAAATGACTATTTTAAAAGATGTTTTTATTTATGTGTTTGGGCATTTTCCCTGTATAAACTGTACTTTGTGCATGCAGTCCCCTCAGAAATCAGATGACAGACAGACAGCAGGACCACAGGGTACCAGCATCCTGGCCAAGGGAGAAAATCCCCCCACCCCCCTGCTGTGGTGCAGGTGATCCAGTGGGCACAGTGTTAGTGATTCTAGGCTGTACAGCCAACATAGAGGAACTGGCCAGCAGGAGGCAGAGTGAGTGACCAACCAGTCCTCCATGTCAACTTTTGAGATTAGCACCAGAATCCAAACAACAAAATAAACCTACATGCCAAAAACACAATGAAAAAAAAAATAACATGGGAAAAGCTCATAATATATCCACACCAAACTCTACCAATCCTATAGAAGATCACTACAATGAGATTCCCTTGGAAGGAAACCAAGACATGGAACTTGAAAAAAGAAACTGACCAGCAAAGCACGGGGCTACAAGAAGAGAATGACAAGCTCCAAAAGGAAGTGGAAATACTAAATAAATCACAGGATGAAAGGAAAAAGGAAATTGAACATTCATCCAATCAACAGGAAAGGATTGGAAAAAGCCCCAGAAGCAGAATGGAAGAAGCAGAAAAAAGACTATCAGACCTGCAGGATAACATGGAACAACTAGCAAGCTCAAGTAAAGATTATGAAAAAATTTAAAAACACAAGAGTGGAACAACCAGGAAATGTGAGACACTATGAAAAGACCAAATCTTCACATCATAGGGATAGAGTAAGGAGAAGAATCCCAAGACAATGGTATTGATCAGATCTTCAATAGAATAATAGGAGAAAATTATAATAGAATAAATAGAAGAAAAATAAAAAAATAAATAGAAGAAGCACATAGAACACCAAATAGACAAGACAAGAAAAGAAATTCCCCAGACCATATCATAGTTAAAATGCTAGATGCTCAAAACAAAGACAAAATACTGAAATCCACAAGAGAAAAAGAAGTTACATATAAGGGGAAACCCATCAGAATCACAGCTGACATCTCAGTGCAAACTATGAAAGCCAAAAGAACATGGAGCAAAGCATTCCTAGTGCTAAATGACTTTAGATGCCAACCCAGACTACTATACCCAGCAAAAATGTTTATTATAGTTGAGAGAGAAAGAAAAATCATTCATGTCATAAACAAAATGAACGAATACATGTCAGACTTGAGATCAGGGATTTCCCAAGACCACCTGAAGCACAGGTAGGAGCTGGGTGCTTCAGCCAGGTGGATTGTTTGGTTTGATTCAATCGTCTTTGGCTTCATTGGCTTGTGTGGCTGTGGGGGCAGGATTGTCCTCCTAGCTGGTATAAAAGGTTGCCATGTTGCCACTGTGACACGAGATCAGGGATTTCTCAAGACCATCTGAAGCACAGGTATCAGGGCAGGCTAAACAGGAATCCCCCCCCCACCCCCTGCCAACTGGGATTGCCAAAAGAGTGTCCAAGTGGATTCTTTGGAGAAACTTCAGAACAGAAAGGGAAGAGTGAGTTAGACTTCCAATAGAAAGTCTAAAACTTAGACAAATCAACACTCCATAAGCAAGGAGAAAAGGAGAAAAACAAATCAAAGAAACAATGAAGGCATATGAAGGGGGCAAGAAAAGACTTCAACACAGTGAAGAGTTATTTGGGATTCACATTGGAGTACAGGCAAAGAGAAGCCCACATGCCAGGGACAGGAAGAAGGGACAACATGGGAAAGGTGCAGGATAATTCCACACCAAGATCTACCAACCCTGTGGAAGATTCCTACAGTGGGATCCCCCTGGGGATGGCTCAGGACACAGATCTTAGAAGTAAAATTGTGGACATACTCAAAGGAATAAAAAACTATAAACAACAAGTCAGAGAACTTAGTAGAGAGAATGAAAAACTCAAGAAGGACCGAGAGAGAGAGAGAGAGAGAGAGAGAGAGAGAGAGAGAGAGAGAGAGACCTATTTACTACCTTTCTCTGGAGAACCCTCCCTAATAATAGAAAGTCAGTAAATACCTATTGCATGAATAACTTTCACTCTTCATTTAGTTTTCTGCAGCTCCAATTCCTTCCCTTTCTGTTTGTTGAATGACTAACACTAAATTCACTAAATTCACCGTCTATTGGTTGATTCCTAGTAGCAGGCATTGGGTGCACACTGCACGCATGCCCCAGGCACACTAACCTCTCTCTGCCTGTGCTATCCCTTGCCCCCTCCTCAACACACATTTAATTCAACTTATCCTTCAAATTTCAGGTCAAATATCACATCTTCTGTGAATAAGAAACTATCCATCTATTCAGGAAACATGAATCGACTCCCTAGTATGTACCCAGCACTGGGTTCTGTTTGTCAAATAAACGCATGATTTCCCAAAAGGAAAAAGTTACAAAAAGAGAAGGTTGACATGATTATGAGAAACATATTAAAATTCCACTTGTTAAAGAGTCTTATGTTAGCAGCATTACAGACACTAAAAATATAGAAGTCAATTGCTCGGGTTCGATTTAGTCATCTCTGAAATGTACTCATCAGTCATCCAAAGGACTACAGGTCAGGAGTGTTTAGTACGGGAAGGCATATATTCATTTGAAAGCAAAAGGTCAAATAAATGCAACAGGTAGAAAGTATAAATTTGAATATGAGTGCAGAAGGTTGAGGGTAGTAAAGAAGGAAACTGGCAAAAGGTTTTCCAGTGACTATCGTGTTCACACCTCCTCCCCAGCTTCATCACTCATCAAAGGTGATCAGTCCAGGGTCCATGTCAGCACTAGCAAGCTAAAGCTTTATGTATGAGGTGAAAAGTAGTCTTCTTGGCATCCGCCTTGCACTGAGATTTGTGAGGATAACAGAGATTGACAGATTGAAAAGGTCACTGGTGCNAAGAGGGAAATTTATAGCCCTAAGTGCCCACATTAAAAAAATAAAAACAGAAAGGGAACGAATAAACGATCTAATACTGCAGCTAAAAACACTTGATAGACAACAACAAATGAACCCTAAACCGAACATACAGGAAGAAATAACAAAAATCAGAAGGGCTAATCAATGAAATAGAAACAAATAAAACAATACATACAAAGAATCAATGAATCCAAAACCTGTTTCTTTGAAAGGATAAACAAGATAGACAGACCTGTAGCCCAGTTAACCAAAAGAAAGAGCAACTACAAATCAATAGAATTCGTGAAGAAAGGGGAAATATCACAATAGACAATGAAAAGATCCAGATAATCATAAGGGAATACTTCAAAAACCTATACACTACTAAATCTGAAAACCTAAGAGAAATGGAGAAATATCTGAAATCCCGGGAATCAACAAAGCTTGACCAAGGAGAGATTGACAGTTTCAACAGACCCATAATATTTGAGGAAATTGAAAATGTAATTTTAAAATCTCCCAACTAAAAAAAGCACAGGCTCCTATGGTTTCACAGCCGAATTCTATAAAACATTTAATAAGGTCTTTCAACCATTACTACTCAAACTGTTCAGAAGGATACAGAGTGAAATCTCCCAAACTACTTCTGTGAAGTAGTTTTGGTGTTTCTAATACCAAAACCAGACAATGACACAACCAAAAAAGAAAGCTATAGACCCAGCTCATTAATGAACATACATGCAAAAATTCTTAACAAAATTCTTACAAATTGCATACAAACCCACATCAAAAAGATGTGAACAAATTTGATTCATGCCAGAGATACAGGGATGGTTCAACATATGTAAATCAATAAATATCATAAAACACATAAATGGACTGAAAGACAAAACCCACATGATCATCTCATCATCTCAACTGACACAGAAAAAAGCCTTTGGCAAAATCCAGCATCCCTTCATGCTTAAAGGCCTAAAGGGAAATGGACTGGAGGGAATATTCCTCAACATAATCAGAAACCCACAGCCAACATCATCCTAAATGGAGGGAAGTTAGAAGCATTCCCCTTAAAGGCAGGGACCCAGCAAGTCTTCTCCCTATTGCCCCTCCTCTTCAATATAGTGCTTGAAATGCTTGCTAGGGAAATAAGGCAAGAAAGGGAAATTAAAGGAGTACTAAATTGAAAAGAGGAAGTCAAAGTATCCCTTTTTGCAGATGATATGATAGTTTATGTAAGGAATGCTAAAAATTCCACCAGAAAACTCCTAGAAATGATTAAAAGTTTCAGTAAAGTGGCAAAATTAACCTAGAAAAATCAGTAGCCTTTCTTTATACCAACAATAAGCAACTGGAGAAGGAATATAAGGAGACTTGCCCAATCACAATAACCCCAAAAATACCTGGGAACAAACCTTACAAGGGACACCAAAAACATACAACAAAAAATTTAAACCCCTGAAGAAGGAGATTGAAGATGACATCAAAAGATGGAAAGACCTCCCATGCTCATGGATTGGGAAAATTAATATAGTAAAAATGTCCATTCTGCCCACATTAATATACGGATTTAATGCAACCCCAATAAAAAGTCCCATGAGCTTCTTCACAGACTGGAAAAAAATCCTTAAATTTATATGGAAAAATGAAAGACTCCGAATAGTTAAAGCAACCCTGAGTAAAAATGCAATACAAGGGGCATCACTTTACCAGACTTCAAACTATATTACAGGGCTGTAGTCATGAAGACTACCTGGTACTGGCACAAAAACAGACCCATTGACCAATGGAACAAAATTGAAGATCCAAACTTAGGCTCATACAATTTCAGCCACCTCGTATTTGACAAAGAGGCCAAAAAAGCTCAATGGAGGAAAGATATCATCTTCAGAAAATGGTGCTGGTAAAACTGGATCACCATTTGTAAAAGAACACAATTCAACCCCCACCTTTCACCCCGTACAAAACTCAGCTCCAAATGGATGAAAGATCCCAACGTGAAACCAAAAACCCTGAAGATGATAGAAGGAAAGGTTGGCAGCAACTTACAAGACATAGGTGTAGGGAATGACTTTCTAAGTGAAACAGCAGTTTGCAGGAATTAAAGCCAACAGTTAACAAATGGGACCTCATCAAACTCAAAAGCTTCTGTACAGCGAAAGAAACAATCAAGGAAATGAAGAGAAAATCCATACTGGGAGAAAAGCTTTACCAGTGATACATCTGACAGAGCATTAACATCCAGAATATGTAGACTACTCAAAAGCAAAGAATAAAGAAACAAATGACCTACTCAAAAGATGAAATAAAGAGCTGCCACTGAGGAAGTAAAGATGGCTGAGAAACATCTCAAAAAGTGTTCAATATTGCTAATAATTAAGGAAATGCAAATTAAATCCACTCTAAGATATTATCTCGGGGCTGGAGAGATGGTCTAGCGGTTGGGAGAGCCAACGCTCTTGCAGAGGACCCGGGTTCGATCCCCAGCACCCACATGGTGGCTGAGAACCGTCCGTAACTCCAATTCCAGGAGAACTCCAGTTCCAGAGGAATCCGACGCCCTCTTCTGACCTCCGCAGCATTGCACGACATGGGTGCACAGACCTACATGCGGACAGTACATTCATACACATAAAATAAATAAATAAAAATTAAAAAAAGATATTATCTCACTCGTATTAGACTGGCTAAGATCAAGAAACAAAAGACACCAAATGCTGGAGAGGTTGTGGGAAAAGGGGAACACTCATCCACTGCTAGTGGGAATGTAAACTCATACAACCACTGGAAAGCAGTGTGGAAAACCCTTAAAAGACTCAAAATGAGCCTACCACCTGACCCAGTCATACCACTCCTGGGTATATACCCACAAGACTCATCTTACCGCAGAGATGCATGCACAGCTGTGTTTACTGCAGCTCTCTTCACAATAGCGAAGAGCTGGAATCAACGTAAGTGCCCCTCAATTGAGGAATGGATAAAGAAAATGCGGTACATCTACACAATGGAATTCTATGCAGCAGTAAAGAAAGATGACATATGAACTTTGCAGGTAAATGGATGGAACTTGAAGCCATTATTCTAAGTGAAGTAACACAGTCCCACAAAAAAAAAAAAAAGTGAATGGTTTCCAACATTTGTGGATGCTAACACCAAATCCCTAGTTGAAAGGCAAACTGAGCAACATTATTGTTATATTTCTTTTTATCTGAAAGCAACTGTGCTGTTATAATGTGACTCTCTCTCTCTCTCTTTTTTTTTTGTCTTTTCGAGACAGGGTCTCCCTGTAGCCCCAGCTGTCCTGGAACTCGCTCTGTAGACCAGGCTGGCCTTGAACTCACAAAGATCCACCTGCCTCTGCCTCCTGAGAGTGCCAGGATTAAAGGCATGCACCACCATGCCCGGCATAATGTGAATCTCTTAACAGGGTCTAGAATTGACCTACCACTTATTTTCAGATATTGTAATTACTGTAAATGGGTGGAAGATATGTACTCATATTTTATAGTAATATAAAATTAAAAGGAGAAAATAGGAATGCCAAAATATATTTTGGAATTAACATACAGTTTATTCTTGGAGGTCATAATTTTGGTACATATGTGATGTTTATATAGACATATTTTGGAGCAATACAAAGGGGAGGGAACAACAACATAAGAATTAGGTTAAAGAACTGATATGGTTAAATTCTGCCCCAAACAACAAGCCTCTGCAAAAAAAAATCCTTGGAAAGACTGAGAGAAAGTTACAAGACATGTATGGCAGAGTGGATGAACTGGGGTGGGGTGAGGGGCAGGGAGAGGGGAATGTATCCAAATTGGATTGAAAGATAATATATGAAATACATAAAATATCAATAAAAGCTATGAAAAGAAAAATAAATGAATAAAACCAGTAATTAAAATTCCTTCCCACATTAGAGCAAAGCTTTGCTGAGTATAGTGTTCATTTTTATTGTTAATTTTTAAATTTTTTATTTATTTATTTTTATGTGTATAATGGTTATGCTTGCATGTATGTGAGTGTACCTATGTCCTGCAATGCCCATGGAAGACATAAAGGGTGTCAGATTCCTTGGAACTGGAGTTATATACAGTTGCTTGCTGCCATGTGGATGCCTTTCTAGAGCAGAAAAGGGAAAGGGGAATGGCATATGATTATTAACTTTTTCTTGTGCTAAAAAAGCAGTCTTTCATTTCTGCAATTTAGGACTCTGAGACTTAGATCATCACCTTCTGTCCTCCACATTCCAGAGGAGCCTCTTGGGTCTCAGACTGGAAGTGATAGCATTTGTGCTGTTTTCTGGCCTTTGGATTCAGACTGCATTATATGACTGGGCTTGCTAGGTCTCAAACTGCAGATAGCTTGGCCTTCATAATCACAAGTTAATTTATTTAAATCCCCTTCTGTCTGGTCTGCCTATCCATCTCATCAATCTATCATATCTATCTACCTTTCAATCATTTATCTCTATCTGATTTTTATGTATCATCTATCTATCTATCATATCTATTAATTATCTATGTATCTATGTACTATGTGTCTATCTGTCTATTTTCTATGTATGTATCTATCCCTCTCTCATCTATCTCTATTATATCTGTCAATTATCTATGTATCTCTGTACCTATGTATATATGTGTCTGTCTATCTATAATTATCTATATCTATCATTTATGTTATGTTTGTATGTATCTGTCTTCTATTATCTATCTATCATCTATCTATCTATCTATATTCATCTATCTATCTATCTATCTATCTATCTATCTATCTATCTATCTATCTATCATCTATCTATCTATCATCCATCCACCTGTCTGTCATCTCTTTCTTGTTCTGGTTCTCAAGAGCACCTTCACATTTACAAATAGATAAATAAAATACTAAATACAAATATACGGACTAGTTTTCTGTTGTGCCAAAGTGTCTACACAAAATAGAAGAGAGTAGATGTACTTTGGCTCAGAGTTACAGAGGCTTCAGTCCATGATCACTGGGCTGTACTGGTCCTCAGTGTGTGGTAAGTCAGAGCATCATGGTAGGAGCATAAGATGGGGCAGAGCTGCTCACCCCATATTTGTCAGGAAGCAGAAAGTAATGCGAGTGTGAGCAGTGACAAAATATATACACCAAGGGCACAGACCTACATACTCACTTCTTCCAAACAGACTTCATCTACCCAAATCAGTTCCCCCTTCCATTAGTTGTGAGTCAGAGTCTTCATGATCCAGTCATCTTCCAAAGTACTGCCCCTGTGAACATTGCTACACTGTCTTGAACACATGAACTTGGGGGGAGGGGGAGACATCAGATCTACACCACAATACAGTACAGTATTACATCCTTCAAAAGGATAAAATACTTATATTAGTTATAGTATGAATGGATGTTAACTTTCAAGACATTATGTTAAGGGAAATGAGACAGATGCCAAAGGGCAAATATTGTTATTATTCCTCTATGAATTGGCAGATTCATAGATACAGGAAGATTGCAGATTGTCAGGGGCTGAAAGGACAGTGAAGGTATATAGTTACTGTTCATAAACAAAGAGTTACATTGAGACAATTAGAAATGCTGGAAATGTAATGGTGATGACTTTATAGCATTGCAAATGTACATGCTGGAAGTAATTATATACTTTAAACAGCCTGATTGAGTAATTTTAATTTTATATATTCTACAATAATAAAAATAAATGAATAATAACCCTATAAATAATCTATTGATGGAAGAGATGGTTAAGTATGTCAAGTATTCTTATCAGTCAAGGGCATGAGAATTCAGAATTTACTAACTAGAACATTAGTTCCCTAGAAAAGAGCACATCTGAAGGTTTTTAGAGAAACTGACAGAAAAATAATGGGTAATTTGGGACTAGAGAGATGACTCAGTGGAAGGGGAGTACTTTCTCTGCAAGCAAAGTGTGTGAATTAGAATTTCCACCAAAATTCCAGGCATGGCTACACATTCCCAGTAACCCTAGCATCGGGTGGCAGAGACAAGCAGATCCTGAGAGCTTCTTGTTCAGTGTGAGCCAAGAGAGATAGAGGAAGACATAATATACACCTCTTGCCTTCATACAGACACATACTCACACATTAAGGTGCATGCAACAGAGAGAGAGAGAGAGAGAGAGAGAGAGAGAGAGAGAGAGAGAGAGACGAGAATGGCTTCAGCCAGTGTGATGGTTAATCCTGGGTGTCAACTTGACTGAACTAAAGAACAAATGAGAGAAAAAGGATCTTCGGATTGGACCACCTCAACCCGGATGGCCCACCCCAAATGTGGGTGTTACCTTCTGCCAGCAGGCAGAATTAAGCTGGGCAGAGGAGCTGGTCCCCCTTTTTTTTGGGCTTGCCTCTCTCTCATTGGTTAGTTTGTCTTGCTGCTGTGATCAACCTTTCGGATCCCAGCGTGTACTGAGACTGGCAGATCTCCTGGAATCCATTCGGGCCTTCAGCACTAGACTGGGACTCCTGAGACATCCAGCCTTGCGGACTGAGCAGTTCCCTGGATTCCCGGCCTCTCCAGTTCGGCGCTACTGTTGAGCTCCGTCACGTGAGCAAATCAATAAATTGTATATAGTTATATATATTCATCCTGTTGCTTCTGTTTCTTTAGAGAACCCTGACTAATACAGATTTTGGTACCAGAAGTGGTTCTAGAGAAACAGAATTGAAAGGATGAATTTCTTTAGTGGGCTTGGTAGCCTCTGGAGCCAGCTCTCCAACCCAATGAAGCCTAGAGTTACTGAAGGCTCTCCTGGTGGCATGAAGAGGAATGATAATCCTTGGTGCAGACTATTTGATCTAATTATGAAGATAGATCCATTTGACTCACCTAACTCACCTCTTGTGAGAAGCAAGGAATTTAGTGACTCTATATATAAAACGTTCGAGAAATTGCAGAAAAATCAGGAAAATAATGATGTTGCCTTGTTGCTCCTAGCATGTCTGGATAAACTGTTAGACGAAAATATGGAGCTCGGTGATAAAAATGACCAGCTCCGGATTCGAAACAACAGTTTAAAGGTTTCCAAGTGTGCTCTGGAAGAGAATCTTCTCTCCAGCAGCCAAAGAGCTAAAGCAGCAGAAAATCAAGCTGGAGCCCTTATTATACGGTTGGCTGATTTACAACGCAAATTTAATTCCCAGCCACGAAAAGTGTCAGCAGTTAAAGTGAGAGCACTGGTGGGGAAAGGGTGGAACCCTGAAACTTGGGATGGAGATGTGTGGGAGAACTATGATGATGAGGATTTTGAACCCTCGGATTCTGAGGGATTTTCTTTATCTGAGGAATTAACCTCCCCACCCTCAGCAGAGAATCCACACCCTGCAGATCCCTCCTCCCCACCCTTGCCTGAGGAAATTAATCCCCCCCTCCCAGTGGGAGCTGATGTCCCTCAGGGCCCAACAATTGTTGCCTCTAGACCTATAACCAGATTGAAGTCTAAGCAAGCCCCTCAAGGTGAGATAGAAAGTGTGGTCCACGAGGAGGTGCGATATACCACTAAAGAAATTAATGAGTTTGCTGATTCATTCCGGCAGAAGCCTAAGGAATATGTGTGGGAATGGATTTTAAGGGTGTGGGATAATGGTGGAAGGAATATAAAATTGGATCATACTGAGTTTATCGATATGAGCCCACTGAGTAGAGATTCTAGGTTTAACATGGAAGCTCGAGCAGTTAAAAAAGGTGTTAAAAGTTTATTTGAATGGTTGGCTGATGTATTTATTAAAACATGGCCTACTAACAGCGAGTTAGAGATGCCTGATATTCCTTGGCTTAGTATTGATGAAGGGATTGTGAGGGTCAGGCAGATGGGCATGCTCGAGTGGATTCGAAGTGTAAAACCACATTCTCCACAATATGAGGACCCAGAGGACATGCCACTCACTGAATTTATAAGATGGAAAGTACTGAGAGAGACACCAGAACATTTGAAGAGCTTTGTTTTTGCTCTATTTCTTATGCCAGATCTTACAGTTAGAGAAGTTGTGGCTCGTTTGCATAAATTAAATGTACACGTAGTAGGTCTAACAGGACCTCAGGGTAGGCGTCAGGTGGCAGCACTGAATCGCAGAAGGCCAGATGAGCGTAGTTACAGTAATTATCATAATGGGTGGCAAAGGCAAAACAATACCTATAATGGCATGACCCGAAATGATCTTTGGAACTGGCTAATTAATCATGGTGTTCCCAGGAACCAAATACATAAGAAGCCTACTAAGTTTTTATTTGATCTGTATAAGCAGAAAAGCTCTAGAACGAATGACAGGAAGTCAACATTTGATTTTAGGAGTAGCGAATCCCGCCCAGTTGACCGGTTTCCAGACTTGAGACAGTTCACAGACCCAGAACCCCTTGAATGAAGGGGTGGCCGGGTTCCAGTGAGGAAGGACCTTGTCACAATACCAAAGAGTTATGCTGTTTGCCTTCCTCCTGTCCTTCCCCAGAGGGACCTGAGGCCTTTTACTAGGGTAACTGTACACTGGGGAAAAGGAAATAATCAGACTTTTTGAGGCCTATTGGATACTGGTTCTGAGTTGACACTGATCCCAGGAGACCCTAAAAAGCATTGTATCCCTCTGGTTAAAGTAGGGGCCTATGGAGGTCAGGTGATAAATGGAGTTTTGGCTGAAGTCTGACTCATGGTGGGCCCAGTGGGTCCCAGAACTCATTCTGTGGTTATTTCCCCAGTCCCAGACTGTATAATTGGGATAGATATAATTAGAAATTGGCAGAATCCCCACATTGGTTCCCTGACCTGTGGAGTGAGGGCTATTATGGTTGGAAAGCCAAATGGAAACCATTGGTGTTGCCTCTACCAGGGAAAATAGTGAACAAAAAACAGTATCATATCCTTGGAGGGATTGCAGAAATTAGTGCCACCATCAAGGATTTGAAAGATGCAGGGGTGGTGATTCCTACCACATCTCCATTAAACTCTCCAATTTGGCCTGTGCAAAAGACAGATGGAACATGGAGAATGACAGTTAACTATCGAAAACTCAACCAAGTAGTGACACCAATTGCAGCCGCTATACCAGATGTGGTGTCCTCACTTGAGCAGATTAATATGTCTCCTGGTACCTGCTATGCAGCTATTGACCTGTCCAATGCTTTCTTCTCAATATCCATTCAAAAGGACCACCAGAAGCAATTTGCTTTCAGCTGGCAAGGCCAAAAGTATACCTTTACTGTCTTACCTCAAGGGTATGTTAACTCTCCAGCCTTGTGCCATAACTTAGTTAGAAGGGATCTTGATCATCTGACTCTTCCACAAAATATCACACCGGTCCACTATATTGATGATGTTATGCTGATTGGACCCAGTGAACAGGAGGTAGCAGCTAGTCTAGACTTGTTGGTAAAGCATATGCACATGAAAGAATGGGAAATAAACCCAACTAAAATTCAAGGGCCATCTACCTTAGTGAAGTTTCTAGGAGTTCAGTGGTGTGGAGCATACAGAGACATTCCTTCTAAGGTAAAGAATAAGTTGCTGCACCTGGCCCCTCCCTCCACCAAGAAAGAATCACAATGTTTGGTGGGCCTTTTTGGATTCTGGAGGCAGCACATTCCTCATCTGGGTGTGTTACTGCAACACATATATCAGGGGACTCAGAAGGCAGCAAACTTTGAGTGAGGCTTAGAACAGGAAAAGGCTCTTCAACAGGTCCAGGATGCAGTGCAGGCTGCTCTGCCCTAGGGCCATATGATCCAGTGGACCCAATGGTGCTTGAGGTATCAGTGGCAGATAGAGATGCTGTCTGGAGTCTGTGGCAGGCTCCCATAGGGGAATCACAGCGGAGGCCCTTGGGATTTTGGAGTAAGGCTCTACCTTCATCTGCAAACAACTATTCTCCTTTTGAGAGACAGCTCTTAGCCTGCTATTGGGCCTTAGTGGAAACTGAACGTTTGACAATGGGCCACCAAGTCACCATGCGACCTGAGCTGCCCATCATGAGCTGGGTGTTATCTGACCCACCAGACCATAAAGTAGGACGTGCACAGCAACAGTCCATTGTCAAATGGAAGTGGTACATACGGGACAGGGCCCGGGCAGGCCCTGAGGGCACAAGCAAGCTACATGAAGAAGTTGCCCAAATGCCTATGGTTCCCACTCCTGTTACAATGTCTCCTGGGCTTAAGCATGCACCTATGGCTTCATGGGGTTTGCCCTATGATCAGTTGACTGAGGAAGAGAAGACTAGGGCCTGGTTTACTGATGGTTCTGCACGCTATGCAGGCACCACCCAGAGGTGGACAGCTGCAGCATTACAGCCAATTTCTGAAACAACCCTAAAGGACACTGGTGAAGGAAAGTCTTCACAGTGGGCAGAACTTCGGGCAGTGCACATGGTTGTGCATTTTGCCTGGAAGGAGAAATGGCCAGAGGTTCGATTATATACTGATTCATGGGCTGTAGCCAATGGTTTGGCTGGATGGTCAGGGACTTGGAAGGAGCATGACTGGAAAATTGGTGAGAAAGACATTTGGGGAAGAAGTATGTGGATAGAGCTCTCTGAATGGTCAAAGGATGTGAAGATACTTGTGTCTCATGTAAATGCTCATCAAAAGGTGATCTCAGCAGAGGATGAGTTTAATAATCAAGTAGATCGGATGACTCGTTCTGTGGATTGTCAGCCTCTTTCTCCAGCTATCCCTGTTGTTGCTCAATGGGCCCATGAACAAAGTGGTCATGGTGGCAGAGATGGAGGTTATGCATGGGCTCAACAGCATGGACTCCCACTCACTAAGGCTGATCTGGCTACAGCTGCTGCCGAGTGCCAGATTTGCCAACAGCAGAGACCAACATTGAGCCCCCGATATGGTGCTATTCCCCGGGGTGACCAGCCAGCAACCTGGTGGCAGGTTGACTACATTGGACCACTTCCATCATGGAGGGGACAGCGTTTTGTTCTTACAGGAATAGATACTTATTCTGGTTATGGATTTGCCTTTCCTGCACGTAATGCTTCTGCCAAAACTACCATCCAGGGACTTACGGAATGCCTTATCCACCGTCATGGTATTCCTCACAGCATTGCTTCTGACCAAGGAACTCACTTCACAGCCAAAGAAGTGCGACTGTGGGCCCATGGTCATGGTATCCACTGGTCTTACCATGTTCCCCACCACCCAGAAGCAGCTGGCTTGATAGAACGATGGAATGGCCTCTTGAAGACACAGTTACAGCGCCAATTAGGTAGCAATACCCTGGAGGGCTGGGGCAAGGTTCTCCAGCAAGCAGTATATGCTTTGAATCAGCGTCCACTATATGGTACTGTTTCTCCTATAGCCAGAATTCATGGGTCCAGGAACCAAGGGGTGGAAGTGGGAATGATTCCACTCACTATCACCCCTAGTGACCCAGTAGGAAAATTTTTGCTTCCTGTACCCACGACCTTGCGTTCTGCTGGTCTAGATGTTTTGGCTCCAATGGGGGGAGTGCTTTTGCCAGGAGATACAGCAAACGTTCCATTGAACTGGAAGCTAAGACTTCCCCCTGGCCACTTCGGGCTTCTACTGCCTTTAAGCCAACAGGCTAAGGAAGGAATAACAGTAGTAGGAGGAGTGATTGATCCAGACTACCAGGGGGAAATTGGACTTTTTCTCCACAATGGGGGCAAGGAAGATTATGTCTGGAAGGCAGGAGATGCTGTAGGGCACCTTCTGGTGCTACCATGTCCTATGATTAAGGTCAATGGGAAACTCCAACAACCCAAACCAGACAGGACAATAAATGGCCCAGACCCTTCAGGGATGAAGGTATGGGTCACTCCTCCAAGTAAAGAGCCAAGACCTGCAGAGGTGCTTGCTGATGGTGGAGGAAATACAGAATGAGTAGTAGAAGAAGGTAGTCACAAATATCAGCTGAGGCCACGGGACCAGTTGCAGAAATGTGGATTATAATAGATATTAACTTTTGTCCTATTTGGTTAAGAACATGCTTGTTCATATATATACAAATATTAAGCAGATACTTGTCTTGTTTCCTTTTGAATGTGCAACTGAGGTAAGTGTTAAGTGTTGTCATATTTAGATTATTAGATACTGAAGGACTAAGTGTTCCTAAAGGACATTACCACCTACTCTAAGATATAATGCTTTGCAATTGCACATGAGACTTATAACATGTTAGGTGGAATTATGACCTTGCCATTTTTTGAAACGGATGTTTAAGCATAACATAAGGAGAGGCTATTTATTGGGTGTCAAGCTGACAAGTGGTGGACTTCTGATGGTTAATCCTGGGTGTCAACTTGACTGGACTACAGAACAATTAAGAGAAAAAGTATCTTCGGATTGGACTACCTCAACCTGGATGGCCCACCCCAAATATGTGTGTTACCTTCTGCTGGCAGGCAGAATTAAAGGCCATGGCAGAGGGAGCTGGTCCCTTTATTCCTGTGGCTTGCCTCTCTCTCACTGGTGAGTTTGTCTTGCTGCTGTGATCAACCCTTTGGATCCCAGCATGTACTGAGACTGGCAGATGTCCTGGAATCCATCGGGCCTTCAGCACCAGATCAGGACTACTGAGACATCCAGCCTTGCGGACTGAGCAGTTCCCTGGATTCTCAGCCTCTCCGGTGTGGCATGGCTACTGGTGGACTCCTTGAACTCTGTCACATGAGCAAATCAATACATTGTATATAGCTATATATTCGTCCTGTTGCTTCTGTTTCTTTAGAGAACCCTGACTAATACAACGAGACAGGAACACTCTCAAATAATTTTAATGCTGCAAAAAAGGACAATAAATTAAGTAATAAAATAGGGAACGATTTGGATATAACTTCAGATAAGTAATGATATATTTGCATGCTGATGAGGATAGTTCAGGGCAACACAAAAAGTTGAAGATGAAGAAGACAGAAACATGTGTTAGGACCGTGTTTTATGGAGGTGACTATGGGATCTGGCACCCAAAGTAGAGGATTGCCTTTAAAGAGGAGCGTGCATCCTCCCACTAGGGAAAGCCATAAAAGCAGAATATTATATGGGTGAAAAAGAGGAGGCAGAAAGATTGTAAGAACCAGAGGGGGTGATGACCGTAAGGAAACAGAATCTCCCAAACAGCTGGTCAGTTACACATATGAATCCACATCAATCATGACCACATGCACAAGTTCCATGTAAACTCAAGCCAGACAAAATCCCAACATGCCAGAAAGTGGCCAAGAAATCCCAACCCAATCTTAGGAAGTTTTGGCAACTGAGAGCTGCTGGGAGGGGGAGACTCAGTCTCCTACAAGGACCGATTGTTAGTGGGTCGCCCAGGCCCCAGTGGATTGACCCATGCTGCGGGTCATGTAGGGGCACAAATCAGACTGTATAACTGTGCTGCATGTATAGTGGAGGGCAGTGGGGGGAGGTGTAGATGGGAAGGGACCCAAATACCATCAAATTTTATTGTTTGAAAATCACAACAGTTCAATACATTTTTACAAAATCATATAAAGAAATGTACTTGAGCATAAAGAAGGGTGCTGATGTAAGTCATGATCCCAGAGGGCATATTGGGAGGTGACAGGAACTCAGTAGAACTGACAAGGGGGAGAGGATAAAGGACACAGATTCCTGGAGAGGTGAGCTGTGTATGAGAGCAGGATCATCTGGGAATCTGAAAGTTTGTAGGGACTGATAAAGGAAAAATGGGCTTGTGCTTGGAAAAGGCAGTGGTGACAAGGACAAGGCTGAGATGTTGGGCGACATGGAAGGGAATATTTTAGGTTTCTGTATTTGTAAATAAGTAGGGTATTCATGGAGGCATAGTACTAGAGGACAGATTAACTCTTGATTCTGTAATGATGAGAAGAATCTGGGTTCTTGTCCCCCCAGACGAGGGACTTCAGGGATTCTATGGATCGTACCACATGCAGAATCTCTTTTCATTTCTAACTTGTTTTGTTTATAATCCAGTAAAAATGAGCCAAACAATGAGTTTTCTGTTCCCACCCAACTTTGAGTTGCTGTTTTTCTTTTTTTTTTTTCATGGTTTTATTTAATCTAGGCCATTGGGTGATGCCCACATATGATGCAAAATTGGCACACCTCAGACAATATTGTGAACCCTTTTTTTGCTTGTTTTTAGAAAGGGTCTCATGCATCTACAGGCTACTTTGAACATTCCAGTAGCCAAGGATGACATTGAACTTCTGATCATCTTATCTCTGCCTCCCAAGTGCTGGGGTTATAGGCATGCATCCCCACACCTGATTCATGCAGAGCTGAGGACAGAACCCAGGGCTTCGTACATGAGAAGCAAGCACTCTACCAACTGAGTCACATTCTCAAGCTCCAATGCGTAATTAAAATGCTACTCTTGTTTGTTTTGAGTGTGATACCCACACTTATATTTCTCTCTGGTACTAGAAAGTGAATTAAAACCAACCAAACTTACAGCCAATTGAGGGACAAATTATCTTGTAAAACAGCAGTGGCAATATGTTTGTGAGTGACAGTTTTTCCACAAATGCCATAGTTTTAATATTAAAAAGTTAATATTACATATGTGGGGAAAGTTTTTGCCATTTTCCTTGGTGATGACCACAGGTAATTATTGGCTTTGCTTTCAAAAATGTGTGTGTGTGTGTGTGTGTGTGTGTAAATATCCAACTTAAATTTTTTTTATTAATTCTGTTAAAATAAAAGTGCCTATGGTAGTAATTATATATCTGAATTTTTGTTTCCTAATTTTAATAATATTCTATTTTAATTTTCAAATGGTGATTCGAACCTTAGAATTAGTTCTTTAAGTACACCAGCCACAGTGATTCATCAAACCCTATATCTTCTGCAGCAGTAAGTTTATTTCAGAGAGCATATGGTGCAAGTGAAGTTGTTTCACAGATTTGGATTTGAAAACTGAGTCACATAGCCCAATAGGTATTAGTGAATTTTGCAAAGACTATGAGATTTTTGTACGTATTTCTCATGCCCAGTTAAATCTCAGCAGGAAAAGAGAAAATATGAAGTTACCGAACAAGTGACACTTGCTTTCTCAAGTTTCTTTCAGTTCACCATATGCCAAAGATATTTCTATGCATTAATTCCAATTATGCTATAACATCTTTTCATATTGTTCAACAACAGCTCTTCAGGCAAAGAAACCACATTTTAACCCAATTTTCAGTGAAATCAATGTGACACTAGTAAGGAGTAAAATAAAATGTTTAATAACAACTTTGTAGGTCAGGAAATCTAACAGTTTTAATATGTGAATTCTTGTCTTCCAGAAAATCTTGTTTCTAGGGTTTTAATTTTCAAGGGTCTATAATTTAGAAGGTCATAAATAACAATGGCAAAAAACAGCCAACATTGATTCACCCCAAGCTATAGGAAAATTAATGCCCCAACTATAGGCATGTATTTACTAATGAGAAATTGTCAGGAAAAGTGGTATGGATTTATATATATATATATATATTATTATATACATGTAATATTAATATAATTTATAAATATAAAAATATAATAAATTATATATATACATGTAATATATATATTACATGTATATACACACAATACATGTGTACACACACAATACATGCCTTATTATATGTTACTGTAGAAGGCTCACTAAATCAGGGGAAATCAGAAAGGGAATGGATTTTCCTTTGCCTACAGATTGTCACTATGAAAGTTAGGATACCCCAAAATAAAACCAATGAATCAGCATCACAAGGAATAAAATGGGGAGAGGGGCAATGTTTTTCCACAGTAAATGTGGAAAATTTCTACAAAAGCCCCACTGAGAAACTGACATTTTTCTGGAAATATATCTTGCATTCATTTTGAGACATTTTTGAAAGCAATGCTCATTTGTTTTCATTGTCTGCTCCAAATGTGAGGCTGGCAGCCTAGGGGCACATCTTTTTACAGGTTATTTACTAACTTATTCTTAGCTTCTTACCTGACAGTGTATTATTTTGTTATCTGCTGGATATAGAATCCCTTTGGCTAACATATGGCCTCATTCTTCAGTATTCTCTTATTTGTCTTGTGATGGTTAATCCTTGTTAGATAGACTGGATTTGAAATCACCTAGGAGATACACCTCTGGGCATGACCATGAAGGTGTTGAGTTGAACTGAGAATGAAAGATCCACCAGAAATGTGGGTGTCCCACTCTGTATTCTGGGTGCACAGACTGCACAGAGAGAGGGAGAGAGCAGATAATGACTAGCATTCATCCCTCCTGATTCCTGGCTGGAGACACAATGTGACCAGCCACTTCTGCAGCCACGCCTTCCCAGCCATGATGAACTCTAACCCCTCAAAACAGTGAGCCAAAATACACCCTTCTTGCCTTCCTTTTCCTTCTTTATTTTTCCAGATATTTTATTATAGTAATGAGAAAAGTAACTAATATTGTACTAAATGTTTTACATTTTCCTTCAATATACTTTTTTTTTGTCTTTTGGAGACAGGATCTCTCTGTAGTGCCAGCTGGCTGTAACTCCCTATGTAGAGCAGGCTGGCCTTGAACTCACAGAGATCTGCCTGCTTCTGTCTCACAGGTGCTGAGATTAAAGGTATGCGCACCACACCCAACTCTCAAAATACTTTTTAAAAAACTGTTAAACAATAAAGTTTAAACTTTATTTATCTCCAAGTTTTTTTTAAAATTTAATTTTAAGGTCACACCTCTAAGTTTGATGTACTATAAACAGATTGTGCAGAATGAATATGAAGATACAAATTAGTCATTCCCAGAAATATTGACTAGAATACAGAATCATCTTCATAAATACATATAAAATTCCTATGGAGATAGAGAGGACTGCCAGGATTTCTGAGATACTTTTCAAAGTGATTCAAGGCACAAAATATACGTCAGTGTGAATTTACACATTCTAAACTTTGTGCCTCTGATATAGCTCAAAGAGTTGGCTTTGTGACTATTATAAAACTAAACATGCTGAATGAAATTCTGTTTCTTGGGTGAAAAAATCACAGACCTATAAAATCTCAAGTAGATAATTATTCTAAAACATGGAAAATACAAATAAATCACTTTAGTTTTAAAAGCAAACATAAGAGATGGGTGTGAATCCAAAAGTGTTTAACTGCTTCCGTTTTGGATAAAGAACCTATACAAGTTTATTCCCAGGAGTTAATGGATTACTAGTCTCTATGAAGAAAATGAATTCTAAAAATTAACATGGTTTTCAGTATTTAAAATTTCACTATTTATATAGCCTAGAGACCAATAATATTCAGTGGCTTCAAAAGATAAACTAAAGCCTCTTCGACTTTACCAGTGTTTGGCCAGGTCTGTCTAATATATACACAAGGAAAATATACTCACTATGAGTTCTTATAAAATAGCAAGTAGTAAGTAGATGTAAGAGCTGTGGAAGGGGAAAGAGAATTCAAAAAGTCCTTCTCTTCTCTAACTTTCACTGTGGAATCATCGAAAAAGCAACCACTTCCCCTCATCCTCCTTTAAGCTTTGTACTATGTATGAAATTTTGTTCTTTTTTAAATTTTTATTTATTGTTTCTTTATGTGTATGAGTATACTGTCTGCATGTAGGTTGGTGCACCTGTGTCGTGCAATGCTGTGGAGGTCAGAAGAGAGGGTCAGATTCCCCTGGAACTGGAGTTAAAGATGGTTCTTAGCCACCATGTGGGTGCTGGGGATCAAACGCAGGTCCTCTGCAAGAGCAGTCCGTGCTCTTAACCGCTGAGCCATCTCTCCAGCCCTTGAAATTTTATTCTTAAATCCAGTCATGTTAATGGTGTTTGGTTACTGAATTCCTTGTGTCCATCAGATTCATGGGTCCTACTAATATCGTTAGCTTCAGAATTTCTAGTTTCTGCAAATGCTGTACAGCCACCTTATTATGATTAGATGCTTTGTTGTACAGCTCATAATATCCACTGTTCAGTCCTCTAAGAAGTCCAATAGTGTCTACATTTTCTTTTGTTAGAACTTTACCAGGCTGGGCATTTCCATCAACTCTAATAGAAAATTCTTCATCCTACTTTTAGCCATATCTCTTGCTTCCTCTTTGTTCAGTGGTTCTGGTTTACCTGGCTCACATATCCAGTCAATCACAAAATTCCCCTTATCTAATTCTAGACCATTAAGCTCAGTGACTTTAACAGAAGTAATGTAGGCCCACTACTAATTGCAATCAATATCTCTCTGCATTATGGCAGCAAATAGTCCATAGATGTCAGTAGTTGGCTTTGTGCTCCACTCTTGTGACAGTTTAGGCAGTGTCAGTAAAGAAGTGCTGATCTTACATCCTACAAGCTACAGTGAAAAAGGAGTTCTCAGGGCTGCTAACCTTACAGTAGAGGTTGAGTGGTAGTATATTTCTCCTACATAAAAAAAAAATAAGAAGTGCTGATCTTGGAAAGTCCATACTCCTTTTGTTTTTGTTTTTTTTTTCACATAAATTTATTTATTTATTTATTTATTTTTAACAAATCTAGACCCGTGTTCCCGCCCATTCCCCCACCCCGCCAGAGCTCATGCATTCTGCCAAACATGCTTTTCATCTCTTAGTCTTTCTCAATATTTTCCATGGGGAAGTTGACTGTTTTGAGCAGAAGTTCACTGTTTCAGTCAGTTCTTTAATGCAGTCTTTTCTGTTGTTGTTGTTGTTTCCAAAATGCATTACGCCCAACTGCTTTGTACAAAAGCTCAGGGGGCCCTACACAAGAAATACTTACAACTGGGTAATTGGCATTAGCATCCACAGATGAGGGATACCATTCGTCGTTTGTTTTTCTGGGACTGTGTTATTTATTATTATTTTTATTTTATGTCTGTGAGCATATTGCCTGTATGCATGTAAGTGTCATGCAATGCCCTCAGAGGTCATAAGAAGGTGTTGGATCCCCTGGAACTGGAGTTAAGAATAGTTATTAGCTGCCATGTGGTTGCTGGGAATTGAACACAGGTCCTCTGCAAGAGCAGCCAGTGCTCTTAATTGCTGAAGCATCTCTCCAGGCTTGACATTTTATTTTTAATTATCTAGAAGGTAATTTGTCAAATTACTGTGACAGGGTTCTTGAAAGAGTTGAATTCTTAATGCACATATTCATATCGTTTGTGTTTTTTTGAGGCAGTCTTAATGACTTTTGATATGAATATAGCTGAAGACAGTTACCTTAAGAATAACCTTTTTAGCCAAAGGTGGTGGTATAGATAATTCCAGCACTTGAATAATAGAAGAGGAAGATTCAGAATTCAAGGACATCTACTACATGGCAAGTTTGAGGTCAACCTGGACTCTGTAAGACCTTGTCTCAAAAACATCAAAAAAAAAAGAGTAGACATCCTATTGTTCCAAGGAAAATGTAATTGCAGGAGTAGGAAATGACTTTAATTATGTCAATTAAATATGCCTTCAACTATGTGAAACTCCAACAAATAATGCAAACAGTGGTATTAAGAAGAAGAGAATTACTTTTCTCAAATAACAAAACTGTTCAAGACAAAGTACTAGCTCAGCAATGCACCAAGCCACAGTTCCCGCCTTTCTGCTCCTTACCATTGGATGCTTACTCTCATTAGTTTTTACTGTTTAAAGGTTTTTATTATTTTTAATTAGGGGTATGTATGTGTCAGTGCAGGTGCCCACAGAGGCCTCAGAGTTACAAGTGGTTGTAAGCTGCTTAATGTGGGTGCTAGGAACTAAATTTGGGTCCTCTGCGAGAGAACTGTGTGTTCCTAGCTGCTGAAGAATCTCTTCAGCCCCTGCTTATTACTTCATTGAAAGCTGTCCACACACCTTCAGACTATATTCTAGGTAAACAAAGATGATGAAGTCAAGGGAGAACATGCTGGCTGACTGAAGAAATTGTAAGGTGTTGCATAGAAGTTTCTGACCAGATAGAGACCTTATTATTCCTGTGTATTAGTCAGGGTTCTCTGAAGAAACAGAATCAACAGGAAGAATATATAGCTATATTCAAATTTATTGATTTGCTCACATGACAGAGCTCAAGGAGTCCAACAATAGCCACACCGCACTGGAGAGGCTGAGAATCCAGGGAACTGCTCAGTCCACAAGGCTGGATGTCTCAGTAGTCCCAATCTGGTGCTGAAGGCCTGATGGATTCCAGGAGATCTGCCAGTCTCAGTACACTGGGACCTGAAGGGTTGATCACAGCAGCAAGACAAACTCACCAGTGAGAGAGAGGCAAGCCGCAGGAAAAAAGGGACCAGATCCCTCTGGCATGACCTTTAATACTGCCTGCCAGCAGAAGGTAATGCCCACATTTGGGGTGGGCCATCCAGCTTGAGGTGGTCCAATCCGAAGATCCTTTTTCTCTTATTTGTTCATCCTTAGTCCAGTCAAGTTGACACCCAGGATTAACCATGTCTAGTTTTCACTGGAATGTAAACAGATATTATGTTTATTATTTGCAAACTAGTATTTGGGGGAATAATTGATTCATTTTCCTTAACCTATCAGAGGCACTAAGTAATATAAGGTGAAGAATGTGTGGTTTTCTCTTAGGAGAATTACTTTTAACTTGCAACAGTTCCATATAAGATTAAGTCACTGAAAGTTATGTGACTGTTAATTTAATATTAATATTAATAAACATCTGCACTCAGCACCTGACTCAGAGTATATTCTTTAGTAAACATGCAATGGTCATATATGAAGAAGATCTAGGAGCTGGTGATAAGCACACAAGTATAGGAACCCAAGTTTGTGTCCTGAGCACCATGTAAAAACCAGGCAGAATAGTGTGCATGTGTAATTCCAGATCTGGCAGGATGAAGACAGGTGGATCCCAGGCTTCTCTGGCCAGCTAGTCAGGCTGAACCAACAGGCTCCCAGTTCAGTGAAAGAGCCTGATGAAAAGAAATAAAACTGGGAAAAGAGAAATTGAAAAAGACATCTGGGAATGCACAGAGCTTAGATCAGGAATTTGCCAAGATCACCTGAAGCACAGCAAAGATCTGGAACCAACCAAGTGCCCCTCAACTGATGAGTGGATAGAGAAAATGTGGTATATTAACACAATGGAGTTCTATGCAGCAGTAAAGAAAGATGACATCATGAACTTTACAGGTAAATGGATGGAACTAGAAGATATCATGCTGTGCTGGATAGCTTTAGTGTCAACTTGACACACCTGGGTTGAGGGAGCCTCAATTGGGGAATTGGCTCCATTGGATTGGCCTGTGGCCACATCTGTGGAATATTGTCTTGATAGCCAAGCAGTGTGGAAGGGCCCAGCCCACAATGAGTGGTGCCCCCCCTGGGCAGGTGGTTGTGTATGGTATAAGAAGGCAGGCTGGGCATGAGCCAGAGGAGCAAGCCAGTGACCAGCACTCCTCCATGGCTTGTGCTTCAGCTCCTGCCTCCAGGTTCCTGCCCTGAGTTCCTGCCTTGGGCTCCCTAAGTGATGAACCGTGACCCGGGAGATGTAAGCTGAATAAACCCTTTCCTCCCCAAGTTGGTGTTGGTCAGAGTGTTTTGTCACAGCAATGGAAGACAAACTACAACAGATTCTCTGCTGAGGGTGGGGAGATTAATTCCTCAGATAAAGAAAATCCCTCAGAATCCGAGGGTTCAAAATCCTCATCATCATGGTTCTCCCACACATCTCCATCCCAAGTTTCAGGGTTCCACCCTTTCCCCACCAGTGCTCTCACTTTAACTGCTGACACTCTTCGTGGCTGGGAATTAAATTTGTATTGTAAATCAGCCAAACATATAATAAGAGCTCAGCTTGATTTCTGCTGCTTTATTCTTTGGCTGCTGGAGAGATTTCTCTTCCAGAGCACACTTGGAAACCTTTAAAACATGTTGTTTCGAATCGGAGCTGGTCATTTTTATCACTGAGCTCCTTATTTTCCTCTACACTTTATCCAGAAATGCTAGGAGCAACAAGGCAACATCATTATTTTCCTTATTTTTCCACAATTTCTCGAATGTTTTTTATATAGGGTCACTAAATTCCTTGCTTCTCACAAGAGGTGAGTTAGGTGAGTCAAATGGATCAATCTTCATAATTAGTTCAAATAGTCTGCACCAAGGATTATCATTCCTCTTCATGCCACCAGGAGAGCCTTCAGTAACTCTAGGCTTCATTGGGTTGGAGAGCTGGCTCCAGAGGCTACCAAGCCCACTAAAGAAATTCATCCTTTCAATTCTGTATCTCTAGAACCACTCCTGGTACCAAAATCTGTATTAGTCAGCGTTCTCTAAAGAAACAGAAGTAACAGGACGAATATATATAGCTATATACAATTTATTGATTTGCTCACATGACAGAGTTCAAGGAGTCCAACAGTAGCTGCACCACACTGGAAAGGCTGAGAGAATCCAGGGAACTGTTCAGTCCGCAAGGCTGGATGTCTCAGTAGTCCCAATCTAGTGCTGAAGGCCCGAATGTATTCCAGGAGATCTGCCAGTCTCAGTACACACTGGGAACCGAAAGGTTGATCACAGGAGCAAGACAAACTCACCAGATGAGAGAGGCAAGCCACAGGAGAAAAGGGACCAGCTCCTTCTGCCGTGGCCTTTTATACTGCCTGCCGGCAGAAGGTAATGCCCACATTTGGGGTGGGCCATCTGGGTTGAGGTGGTCCAATCCAAACATCTCTTTTCTCTTATTTGTTCCTTAGTCCAGTCAAGTTGACACACAGGATTAACCATCACACATGCTAAGTGAAGTAACACAATCCCAGAAAAACAAACGATAAATGGTATTCCTCATCTGTGGATGCTAGCACCAATTACCTAGTTGTAAGGCAAACTGAGCAATGTGATCTGAAAACTGTGCTTTTATATTGTGACTCCCTTAACAGGTTCTAGAACTAAGCTACCATTTATTTTCAGAGTTAGAAAGTTTTGGTATATGGATGAAGAATATGTATGTATACTTTAGAGCAATATAAGATCAACAGAATGTGGGAAAAACTAGTTTGTCATGACACTATGTCAAACCACAGTATTTATTTTGTGGAAGTGCTTCTAGTATTTCTTATACAAGGCTGCTTGAGCTTTTTTCCAAGCATTTTCTAAAATATTATAAAGTAGTTAAAAGTACCAGGCTGGTGTAACTTAGCCTTTCTGGATGCTTAACGACCATATTTAATGCCCATACCAATTTGGCTGAGGGACTTAAGGAATAACTTTGTTCCTTGCCCTCAGAGGTCAACTAAGTTCCAGGGGACAATGTGTGGGGGCATCTCTTAAAATGTCCTGAAAATGTGAGTCACCAGTCTTGCTGTGCAGGGAGGTCTTGGAGATCCACTAATGGGACTTCAGCCAGTGTCCAGTCTATAAAGAAAAAAGTCTGCTCATGCTTCAAAAAGGGAACCCTGATCTAGGGAGACCTGATGTTGTCCTTGAGAGAATGGAACTGGTAATTGAAAAGCCAAAAGGAGGTAGAGGCTCCCTCTCCCCCAAAAACCCAACTGACCCTTGAGGACCAGATCCTCAACTGACCTTGAGAAAACAAAAACCTTGGTTAATCTGGGCTGTGTGTCCTTAAACATCCAAAAGGAAAGTATAACCAGAAATAAATAAATAATAAGTCCTGAGCAATTGTACTTCAGGTATAAAACTTGCTATCTTAGTAAAAAATAAAAGAGCACAGTTGTTTTGCCTGTCTTACTGGCAAGTGCAGCTACCCTGTGGCTGCCACTGCTTTTGCCATCCTTCAAAGATGTGAGAAGACACAGCTTTTCAACCTTCCAGTATGGACTGAAGACTGAAGTCTCTCCAAGAATCCTCCAAACCTTCAGTGCCAGATGGGGACTACTGAGACATCCAACTTGTGGACTGAGCTACTACTGGGGTTTCCTCTTCTTCAGAGTATAGTCTGTCATTGTTGGACTACCCAGGCTATATCATGGAGACCAGTACAGGAAGATCAAGACAGGATGTGATGCTTACTGGACCTCATTTGATGACCATGGGAAGGCCAAACCTCAGTGTGGAACACAAAGGCAGAACTGATGGTGGTTTGGGCTTGCCAAGGAGGAGACTTCAAATATGACATCTTTCAGCCTAATATAAAAAAAATCACAAGCTGAAGATGCTAAAACCTATGATATATATGGCATGCATATGTGCATATTTTGGAGTGATGGATATTGGAAGGAATAATAACGGAAAAGTCTGTGTCAAAGAACTGAATGAAACAGTGAACTTCTTCTTGAAACAGTAAATTTCTGCATCGAGAAAAACTGAGAAAAAGATGAAAAACATGTTTGGGAGAATGCACAAACTCTGGTGGGGGGCAGGGAGGGGGGCACGGGTCTAGATTTGATTTGTAATACAATTTGATTTGTATGAAGTGCACAGAGCTTCAATAAAACATTGGCAAAAAAAAGAAAAAGACTTCTGATGTCAATCTGTGGCCTTTATGCATGCACTTATGGGTGAGTGCACACATATGCACATGTGCAAACACATGCACTACATATACACACACACAAACACACACACTCAGACTGGAAATTTCTCTTGTCACTAGATACTTCTCTTCACAGCTCTGTTTTCTAATCAGAAATGTGTAAAATTTTAGGAAAGTGTGTTCTATTATTTTTTTTTCATGTTTGGTCCTAGTTCATGGTTATCAAGCCATGCTAAAATTTATACCAGTTCTGGGGCTGGAGAGATGGCTCAGCGGTTAAGAACACTGCTCTTACAGAGGACCCAGGTTTAATTCCCACCACCCACATGGTGGCTAACAACCATCTGTAACTCCAGTTCCAGGGGAAGCCAACATCCTCTTCTGACTTCCACAGGCATTGCATGACATGGGTGTACTAACCCACATGTGGGCAATATAGTCATACACATAAAAGAAAATTAATAAATAAAATATTTTTGAAAAATATATCCCTGTTCTGTTTTCTTTCTCCTCAAAAAAAAAACTGAAATGAGAACTTAAGACCACACACTTTCAAATGGTGGTGATAGATTATTAGGAGAGAAACAGGAGGGAAACAGTGTATGATATATATATATATATATACAAAATTTCCTACTGATCTGTATGACACTGAGCAGCGGTTGATAACAGGAGTCACTGGGAAAAGCAGAACCAAAGTTTCAGAATACAAAGCAATCAACAAGTTTGCCTGAAAAAAATGCTGAAAAGGATGTCATTATTTTTTAATATATTGATATATAATATCAGGGTTAATGGGAATGGATGCTTTGGTGGCTTGTCGACATTCAACCACAGTGAATCATCAGTAAAACGATGAACTAGAAGATAATACAAATCACTATTAGATAAAGTTAAAAATATAGATAGATTATAGGTGATAGATGATAGAGCCATAGACAAAAACAAGTCTATAAGACATAACTGTGAACAATTGCATGTCAACAAATTGTATGATCTAGAATATAGGGGTCAATTCTTGTCTTCTCAAAGACACAACAAAATTTTGCCATGAGTAAATAGAAATATAAACACATATTTTTGACAAGGAGCAACATTTACCTTTCAATAATAACAGTGAAATATTAATGGTCTGAATTTGCCCTTCAAAAGACACAGAGTAGCAGATGCCAGTTCGTCTCGAAGTTTTCAAAAAGGAAGAGAGAAATACTTCCAACCTAAGCTTATGAGACCACCATTACCAAAGCCAGACCTATGAGAGAAATCTCCGGACAAATATCTCTAATGATTATAGACACAAAACTCTTCAACCAAATACTAGCAAATTGGACCCAACAGGACATTATAAAGATCAAACACCAGGCCCATGTGGGATTTGTCCCTGGATGATATATTGCCTCAGCATATAAAAACCATTTAATGAGATGTACCATATTAACAGAATAAAGGATAAAAATCACTTGAGTGTCTCATTAAATGTAGAAAAGTATTTAAATAATATTCAGTACCATCTCATTAGAGAAACTCGACAAGCTTAGTATAGGAGGAAATGATGGCAATAATCTCTGCTTGGATATGAGCCTAGGATAACCCACCTCCCTAGGACCACGCTCCATGCTATAGCACAGAGATCTGATGTCTCAACAGTCTTTGAAGGATAGTATGACTAGAGTTCAGAGCAGCTTTAGTGGCTGCAGAGTACAAGACAAGGGGCTGAAAGAAAACAGATGCAAACAGTGAGGCAGGAATGTGTGTGGAGTTTTGCCAGTGATTTACTGAGGGCTGGTCTAGAACTAGGTGGAATCTGACCTACCAGACAATCACTGATAAACGGTTGTAAATGGAACAAAAGGATAGATTTTGAGTGGCGCTACAGGTGTTGGATTTTGCATTCAATATTCATGCCATGCTTCTGTTAACAACTTGTTCAGAGAGGAAGTGTTAAGTGAATTGAAATGAAAATATAACAAATGAAAATGACTGGCANATGATCTTATTTAATACTTTCTACTTTATATGAGGACACTCAGTGATTTTTATCCTTTATTTGTTAATATGGTACATCTCATTAATGGTTTTTTATGCTGAGGCAATATATCATCCAGGGACAAATCCCACATGGGCCTGGTGTTTGATCTTTATAATGTCCTGTTGGGTCCAATTTGCTAGTATTTGGTTGAAGAGTTTTGTGTCTATAATCATTAGAGATATTTGTCCGGAGATTTCTCTCATAGGTCTGGCTTTGGTAATGGTGGTCTCATAAGCTTAGGTTGGAAGTATTTCTCTCTTCCTTTTTGAAAACTTCGAGCACGAACTGGCATCTGCTACTCTGTGTCTTTTGAAGGGCAAATTCAGACCATTAATATTTCACTGTTATTATTGAAAGGGAAATGTTGCCCTGTCAAAAAATGGTGTATATTTCTATTTACTCATGGCAAAATTTTGTTGTGTCTTTGAGAAGACAAGAATTGACCCCTATATTCTAGATCATACAATTTGTTGACAGCAATTTGTTCATCAGTTATGTCTTTAGACTCTTGTTTTTGCTATGGCTTGCGAGCAGCGAGCCACCGAGAAAGCTA
The DNA here is from genome assembly GCA_009823505.1 of Rhizomys pruinosus. Taxonomy (NCBI): domain Eukaryota; kingdom Metazoa; phylum Chordata; class Mammalia; order Rodentia; family Spalacidae; genus Rhizomys; species Rhizomys pruinosus. The sequence continues at coordinate 821,880 of VZQC01013330.1, read as the reverse complement.
GCGAGAGGGGAACGGGAGCGAGAGGAGGTGAGTAGCGGCGAGGGCAGCGGGGGAAATTGGACGGAGTGCACGTGGGGGGCAGGGTTCAGTACCATCTCATTAGAGAAACTCGACAAGCTTAGTATAGGAGGAAATGATGGCAATAATCTCTGCTTGGATATGAGCCTAGGATAACCCACCTCCCTAGGACCACGCTCCATGCTATAGCACAGAGATCTGATGTCTCAACAGTCTTTGAAGGATAGTATGACTAGAGTTCAGAGCAGCTTTAGTGGCTGCAGAGTACAAGACAAGGGGCTGAAAGAAAACAGATGCAAACAGTGAGGCAGGAATGTGTGTGGAGTTTTGCCAGTGATTTACTGAGGGCTGGTCTAGAACTAGGTGGAATCTGACCTACCAGACAATCACTGATAAACGGTTGTAAATGGAACAAAAGGATAGATTTTGAGTGGCGCTACAGGTGTTGGATTTTGCATTCAATATTCATGCCATGCTTCTGTTAACAACTTGTTCAGAGAGGAAGTGTTAAGTGAATTGAAATGAAAATATAACAAATGAAAATGACTGGCATATGGCTAACGTAGCATTAGAGGGAAACTGATCTCATTGAATTCTTAGACAAGAGCAAAGCTCTCCAATTAGTAATGGTAGCTTTAATCTTCAGTACTTATATGAAAGCAAAGGAAAATAATTCCAAAGAAGCAGAAAGGAAATAATGAAGACAAGAGTAGAAACTAATGAAGTAGAATGCAGTGAAACAAGAGAGAAAAAATGAGCCAAAGCTGATTGAAATAAATCAATAGGGGTCTAAGGTGCTTGCCACCAAGCCTGATGACCTGATTTCAATCCAGGACCCACAAGGTGGAAGGAGAGAACTGACTCTTAAATTGTCTTCTGACCACCACCTGTTTGCCGTGACATATGCATATGGCCCACAACACACACACACACACACACACACACACACACACACAAAATGTAAAAAAATATATATTAAGGGCTGGAAAGATGGTTTATTTGGTAAAAATGCTTGCTACTAAGCCTGATGACATGAGTATAATTCCCATGACTCAGATGGTGGAAGGAAAGAACCGAGTCCTGCAAGTTGTCCTCTGACCTCTACTGAGCTCAACATGCTCACGGTGGTACACACATGGACACACAAATACACACACATAAAAACTTTTAATATATAAATCAGTAGTTTAATTTATATTTCGCAGTGTATTTGCTCAGTATGTTCTATGAAAGTGCATCTAGTCCTTCCTAATTGGCTTAAACTGATTTCCACCACTGTGAACAGTATACAAATCAAATGGAAATGACCAAAGTTTGGTGGTAGGTGAAGAAAGATGGATGAAAGATGACACTAATTCAGCAAAAACAACAGTTTGCTCATAGTAAGACTTATTACAAACAAGTATTGAAAATTTCTAAACCATATTCATGAAAATTTATATGTTTAAATGTTTTCATTACTGAGAAAAAAAAGAAGTAAAGGGGCCATTTAAGAGCCATGTTGAGGGCTGGAGAGATGGCCTAGCGGTTAAGAGCACCGACTGCTCTTACAGAGGACCCGGGTTCGATCCCCAGCACCCACATGGCGGCCGAGAGCCGTCTGAAACTCCAATTCCAGGAGAACTCCAGCTCCAGGGGAATCTGAGACCCTCTTCTGACCTCCGCGGCATTGCACGACACGGGTGACAGGACTTGCATGCAGGCAGTACATTCATACACATTCAGAAATAAATAAAATTAATAAAAAAAAATTAAAAAATAAAAAAAAAAGAACCATGTTGAAGGAGGGGACTGGGAGGAGTTGGAGGTGAAGAAGTAGGGGATAGGTGTGCATCATATATATGCATGAAATTACCAAAGAATAAAGTAGAAAAAATAGTGATCATGATATGTGAATGTGTTGCAGACAGATCCTAGAAACTGGAGACAGCAAATCTGAAAGAGAATAATGCCAACAGATTAAGAGAGTGGCTTTATAGGACATGATGTCATGAGGAAATAACATTTATGAATATTTGGTACTTTTGAAAATCTCGATGAACCAATTGTCTTTTTTACACAAAGAAAAAGAGATTCACAAAATTTTACTCAAGAAATAGAAGCCTGGAATAAAATTGAAAATTTGTCAGGGTGTCCTCTAAAAAACCTTCCCAGTTAGTATAATGAGTGATTTCTATCAAATTAACTTGTAATTTTAAGGAACAGAATGCAAAGTATAAAATGGAACTCTTCATAACCATCTAAGCATAGAAAAGAAACTATACTAATTCATTTATGAAGGTAGTTATTAAAATCCTAAATAACATAAGAAACTGAGATCCAACTATATTATACATTAATGATCCAATATAATCAAATAGGGTTTATTCCAGAATTGCAAGTATACCTTTTTTTCCCCTGAGTTCTCTTTTTTTCATGACTGCAAAATGTCCCCATGGAATAGCTTAGTGAGAGAAGTACTACAATTTTAAAAACTCTCTGGACAGCCTAATCTGTCTAGCCCAGGAATTGTGGTAGAAGGGGTTACAGACTTAATGCACAGGATCAGGGTATCTTTGGAGCAGCACATCCAGGAAGCAAATCCTACACAAAGAGGCTCTGGATAATTCGATATATAACAGAATAGGTATATTCATTTTCTTGAAAATTGCCCGAGATACATGAATCTCCTGCTATAGATAATCACAGACTCACTGAGAATAAAATCAATATGAAATGCATTACAGAGATATGAGATATCCTGAGACCAGCGGAAGGCAGGAAGGCAGGTAGCAACTGGGTGCTTCAGCAAGGCTGATGGTTGATTGACTTAACCTAGCTAATCTGTTAATCTAGTTGTCTTTGGCTTAATTCGATTTTGTGTCTTTGGGGGCAGAGTTATCCTCCCAGCTGGTATTAAAGGAAGGGTTGTATGAGACTTGAGATCTGACATCTCCTGAGACCAGAGGAAGCACAGGTAAAAGAGGCCTCCCACCCTCCACCAACTGGGATTATGAAGGCATCTGAAGAAGGCAAGGAAAGCAAGCTTTCAACACAGTGAAGGGGCATTTAGGACTCATATTGGAATACAGGCAAGGAAAAGCCCCATATGCCAGGACCACAAAGAAAAGACAACACGGAAAGGAAGGAAACCCCCACCAAGCTCTACCAACCCTATGGAAGATTCCTCAAAGTGGTATCCCCCTTTGGGGATGCCCTCAGGACACAGATATCAGAAAACACAATTGGGGCACATTTCAAAGAACTACAAGATTATAGACAAATCACAAGAACTGAGAAAAGAGAATGAAGAACTCAAGGGCCCGAGAGAGGCTGGAAAAATGACAAACTAGAGGAAGGAAGATAGAAAACACTGAAGAGCCCATGCTGAAAAGAGAAGGAAACCAACCAGCAAAGCAAAGAGCAACAGGAAGAGATTGAGAAGCCCAAAAGAAGTAGAATATCTAAAGAAACACTAGAGATTAAATGAAAAAGGAAATCAAAACACTCATCCAATCAAGAGGGAAGAAATGGAAAAAGCTCAGAGCAGAAAGGAGGAAGCAGAACAAAGACATTAAACCTGGAAGATAACACAGAACAACAAAAACCTCAAGGAAGAGTGAAGAAAATATTAAAAATACACAAAGTGGAACCACCAGGAAGTGGCGACTATGAAAAGACAAACCATCTGCATCATAGGAATAGAGGAAGAGGAAGGAGAAGAATCCCAAGAGATGGTATTGATCCGATCTTCAAAGAATAATCGATGAAAACTTCCCCAAACTAAAAAAAGACAAACAATAACAAATACAAGAAGCACATAGAAATCCAAAACAGACAAGATCAGAAAAAAATTCCCCATGCCACTCTTATAGTTAAAATGCTAGATCCCCAAACAAAGACAAATCTTAAAGCCAACAGAGAAAAACAACAGTGGCCTATAGGGGAAACCTATGAGAATTACAACTGACTTCTCCATGCAAACTTGAAAGCAAGCAAGAAGTACCTGGAGCAAATGTTCCCATGTGATAAAGGACAATAGATGCCAACCCAGGTTACTATACCCAGCAAAAATGTCAATTATAGTTTGAAGGAGAGAGAAAACCTTCCATGACTAAACAAGTTGAAAGAATACATGTCCGGAAAACCAACCTTTCAGAGAATACTTGAAGCAATTCAAAGACAGAGAAAGGAGCAACCAACGCCAGGCTACTAGAAAGAGAAATTAATAAAAGCAATAACTGCAGAAGTAGAAACCTAAACCAAACCACAAATGGATAATAGGCAAAAGGAAGCAAGACAAACCTATCAGTCATAACCTTAAATATTAAGGACTAGCCAGGCATGGGGCACATGCCTTTTAATCCTAGCACTTGGGAGGCAGAGACCGGCAGATCTTTGTGAGTTCAGCCAGCCTCGTCTACAAGGTGAGTTCCAGGACCGCTGGGGCTGCAGGGAGACCGTCTCGAAAAGACCAAAAAAATATTAATGGCTAAATCCCAATCAAAAGACATAGACTGGAGATTTGATTAGGAAACAGAACCATTGATATGCTGTCTAAGAAACTCATCTTACCTTCAGGATAGGCACCACCTTAAATGAAAGGTGGAAAAATCTTCCAAGCAAATGGTACCAAAAGAAACAGGTGGTTGCTATTTTAATATCAACAAACAGACTTCAAATAAAAGCAATCGACGGGACAAAGAGAAAGCCCATTACATTTTTATCAAAGGACCAATTCACCAGAGAAGATTTCACAATTATGAATCTATATGCCCCCAACTCTGGTGCACCAAAACTTTTAAAGAACAATTCTCCAGGACCACAAGCGCACACACTAACCCCAGTACACTCATAGTAGGGGGCTTCATACCCCACTACTCCTTGATCGGTTAGCGGAGAAAGAAAAAAAGAGAATATCTGACTGAAGATTGATATGCCAAATGGAACTCATAGACCCTACCAATATTACACCCTAAAACCGAAAGAATACACTTTCTACTCAACACCCCATGGACACATTCTCAAATCGGACCATGTACTGGGACACAGATACTCCTCCACACCAATACAAAAAGATTGAAAATCTTTTCATGCATCTCTTATACCCCAGTGCAATAAAGCTCACATTCAACACCAGGATAACAACCTATGAGACTAGAACACATGGAGACTAAACAACACACTCTTGAATAATGAATTGGTTCAGCAGAGAAAGAAAGAAAGCAAAATAAAAGCATTCTGTGAAATGCTGACAATGAATTACAACACAACAAAACCTATGGGATACCTTAAAAGCAGTCCTGAGGGAACGTTATACCCTGGGTGCCTACATTAGAAAAGGAAAACACAGAATGATTCTAACACTGCAAGCTAAAAAACTGAGAGGCAGCAACAGAGAACCCAAATCAACAGACAGAAAAATAACAAAAATATCAGAGCAGAAATCAATGAATAGAAACAAAGAAAACATACAAAAAAAATCCATGAATCCAAAAGTTGGTCTTTGAAAGAATAAACAAGATAGACAGAACTCTAGCCCATGTAACCAAAAGAAAGAAGAACAAATCAAATCATACATATGATGAAAAGGGAATCTCAAAACAGAGAATGCAAAGATCCAGAAAACTCATGGAATACTTCAAAAACTATACTCTACCAAGTTTGAAAACCTAGAGGTGACTGATGTCGAAAATCCTGGAATCATGAAGCTCAACCAAGAAGAGATCTATAGCTTAAAAACCCAAAATGCATGAAGATTGAAGCAGTATGAAGAAACTCCCAACTAAAAAAAGCTCAGGCCCAGACGGTTTCAGGCAGATTCTATAAAACATTTCAAAAAAACCTACAACCATATTACTGAAACTGTTTAGAAGGATACCTCAGAGGGAATTCTCCCAAATTCCTTCTATGAAGCCAGCAATCACTCTATTACCAAAACCAGGCAAGATCAACTCTAAAAGGAGAATTATAGACCCATCTCCCTAATGAACACAGATGCCAAAATCTGAACAGGATACTGGCAAATCGCATACAGACTCACATCAAGAAATCATCCATTCATGACCAAGTTGGATTAAACCAGAGATGCAGGGATGGTTCAATATACAAAAATCATAAACCATTATCAAACACATAAATGGAATGAAAGACAAAAACCACACCGTCATCTCAATTGCCTTTGACAAAATCCAGCATCCCTTCATACATAAGTCCTAGAAGGAATTAGGTGGAGGTCATTCCTCAATGTAATCAAAAGCCATACAGGAAAACCCACACGCAATATCATCTTAAATGGGGAAACATAGAAACTTTCCCTTTAAAGGTGGAACTTGCAAGGCTGCCCCTGTCCCTACTCCTCTTCAATATTAGTGCTTGAAACACTTGCTGAGCAATAAGGCAAGAAAAGAAATTAAAGGAGTATTAATTGGAAAAGAGAAGTAAGCTATCCCTTTTGCTGATGATATGATTGTTTCTTAAGGAGTTGCTAAAAACTCCACAGAAACTCCCAGAACTGATTAACAGCTTCAAAAGTGGGGCAGGATACAAAATTAACCTAAAAAAAAATCAATGGCCTGGGCCGGGGAGATAGCCTAGCGGTTAAAGCGCGCCGACCGCTCTTGCAGAAGACCCGGGTTCGATCCCCAGCACCCACATGGTGGCTGAGAACCGTCTGTAACTCCAAATTCCAGGAGAACTCCAGTTCCAGGGGAATCCGACGCCCCTGTTCTGACCTCCGCGGCATTGCACGAACACGGGTGCACACCCTACATGCAGACAGTACATTCATACACATAAATAAAAATTAAATAAAAATAAAAAAAATCATGGCCTTTCTTTACACAAGAGCAAGCAACTGGAGAAAGAATTCAAAGAGACCTTCCACACACAATAGCCTCAAAACCCATAAAATACCTAGGCAACTCCTAACCAAAGACACCAAGATCTCTACAACACAAAATTTTAAACCTTTAAAGAAAGAAATTGAGAAGATATCAGAAGATGGAAAACCCTCCCATGCTCATGGATTGGGAAAATTACATTGTAAAAATGTTCATTCTCCACAAACTCTTGTCCATATTTAACGCAATTACCAATCAAAATCCCTGAGTTTTTTTCACAGGCTTGAAAAAAGTTCTTAAATTCCTTGGAAAAAGCAAAAGACCCTGAATAGCCAAAACAACCCTGAGCGAAAGAGCTACACAGGGGGTTCTCTATACCAGACTTCAAATCTATACTACAGGCTATAGTCATAAAAACAGCCTTGGTACTGGCACAAACACAGATCTGTTGACCATGGAACAAAAACTGAGATCCCAACCTGAGCACATACAATTTTCAGCCATCTCAATTGACAAGGGGCCAAGAAGACCACAATGGAAGAAAAAGACAGCCTTCCAGCAATGGTGTTGGCAAAACTGGATCACCACTTGTTAGAAGATGAAATTAAACCCCTACCCTCTCGCCTGTACAAAAGGTGAATCCAAGATAGGATCAAAGACCTCAACATGAAACCTCCAAACTCTGAGGTGATATAAGAAAACGTTGGCAGCAGAGGCTACAAGACACTAGGTGTAGGAAAGACTTCCTAAACAGACAGCAGCTGTGCAAGAATTAGGTCAAAATGGAAATGGGACCATTAAACTCAAAATTTCTTACTATCAAAAAAAAAAACAAAAACAACAAAAAAAAAACCAATGCAAGGAAGTCTGAAGAGAAATCCCACAGATGGGAGGAAAACCTTCACCAGGCAGGAGCAGAAAACGGATACTGACCAAAGCCATATTGATCTCCAGGAATATATAAACTACTCAAAAAACAAAGAAAGAAAGGAGGAAACAAAGACCCACTCAACTAGACACAAGAGCTGACAGAGACTTCATAAGTTGAAGAATTAGAGATGGGCTGAGAAACACCTTAAAGAAGTGTTCAACATCACTAATCATTAACGGAAATGCAAATAACAAAACCACTTTAGACTATCATCATTACTCCAATAAGACCTGGCTAGGATCAAGAAAAAGAAACGATACCAAGGTGCGGAAGAGGTTGTGTGGAAAAGGGAACACTCACCTCCACTTGCTTGTGGGGAATGTAACTTGTGGCCACCACCACTATGGAAAGCAGTGTGGAGAACCCTTGGAAGACTTGGAATGAACTTGCCACCCGACCCAGCCATACCACTCCTGGGCATGTACCCTCAAGACTTACGCCACCACAGAGATACATGCACGGCCATGTTTATTGCAGCTCTCTTCACAATAGCAAGGAGCTGGAACCAACCTAAATGCCCCTCAACTGACGAGTGGATAGAGAAAATGTGGTACATCTACACAATGGAGTTCTATGCAGCAGTAAAGAAAGACAACATCATGAGCTTTGCAGGAAAATGGCTGGAGCTAGAGGACATCATGCTGAGTGAAGTAACACAGTCCCAGAAAAACAAATGACACATGGTATCCCTCATCTGTGGATGCTAGTGCCAATTACCTAGTTGTAAGTATTTCCTGTGCCTGGCCCCTTGAACTTTTGTCCAAAGCAGTTGGGAGTGATGCATATTGGAAACAACAACAACAAGAATAGAAAGAACCGCATCGAAGAACTGACTGAAACAGCGAACTTCTGCTCAAAACAGTCAACTTCCACATGGAGAATATTGAGAAAGACTGAGAAAGAGAGGAAAAGCATGTTTGGCAGAATGCATGAGCTCTGGTGGGGTAGAGGGATGGGTGGGACACGGGTCTAGATTTGCTAAAAAAGTTTATATAAATAAATAAATAAATAAATAAATAAATAAATAAATAAATGAAATGCATTAGAGTTACTTTGTATCTAACCCAGTATTTCTCTGTCCATAGGAAGTTTGGTCCTTTTGACTAGAATCTAGGACCCTTTAAACCATTACTAGGCTCAATTAGTCATATCAGAGTGAGATGGTATCTGAGAGTGGTTTAATTTGCATTTCCTTAATTATTAATGATGTTGAACACTTTCTAAGATGTTTCTCATTACTTCCTCACTGGTGAAGTCTGTTCAGTTCTTTACTCCATCTTTTGAGTAGGTCATTTGTTTCCTTACTTCTTTGTTTTTTGAGTAGTCTATATATTCTGGACGTTAATGCTCTGTCAGATGTATCAGCAGTGAAGGTTTCCTCCCACTCCATGGGTTTTCTCTTCACTTCCTTGGTTGTTTCTTTCCCTATACAGAAGCATTTGAGTTTGATGAGGTCTCATTTATGTGAATGTTGACCTTATTTCCTGTGCAGCTGCTGTCTGATTTAGAAATCTTTTCTTATGCCTATGTCCTGTAGGTTGTTGCCAACTTTTTCTTCTATCACCTTCAGGGTTTTGGGTTTCATGTTGAGATCTTTGATCCACTTGGATTTTACTTTTGTACAGGGTGAGATGTAGGGGTTTAATTTTGTTCTTCTACAAATGGTGATCCAATTTTGCCAGCACCAATTGCTGAACGTGCTATCCTTCCCCCATTGAGGTTTTTTTTTTGCCCCTTTGTCAAATATGAGGTAGCTAAAATTGTATGAGCTCAAGTTTGGATCTTCAATTTTGTTTCATTGGTCAGTGAGTCTGTATTTGTGCCAGTACCAGGCTGTCTTTATGACTATGGCCCTGTAATATAGTTTGAAGTCTGGTAGAGCAATCCTCCCTGTATTTCATTTTTCGGTCAGGGTTGCTTCAGCTATTTGGGGTATTTTATTTTTCCATATGAATTTAAGGATTTTTTTCCAAGTCTGTGAAGAAGCTCATGGGAATTTTGATTGGGATTGCATTGAATCTGTATATCAATTTGGGTAAAATGCACATGTTTACTATTTTAATTTTCCCAATCCATGAGCATGGAAGGTCTTTCCATCTTTTGATGTCATTTTCAGTCTCTGTCCGGGGTTTAAATTTTTGGTTGTAGAGGTTCTTGGTACCTTTGGTTAGATTTGTTCCCAGGTATCTTATTATTTTTGTGGCTATTTTGAGTGTTAAGGTCTTATATTCCTTCTCCACTTGCTTATTTTTGGTGTAAAGAAAGGCTACTGATTTTTCTAGGTTAATTTTGTGCCCTGCCACTTTATTAAAACTCTTATTCGAAGGTTTCTGGTGAATTTTTTTATTTTTTAATTTATTTTTTATGTGTATGAGTGTACTGTCTGCATGTAGGTTGGTGCACCCATGTCATGCAATGCTGCGGAGGTCAGGAGAAGGCATCAGATTCCCCTGGAACTGGAGTTAAAGACAGTTCTCAGCCACCATGTGGGTGCTGGAGATCGAACCCAGGTCCTCTGCAAGAGCAGTCAGTGCTCTTAACCACTAGGCCATCTCTCCAGCCCCACTCTGGTGGAATATTTAGCATCCCTTAGGTAAACTATCATATCATCTGCAAAAAGGGTTAGCTTAACTTCTTTTCAGATTACTATCCCTTTGGGTTCCTTCTCTTGTCTTATTGTTCTAGCAAGTGTTTCAAGCACTATGTTGAAGAGGAGTGGTGATAAGGGGCTAGAGGTCTGTCTATTTTGTTTATCTTTTCAAAGAATCAGCTTTTGGATTTGATTTTACATATTGTTTTCTTTGTTTCTATTTCACTGATTTCTGCTCTGATTTTTGTTATTTCTTCTTGTCTGTTAAGTTTAGGGTTCACTTGTTGTTGTCTCCCAAGTGTTTTTAGCTGCAGTGTTAGATCATTTATTTGTTCCCTTTCTGTTTTTTTGATGTGGGCACTTAGGGTTATAAATTTCCCTCTGAAGACTTCTTTTGAAGTATCCCACAGGTCTTGTTGTGTTGTATTGTCTTTTTCATTCAGTTCCATGAATACTTTTATTTCGTTCTTTATTTCTTCCCTGACTCATTCATTATTTAGGATTGTGTTGTTTAGTCTCCATATGTTTTTGTAGCTAGTTGGATTTATTCTGGTGTTCATCTTGAGCTTTATTTCACTGTGATCTGATAGAATGCATGGAATAATTTCTATCCTTTTGTATTTGTTGAGGTTTCTTTTGTGCCCCAGTATGTGGTTGATTTTGGGGAATGTTCTGTGAGGTGATGAGTAGAAATTATTTTCTCTGGGAATATTCTGTAGATGTCTGTGAGGTCCATTTGATGTATTGTATTGTTCAGTTCTGATGTCTCTCTGTTTATTTTTTGTCCTGATGATCTGTCCAAGGGGCTCAGTGGGGTGTTAAAGTCCTCCACTATTAGTGTGTTAGGATTAATGTGTGTCTGGAGGTCCTGCAGAGTAGCATTTATAAAGTTAGGTGCACCAGAGTTTGGTGCATAGACATTTAGGATTGTGAAGTCTTCATGGTTCATCATTCCTTTGACAAGGATGTAATGGTCCTCTTTGTCTCTTCTGAGTAATTTTACTTTGAGATCTATTTTGTCTGATATTAGATTAACCACTCTGGCTTGTTTCTTGGTATCATTTGCTTGGAATATTTTTTCCATCCTTTCACTATAAGGTGATATCTGTCTTTGAGGGTGAGATGGGTTTCTTGTAGAAAGCATATAGAACGATTCAGTTTCCTAATCCATTCTCCCAGTCTATGCCTTTTGATTGGGGAGTTTAGACCATTAGTATTTAAGGTTATTATTGAGAGATGTGTGTTGCTTCCTTTTACCTTATTTTTTGTTTGCATTCTTGGTCTAGGTTTGTATTTACTCTGTTATGCTTTTATTGCTTTCTGTCTTCAATTGCTTAGGGATAGTTGCTCCTTTCCTCTGTTCTTTGGATTGCTTTGAGGATATTCTGAAGTGTTGGTTTCTTAGACATGTATTCTTTCATCTTGTTCATGTTGTTAAAGATTCTTCTTTCTCCTTCAACTATGATTGATATTTTTGTTGGGTATAGTAGTCTGGGTTGGCATCTAAAGTCGTTTAGCACAGAAAAATTAGAATCTCCCTTTCTTTTCTCTTCTTCTTCTTCTTCTTCTTCTTCTTCTTCTTCTTCTTCTTCTTCTTCTTCTTCTTTCTTCCCCACTTCCTCTTCCTCCTCCCTATCCTCTCCTCCTCCTCTTCTTCTTGCTTTCCTTTTTCTTACTCTTTCCTCTCTTCCACTTCTTCCTCTTTGTCCTCTGGCTCTTTTCCTTCTCCTCTCGTCATCTTCCACCTTTTCCTCCTTCCCCTCCTTCTCTCTTCTTCCTACAACTCTTTTGAGTGTCTGGTGGATAATAATGATTAAGAACTGTTAAGTGGAGAAATTCCACTCCCAGCCTGAAGGTGCTCCATTTTCTAAGTGGTAGGCAGCAATGAGACATTTCGCTGTTTTCTTCTCGTACTGACACTTTCCCTCAGCCTACACTAGGCACATTTCTCTCTGTCTCATGCCCTGAATTCTTACAAATGTCCTAGTAAAAAAACAGTCACTGGTGCCTAGTTACTGGTAAAATATATGTTCTACTCTAGAAATTTAATTATTTAGATTTCCGTATAGCCATATGCTTTTAAAGAAACTTTTAAATTTTTTCTAATGTGTTTCTTTCCTTACAGAAAGAATGCAATCTTTTGTGAAAATATAGAACTTCTCAAAAACAAAGCTGTACTTAATTTTGTATTTCAGTGACCTGATTACCCAAATGCCTCTGGTTTAGTACTTAAGAACTCCAAACAGCATGAATTAATGTATTGTGTGTTGTTCTAAAAACGGGTTATAGAAATAGATAGGTTAGGTAGAAATACTAACAATTTGTGTCTCCAGAGCCGAAAGGTTTATCAGTTCAAGTCCTGGGACTCCTACTTAATGACTCTGAGCAAGATCCTCCAACATCTCAAATTTAGTTTCTCTGTTGGTGGAATAAGATAATGATGGTATATGTAATATATAAATTAAAATACAAAATATCACTAGGAGTACTATATGGCATAGAGAAAGTCAATAATTGCTGACTTTTTAAATAAAAGCACAAACCAAATCATGAAAGACATTTATTTGGACCTCATATGATATCTGCCTCAGGGAAGCCCTGATTGACTTGATTTCCCATAATTTATTATCATCTTAGTCTGTGAAGCCACTTGGTAGGTTCTTTTCATTGCTATTAACTATTATAAGAAATCAAATTGAAGGTCATCTCCTCAAAATCCTTGCCCTTATTTGGCCCTACTGGCATCAAATGTCTGTTAAGAATAAGTTGCAAATGAAATGTGAAATTCAGCCTGACCCTGCCACATGTGATGCTGTGACTGTACCTGAGGGCTTATTATGCATTTTGAAGTAGGATGGCTGATTCTGATTACTGCTGGCTGGACAGCTACCTACTCTCATCCAGCCCTTAGAAGATTTCAAAGTAATTTTAGTTGTACATATTTATTTTTAATTTACTATGTGGCTAATGATAGAGATATTACATTTATTTTTCTTAAGGTAATAGCTATTCTTTCGAGCAAATGATCAATGTCAAACAAATCACTTAGCTGTCTTAAAGAACATTTGCTTATCTGAGGCTTTCCACTACCCGAGGCAGAAGAGGAAAGAATAGAATTAGGATCTAAAAGAGATTTGACGGCTGTCATTTCCACAATAGGAACGTTGACAGGTGGAATAAATAACTTCTGGAAAGCAACTTGTTAAACTGGGTTAAAAGAAGATCTGCGTGAGTGTGGCCCAGCCTGATGCTGCCTGCCAATCTGATTATATTTTATTACTCAGCTGAACTGTATGCCATGATTCAGTTTGTGGTTATCCAGAGGGGTCACAAGCTGCAGCGACTCATATTTCCTGAACATATTTTGGCAGAAATTGTGGATTGCTTTAAGAGAATGCCAACCAGTGTCAGAGATAAAGACAAAGGGTTTCTTTATACTTATTTAACATTATCAAACTACCAACCAAGGAGGCAGGCAGCCATGTGGGATTCCAGCATACACTGAGGCATGTTGCAGTCACTGCAGGTTCCCCTAGAAAATAAGACTCTCTGTACAGAGAACTTAGACATATCCATCACGAAGAATTTATCTTTAAAACTGGTCCTTCTGTGTACCCTACCTTGTGTTGCTTTGGAGATCTCCATCCTGATTTAATCTCACTATCCTCCCCTGGGTCTTGTCATCATTCACTTTTCATATATTCCTAAAATTATTATCTTGCACTTTTGTTTATCCAGCTGTCTTATTTCCACTCTGATTGTATTGTTTTCAATTCTTTGACTTCTCTTTTTTCCCCTCTCCCTGAGCAATGCACACTCATCCTTCCTTCACATGTCTACTAATCCAATATAGAGCTCATCTCTAACCAATTGATTTACCTTTTTACAGCACCAATTTCTCCGTAGGTTTAAGCAGCAACAGTCCAATCATGTGCTCGAAATTACTCTTTTTACATTAAATTACTCTTTCCAACATGGAGGTTGCTTTTTGAGATCAGTGGTTTCATAGAAATGCCCAATTCTGGGTCCTAAGGTTGGAGCACTCAGTAAGTTCTCAGCAAATGTGCACTACAAAAATAATTCCTGTTGTTAAGACCACATTCATTCCTAGATCTTTCTGTCTTCTCTCTTATTTCAGAAGAAATGTTCTGCACCCACTCAAAACTAATTTCTCTTGATGGTCTCCTTACATTAGTTCACAGCTCCCTGCCAGGAATCTTTGTCATTCCTGCTTCTGTTTTTCTAGGGCTGGGGATCGAACCCAGTGTCTGGAGCAAGCGCCCATCCACTCTCAGATTCCCAAGCTAGTGGTTTTGCTTTCTGTTGGTTTCTTTTACCCATATTCAACTGTGTTCTGAGAATAACAAATGGAATATTCTAGAAATAAGCAGTTTTCTAGAACAAAAATTCATTAATTGAAAATTGTATGCTGTGTTGAATAGAATCTCCATTCTGCTTGTATGGGAATTATCCCTTGGTCCAGGATGTCCATGCTGTATATGCTGCATATGCCCATTTAGTAGTCACTCAGTAGCCCTCAGAGTTAGCAGATGAACTGCCATAGTATCACGGTGCTTATGTTCAAGAAACTCTTAGATAATTGCTTAAATTTGTATTACAGTAATGCTCCCATCTCCTCTCACATATATATATATAATATACTGTAAAATATATAATAATATATAATAAAAGAAGGGTAATTCTAATAACCACTGAATTTTTTTCAATGAAAGAATTCTCCCAGCATTTTTTTAAAATTATTAAAAATACTTTTATTGATATATATCTCAAATAGAACATATATTTATACTTTCTTTATAAAGTCATTTTTTTAACAACTATATTAAATATAAGAGTAAAATAATAGTAATATACCAGCAGAGACAAAAGCCCAAGACCACACAGCCCAAGTCCCCACCATCCAGCTTGAGGGGCTTGAATGTACAATAAAGTTGATCAAAAGACAGCATCTCCAGTCTATATTTTTGTATTTTCACCATTCACCTCAATCGCTGCCTTTACATTCTACTATGCCTCCTCTTCACAGATTGTTCCCTAGGCCTTAGGAAAGGGGCACCAGGTGGGTGAGAAGCAAAATTGTCTACTTTCTCTGGAGATGTCCCTTCTGACTCTGACTCAGTTCTGGGCTGGTTTCTTTTCATGGGCTGACAGTTTATCCAGGAATAACCTTTCAATCCTACTAATGAAACACAAGCAATTAGATATATAGGTATTTAAACAGTACTAATTATTATGGTAGGTTACTTTGGTATAGACACAGATGTTTGGATGGTATGCTAATCCATGAATTATAGTTTTTCTGTAAAAGATGACAAGGTCTTACTGTGGCTTATAACATTTCCTAACCACTATAGGATGTAAGCTTGTGGCATCTGCTGTGGGTTATTCCTCCAAGGAGAGAGCTAATAGCCAATTAGATTTGGGATATACAGACATATGGCTGCCACTACTGCACAGTATTTCCAGGCAGGTGAGGTATCACTGATGCTGATGGAGGAGTCTTGCTTGACTCAAGGAGACCAATATTTGCTTTATTGGTTTAGTGGCCTTTGGTAACACTCTCTGGTATTCCAGAGACCAACTGTTCACTTGCAAATGTGGTCTCAATATATCCTTCCCATGCTTACATCAGGTCTTCGACAGCAGGGCCTTACTGCCTCTCTTCTTGCAGGTATCCCAGTTTACAGGCAAGAAGACTTTACCTTTTGGGGGTGGGGCTTGGATCCCCTGGCCAACATCTCCTTGGCAGAATAATCCATTGCTGATATCAGAGCTCTCCTGTATTAATATATTTTGCTTAAATGCACAGCTTAAAGAGACTTTAGTATTATATTTGGTTCTGAATAGAGAATAATCCTTTTCACAGTTATGTCTATTAGTCAATTAAAGAAAGCAGTTATACCTAAGAGATTACCTCTGTAACAGTCAGCTCTAATTTACAGTTAGAGAATGACTTAATTACCATCATGTTTTTCTTTGTTTTATGAAAAAGAGGTAAGAAAGTCTCTCATATTAGAACTTTGTAGCACCTAGAAGGTAAGGTTCATTAGGACTCATTATAAAAAGTTGTTACAAATAGGATCCACAGAGATGTTTGATGCCTGTAGCAGTCTGAGGCTTTTCTTCCTTTTAGTGTTTCAATGGACCACCTTCTCTGCTGGTATTTCTTGGTACATCCTACACAGTGCAAGGCTGTATCTTTTCTTTTTCAGCCATTGAGTTGGTGACGTTTTGACCTGTGGGAACACACAAATCTTTTCCCATAGTTAGTTTTAAGATTAAACTGAAAAAAATTTTGACAGAAAGGTTTAATATATAACTGTATCCCCCCTTTTTTATTTTAGGCTTTTATTTTTTGACCCATGAGTCTCAAAAAGGCAGTTGTAGTACACATACCTATAGGCAGGAATCAAGGTGTAAATTTCATTAAATTTATCAAAGCTGCTTTGGGTGACTGTGTGTTGTTAATTTCTTCAAAGATAAGGGGGATTAACATACCATCTCCTCATGCTGCATTAATATTAATTACACTCCAGCAATTTCATCTCTTGCCCATTTTCATCTCTCAGTCTATAAATAAATCATATACATATATGCTAACAAACATAGCAGCCCATGTGTTCTTTGATTCTGACCTTCTCTTTTCATAATTATACTTCTGTTAAGTTCACTTATACTTATTTCTCTCCTTTAATTCTATTCATATCTTTCCCCAAAAAATATTTGAAAAAATGATCAATGATTTCTGAATTGTTAAATATATAAACAGTTGGAGCTGGTGAGATGGCTCAGAAGTTAAGACTGACTCCTCTTGTAGAGGACCCAAGTTTGATTCCCAGCACCCACATGGTGGCTAACAACCACCCATAACTGCAGTTTCAGGAGATCCCATACCCTCTTCTGACTTCCAGAGGATCGCACAGCATGAGTGCACTTACACACACACAGGTGACACACTCACACACATGAGTGCACTTATACAAACACTCATACACATGAGTGCACTTACACACTCATACACACTCTCATACACATGAGTGCACTTACACACACGCAGGAAACACACTCATACACACAAAATAAAGATAATAAATAAAATGTTAAAAAATAGAGAGAGACATTTATGCCACTCTGGGGTTGCCATTTATTGAACCTATGAGTCTGTCATGGTGTCAGGTCATTTTGTTGAAGTCTGGACATTCATTTCTCACCACAGTCCTGAGAGATTAATATCAGAGGAAGAGGAAGCAGAAGCAAGTGATCCAGGTTCTGCCACCATCTCTGCACTGAGTGCACACTATTGCATAATCACCACTTTCCGTGGGAACTTACAGTTCAGAAAGGAAGACTAATTTTAAACTAGCTAACAAACACCAATATTATCCAACAGAGATGAAAGCTACCAAATAAAGAGAGGGTTTCGTGATTGAAAGCATGGACAACCACAGTGAGAAAGGCCAAGGCGGGTGGGGGTTGCTGCTCTAAGGAGGTACACAAAAACTGGCAAAAATTGGAATGTGCTGAGCAGAAGAGTGTCAGGAAGAAGGGACGCCGCATGTGAAATTGAACCCAGTGGGTCAGACGAGATCTTTGAGAGCTGGGATTTGTCCCGTCTGGCCGATGACCTCCAGCAGGGTCATCCATGGCTTCCTTCTCCCTTGTGACACTCAGTGCAACAATTGCTACATTTTCCCACTAGAACATGAGCCACCTTGAAGATGGGTGTGCATATGTCTAGTACCTAATAAACAATGAAGTACAAGAAAATATGGCAATCCATCTTGACGCACGCTGTCCTCCTAATTCAGGGGAAACAGAGTTTGGTGATTTCATTAGGATCGCCATGTTCTGTGAGGTCACTGCCTGCTCCTCAGCTTTCTCGGTTAACCTAATGAGTGTTTGCAGGCAACTGCTAGTAATCTAGATGATTAATGAGGCTTAGAGACTGAGGTCTGCTTGCAGCCTTAACAGGATTTCAGTATTTCCCCAACAGTTTTTTTTTTTAAAACAATAGGGATTAAAAAAAAACAAAAACAAATAAAAAAAAAAATTAGAAAAAAAAAAAAATAAAAAAAAATGGTAACAATTTTCTTGAGAGAGTTATGAATATGCATGTAAGAAGCTGTTCTTCCTTCAGTGTGGCCTCCTGGAGAGAATACTAAACTGGAAGGTCAAAGCCCTGAGTTTTATTCTTGGCTTTGCCACTCACTCCCTGAGTGACCTTGGACAAGTTGCTTAGCCACTCTGCAGGCAACTGTTATTGTGTTGATAAAGATGTGAGTAATGATAGCTGAGCCGGCCTTCCATACAGGGAAGGTGCGAAGACTAATGAGATACTGTTTATAAAGCACTCTAAACTCTTTGGAAAAGAGGAGCCCTATAAACAGAGTGCTGCGATTGTTATTCAATACTGTGTTTACTGCAAATACCCTGTGCCTTTCTCACAAATCTAGGAAAGATGATAAACTCAGATATAGACCATTTTATATAATATCTGCCTACGATAAATTGTCCACTGAGTTGGTTTTATCTTATTTCTTTTATGTATAACCTATTTTTGGAAATGCAAGTTATTTTAGAAGATATTGTCTTTACTGGTCATTTTTGGATCTGGGAGGAAAGAGAGACAATTTGAGAGTGAAAGCAGAAGTCCTCTGCCTGGTAAGCAACTCAAGGGACAGGATATGTCTGTGCTCTCTATTGACAAATTACATTTTAACCTGCCCTGCCCATATCTCTTAAGCTACTGATTGAGCCAAGGTTGGAAACCAAGTTGCTTGCTCTCATTTACTTCTCCCTGAGCTTGAAAGTCCTTTTAGAGGAAGGGGCTGTAAGTAAGTAGGTAGAGAGTGAATTGACATGGATCATATGAACCCCCACCGTGTAAACCCTCAACAACCAAGAGTTGACTCCACTGTGGTTGCACACACCACAACAGTGAAATTTAGCCCTTCCTTTCGTTCAGCCTCATTATGCTTCAAATAGTGTGTTTCTCAGAACTGACTGGTCTCTTTAATACGATGCCTTAATATTCAGAATGTGGAATGTGGGAAAATTGATGCTCCTCTGAGAATCTCAATCTTGCATTAGCAGACTCTTTTGCATTTAATTTTATCCCCTGTTTATACTAAAGGCAGAAGAGGTTCCTTTTGACATGGGGAATTTTAAAATGCATGTGGGTAAAGTCCTTTGAATACCTTATTTTTCATCTTTTTAGTATGACGAAGAGCTCTCATTTCTCATATTCTAAAGTTCCAGGTGACCCACAGTCGCTACACGTACACTGACCTAACTGCATAGTAGTTTCTAGGGGGAAACATGGAAGTAGCAATCTGTTAAATGCTGGTTACAGCTATTATATCACTTTTTTATTGCCTGTCTAGTATATACTAAAATTTAGGGGAAAATGTACTTAATGGTCAAAAACAATTTGAATTTAGCAGGATTACTTCAGTATTTGATTAAAAGAAGCATAGGGCTTTTCTCTGTTCTTAATTGGTGTGGAATATATATATATATATATATATATATATATCTATTTCCTATGGGGGAATCTATATTTTTTGGGAATTCTTGGAATGATATACTACACAGCAAAACACTACAAAGAGAGTAAAATTATTATGTGTAACTTTTAGAAAATATCCCACACTTCCTTTGTTCATCCTTGATTGTAAAGCAGGAGGTCTGTGAAGGAGGACTGCAGGATTAGCATACATTATAGTGACTGAAGTTACAGCAGTCACATTTGTATTTCAAAACCTGTGACGGAGGGAGAAGAAGGCAGCCTTTGTAATTCCTTATCATTGGTGAAGAGTTACAACCAGTACCTGAAGTTCATGGTTTATCACTCCCTTGGAGCTTGTTGAAAGCCAGAAACAGAGGGAGGGAAAAAGAAGACAAGGAAGGCGATTTGGCTTTTTAACTTATTTTAATTTTTTAATGTGTATGACTGTATTGCCTGTAAGTGAACTGTAAGTGAACCCATGTTGTGCAATGCCTGTGGAGGTCAGAAGAGGGTGTTGGATCCTCTGGAACTGGAGGTACAGCCAGTTGTTAGGTGCCATGTGGGTGCTGGGAATCAAGGTCCTCTGCAAGAGCAGTCAGTGCTCTTAACTGCTGAACCATGACTCCAGTCCCCAATTTGACTTTTTTTATTTTTTTTAATTTTCATTTATTTATTTTTTATGTGCATGTAGGTTGGTGCACCCATGTTGTGCAATGCCGTGGAAGTCAGAAGAGGGTGTCAGATTCCCCTGGAACTGGAGTTAAAGACGTTTCATAGCCACCATGTGGATGCTGGGAATCGAAGCAGGGTCCTCTGCCAAAGCAGTTGGTGCTCTTAACTGCTGAGCCATCTCTCAGCCCCTTGACTTTTTAAAAAACCACTTTTTCTATTAACATGGGAAAAGAAATTATTTATAGTAGGCTGACAATAGCTCTGCCTCATGGCCACAAAATTTCCTCAAAAAGTATGAATATGCTACCTTTTATGGTTAAAGTGGTATTTTAAGACATGATTGAAATGGATTGAAATGGATGGATTATTCTGGATTACTTGAGTGAGCACAGTATAATCATAAAGATCATCATAAAAACAAAAGAGAGCAAAAAGAACAAAAGAATAGCAAAAGAAGGTAGAAATAGTAAGGGAATGCTCCAGCTTCAGACGTGGAGATAAAGGAAGAAGCCAGTCAGGAGCCAAACACTTGATGTGGCCTCTGGAGACTTCACACAAGAAGAGAATGTATATTTTTTTCTATTAGAGTTCCCAGAAGGAACACAGGAGGCCTACTTGACTTCAGTCCCAGCAGGCTGATAATAGACTTCTGCCTTCTAGAACCATATGAAATACATTGGTCATGTTACAAACCATGAAGTTTGCAGCAATTTGTTGCAGCAGCATTCAGAAACTAATACAGCCTTCCAAAGGGCATCTAGACAGTGTCATTAATACTTCAAAGTGGTTTAATGAACAAGGTGTTTCAGGGGAAATATGATGGTGACTTTGATCTCTAATTTGACCTCATAATGAAAAGATGAGTGATGTCTCAAAGCATGCTACCCCCTGCCTGGAATTCTACATACTACCTGGCTTATCCTGGGAAAGAGGAGGAGCTTCTCGTTCTTCAAAACTAAAAATCTCCATAAATGTTAGATTCAACTCCCTAACTATCACAATCTTCAGATTTATATAAATTTAAAAAAATGTGGATATGTCAGATCTCATTTTTCTATTTAAATATGATTGATATGGCAGAAGCATCCTAGAAAATAGCTCAGGAGGAAACAAGAATGTTAGAAAGACGTGATGTGGTGGTATAAATTGTGCGGGGGACCCATCTGATGGGCAAGTGAAGCAGATGCCAAAAAACAAAACCTCAAAAGGAAGCAGAAACCATGAAGAAAGTAGCAGTAAAAATCTAAAATATTTACAAACTCACTGAAACATGTTTTTAATGGCTTACAACATATTTAGGCATGGCTTATAGAGAGATCCCTTATAGTCCTGTCAAATTTCAACGAAAAGCATGTGTGATCAAATTGCTAATTAAATTTTATACTGGTCCCTAAAATCTTAAAAAGGTATTTTGTCAATACCATTCATAACCAGAAGGAAGTCAGCATGATACAGATGAAAGAGTGAAATATTTCAAAAGATCTAGTTTATAATCAGCATTTTTTAAGCTGCATTCCTCTAATCCCAGAGAACAGTGTTTTCCGGTCCTTATCTCTCCTACTGTGGAACAACTGGAACACCTTTCTTTTCTGTCGGTCTCCGATTCCTTCCTGGCATTATCTGGAGGAGCCCTTGAGAACCTGTTGCATCCTTAAAAACTCTCAGTGAACAACAATCCACTCCCACTCTCACAGTCACCTGCTCTGAGCTTCTTAAAGATTTTGGATCTGAGCCCATGTCCTTACTGCTGATGATTCGTGTCAAAGAGAATCTGAGCCACTGCCAGTGTCTAATACTACCAAGCCCAGGTAGCACTGTCTCCGCTGCTGCCGAAGGGTTAGGTGATGAATATTGTCCTCACAGAAAAAGGGTGTAGCTCCCAACTTCATGCTAACTGAAGGAACTGGTGGAAATGAGTCCAATAGTGGCATGCCTCGCCTTCAGTATAATCCAAGATCTTTTGGGTTTCCAGGGACTTCAAGGAGCTTGTAATAAAATAGCTGGTCTCGATTACTCTACCAGTTTTCCTTCCCAGGTCTCAAGGTCAATTGACTGGGAGAATACAAGTGACAAACAATACTTTTATTAAGATTTACCCTGCTCTCAAATGCTGAGGCATCTTACTGAAGCTAACCTAATATGCAAGCCTTTCTCTCTCCTTAAGAGCAGACATTTCCTAGGACACTACTTAGTTCTGCACACAAGTAAACATTCCTGGGCCTGAACCAGGCACTTTCTTAGCCAGTGTTATTCTCTACCCATGAAGCAAGGAGCCCTCAGGGGTCCAGTTTGCACAGAATAGCAAGAGCTCCTGCAGTGTCCACAATGGATGATTGACTTTTGGTTAATGCTAGAACTTGGAATTCAGTGACCAGTTTAAAATTGCCATTCTTCTACTCAGTACAGTATATAATTTCAGTGAGGAAAAATGTATTGTTTTTCTACAATACTCAATGAATTTATTATCACTTTGAATTTTGGGAATATTTCTTGTGAATGGTTCCACTGTTTTGAATGTTTCCTTTATATAAAATTTTACCACTACTAATTTAGGCACGGCACAGTTAAACGACTGTCTTAATACCATGTGGTAATGACCTGGACTGTGCATCTGTGTACTTAATCCCAAATTAGTTAATTGTTTGTTTGAGACAAGATCTCATTTATGTTGCCCAGGTTCACCTAGACTAACTCCAGGGCTCAAGTGATCTTTCTGCTTCAGCTTCCCCAGGAGCTGGGAGTACTGTATATGTCACCATATCTAATTATGATCACTAATTTAGAACCAACTTCTTTATATTTCCTTAGAAAACTATTTCTAATCAATTTGTAGACTAGGAGAAAAATTAAAATAATACTGTTTAGTTATTTAAGGTATCAGGTTGTTAACCTAAAAGGCAGTGGCCACTACCCTTTGCTAACCTAAACACAGAACAAATTGAACACTCTTGTTCACTTCAGGGAGAAGTATTAAGAAACACATACAATCCAACCATACTAGTTGACTTTTGATCTGCCAGAACTTTCTTTAGAGAGCTGAAGTGCATTCTTTCCCTTTTAAAGAACAAATTAGTCCAAATGATAGAACATATATTCTCCCTATATGAAGAAGATGTATTCTAAAAGTAATATACATTTTTAAAATTTTTATTTATTTATTTTTATGTGTATGAATGTACTGTCTACATGTAGGTCTGTGCACCCATGTCATGCAATGCTGCGGAGGTCAGAAGAGGGTGTCGGATTCCCCTGGAACTAGAGTTAAAGACGGTTCTCAGCTGCTATGTGGGTGCTGGGAATTGAACCTGGGTCCTCTGCAAGAGCAGTCAGTGTTCTTAAATGCTAAGCCATCTCTCCAGCTCCAAAAAGTAATATACTTTTAACTTTAGTTGTAATTAATGCTAAATAAATATTAGATGTGCTTAACATTTTATTGTTAGTGGTGGTGTTGAAAAGAACTGTCTATTTGAGTAAAAGTTAATTTTCTGGAAATTTGAAAATAACTGCTGGACTTGAGTGCACAGAGCTTAGATGGGGAATTTCCCAGGACCACCTGAAGCACAGGTAGGAGCCAGGCACTTCAGGCAGGCAGACTGTTGGATAATCCTATCTGGCCCGTTGGATAATTCTCTCGTTGGTTTGATTCAATCATCTTGTGTGACTGTGGAGGGAAGAGTTGTCCTGCTAGCTGGTATAAAAGGTGGGCCT
Source organism: Rhizomys pruinosus (assembly GCA_009823505.1). Classification (NCBI taxonomy): domain Eukaryota; kingdom Metazoa; phylum Chordata; class Mammalia; order Rodentia; family Spalacidae; genus Rhizomys; species Rhizomys pruinosus. The sequence goes on along the minus strand of VZQC01013330.1, from coordinate 797,611 downwards.
GTTGACACTGTGAGACTTGAGTGCACAGAGCTTAGATCAGGGAATTCCCAGGACCACCTGAAGCACAGAGTAAGCAGCCAACCCCCACCCCCAACTGGAATTGCTAAGGGAGTGTCGAAGTGGATTATTTGGAGAAACTTCAGGACAGAAAGGGAAGAGTGAACAGTGAGATAGACTTCTAATAGAAAGCTTAAAACTTAGACAAGTCAACACTCCATAAGCAAGGAGAAAAACAAACAAACAAACAAACAAACAAACAAACAATGAAGGCATCTGAAGGAGGCAATCAAAGCAAGCCTTCAGTACAGTGAAGAAGCATTTGGGATTCACATTGAAATACAGGCAAAGAGAAACCTACATGCCAGGGACACAAAGAAGGGACAACAGGGAAAGGTGCAAGATAATTCCACACCAAGCTCTACCAGCCCTGTGGGAGATTCCTACAGTGGGATCCCCCTGGGGATGGCCCAGGACACAGATCTTAGAGGAACAATTGTCGACATATTTGAAGAAATCAAAGAATATAAAGATCAAGTCAGAGAACCAAGGAGAGAGAATGAAAAACTGAAGATGACCTAGAGAGAGAGAATGACAAACTCCAGAAGGAAGTACAAACACTGAAAAGATCCCATGTTGAAAAAGAAAAGGAAACAAACCAGTGAAGCAAAGAGCTACAGGAAGAGATTGAGAAGCTCCAAAAGGAAGTGGAAATACTAAAGAAATCACTAGATGAAATGAAAAAGGAAATCAATCACTCACCCAATCAAAAGGAGAGGAATGGAAAAAGTCTCAGAAGTAGAATGGAGGAAACAGAAGAAAGAATATCAGACCTGGAAGATAACACAGAACAACTAAAAACCTCAAGTAAAGATTATGAAAAATTTAAAAATACACAAAAGTGGAACAACCAGGAATTGTGGGACATTATGAAAAGATCAAATCTCCACATCATAGGAATAGAGGAAGAAGAATCCCAAGAGAATGGTATTGATCAGATCTTCAAAAGAATAATAAATAAAAATTTCTCCAAGCTAAAAAAAGACAAATCAATACAAATACAAGAAGCACATAGAACTCCAAACAGACAAGATCAGAAAAGAAACTCTCCACACCATATCATAGTTAAAATGCTAGACACTCAAACAAAGACAAAATTCTGAAAGCCACAAGAGAAAAACAACAAGTTACATATAAGGGGAAACCCATCAGAATTACAACTGACTTCTCAGTGCAAACTATGATAGCAAGAAGAACATGGAGCAAAGCATTCCCAGTGTTAAAGGACTATAGATGCCAACCCAGGTTACTATGCCCAGCAAAAATGTTGATTCTAGTTGAAGGAGAGAGAAAAATCTTCCATGACATAAACAAGATGATAGAATGCATGTCCAGAAAACCAACCCTTCAGAGAATACTTGAAGCAATTCAAAGGACAGAAGAAAGGAGCATCTATCCCCAGGTACCTAGAAAGAGAAATTAATACAAGCATAACGGCAGGAATAGAAACCTAGACCAAAAATGCAAATGAGTAATAAGGTGAAAGGAAGCAACACACACCTTTCAGTTATAACCTTAAATATTAGTGGACTAAACTCTCCAATCAAAAGACATAGACTGGGAGATTGGACTAGAAAACAGAACCCATCTCTATGCTGTCTACAAGAATCACATCTTACCTTCAAGGCACCACCTTAAAGTGAAAGGATGGAAAATAATATTCCAAGCAAATGGTACCAAAAAGGAAGCAGGTGTTGCTATTTTAATATCAGACCTCAAAGTAAAAGAAATCAGAAGAGACCACGAGGTCATTACATTTTTATCAAAGAAACAACTGACCATGAAGATTTCACAATCATGAATATATATGCACCAATCTCTTGTGCACCAAACTTTATAAAGACAATTCTCCAGGACCACAAGGCACAGATTAACCCCAGTACCCTCATAGTAGGGGACTTCAATAACCCACTGAGCCCTTTGGACAGGTCAACCAGACAAAGAATAAACAGAGACATCTGAACTGAATGATATGATACACCAAATTGACCTCACAAACATCTATCAAATATTCCACCCTAATATCAGAGAATACACTTTCTACTCATCACCCCATGAAACATTCTCCAAAATTGGCCACATACTGGGACACAGAAGAAAGCTCCACAAATACAAAAAGATTGAAACAATTTAATGCATTCTATCAGACCACAACACAATAAAGCTCATTATCAACACCAGGATAAGTCTTACTATCTACAAGAACACATGGAGACTAAACAACACACTCCTGAATAATGAATGGGTCAAGGAAGAGATAAAGAAAGAAATAAAAGCATTCCTGAATGACAATGATAATACAACACAACAAAACCTATGGGATACATTAAAAGCAGTCTTCAGAGGTAAGTTTATAGCCCTGGGTGCCTACATTAGAAAAACAGAAAGAGCACAGGTGATCAATCTAAAACTGCAACTAAAAACACTTGATAGACAGCAACAAATGAACCCTGAATGCAACAGACAGGAAGAAATAACAAAAATCAGAGCAGAAATCAATGAAATAGAAACAAAGAAAACCATACAAAAAATCAATGAATCCAAAAGTTGGTTCTTTGAAAGAATAAACAAGATAGACAGACCTCTAGCCCAGTTAACAAAAAGAAAGAAGGAACAACTCCAAATCAATACAATCTGTGATGAAAAGGGAAATATCACAACGGACAAGGAAAAGATCAAGAAAATTATATGGGAATATTACAAGAACCTATATTCTACCAAGTTTGAAAATCTAGAAGAAATGGATGAATATCTGAAATCTTGGGAATCACCAAAGCTTGGCCAAGAGGAGACCAGCAGCTTAAACAGACCCATAACATATGAAGAAATAGAGGATGTAGTAAGAAGCCTCCCAACTAAAAAAAGCCCAGGCCCAGACGGTTTCACAGCAGAATTCTATAAAACATTTCAAAAAGACCTACAACCATTATTTCTGAAACTGTTTAGAAGTATACAATCAGAGGGAATTCTCCCAAATTCCTTCTATGAAGCCAACATCACTCTATTACCAAAACCAGGCAAAGATCCAACTAAAAAGGAGAATTATAGACCCATCTCCCTCATGAACACAGATGCCAAAATTCTAAACAGAATACTGGCAAATCGCATACAGACCCACATCAAGAAGATCATCCATCATGACCAAGTTGGATTCATACCAGAGATGCAGGGATGGTTCAACATACGAAAATCAATAAACATCATCAAACACATAAACGGAATCAAAGACAAAAACCACACCATCATCTCAATTGATGCTGAAAAAGCCTTTGACAAAATCCAGCATCCCTTCATGCTTAAAGTCCTAGAAGGAATTGGATTGGAGGGATCATTCCTCAATGTAATCAAAGCCATATACAGGAAACCCACAGCCAATATCATCCTAAATGGGGAAATGACGGAAACATTCCCTTTAAAGGTAGGAACTCGGCAAGGCTGCCCCCTATCACCACTCCTCTTCAATATAGTGCTTGAAACACTTGCTAGAGCAATAAGGCAAGAAAAGGATATTAAAGGAGTACTAATTGGAAAAGAGGAAGTCAAACTATCCCTATTTGCTGATGATATGATTGTTTACTTAAGAGATGCAAAAAACTCCACCAGAAAACTCCTAGAAACGATTAACAGCTTCAGCAAAGTGGCAGGATACAAAATTAACCTTAGAAAATCAATGGCCTTTCTTTACACCAAGAACAAGCAACTGGAGAAAGAATTCAAAGAGACCTTCCCACTCACAATAGCCTCAAAAACAATAAGATACCTAGGAACAAACCTAACCAAAGACACCAAAGACCTCTACAACAAAAATTTTAAACCCTTAAAGAAAGAAATTGAAGAAGACCTCAGAAGATGGAAAAACCTCCCATGCTCATGGATTGGGAAAATTAACATTGTAAAAATGTCCATTTTACCAAAACTCTTGTATAGATTTAATGCAATCCCAATCAAAATCCCCAAGAGTTTCTTCACAGGCTTGGAAACAAAAGTTCTTAAATTCATTTGGAGAAACAAAAGACCCCGAATAGCCAAATCAATCCTGAGTGAAAAGAGCTACACAGGAGGGATCTCTATACCAGATTTTAAACTATACTACAGGGCTATAGTCATAAAAACAGCCTGGTACTGGCACAAAAACAGACCTGTTGACCAATGGAACAAAACCGAAGATCCAAATCTGAGCACATACAATTTCAGCCATCTCATATTTGACAAGGGGGCCAAGAAACCACAATGGAGAAAAGACAGCATCTTCAGCAAGTGGTGTTGGCAAAACTGGATCACCACTTGTAGAAGAATGAAATTAAACCCCTACCTCTCGCCCTGTACAAAAGTCAACTCCAGATGGATTAAAGACCTCAACGTGAAACCCCAAACTCTGAAGGTGATAGAAGAAAAAGTTGGCAGCAGACTACAAGACATAGGCGTAGGAAAAGACTTCCTAAATCAGACAGCAGCTGCACAAGAATTAAGGTCGACAATTGACAAATGGGACCTCATCAAACTCAAAAGCTTCTGTACATCAAAAGAAACAATCAAGGAAGTGAAGAGAAAACCCACAGAGTGGGAGGAAACCTTCACTGCAGATACATCTGACAAAGCATTGATTTCCAGAATATATAAACTACTCAAAAAACAAAGAAGAAAGAAAACAAATGACCTACTCAAAAGATGGAACAAAGAGCTGAACAGAGACTTGACAAGTGAGGAATTAGAGATGGCTACGAAATATCATAAAAATTGTTCAAGGTCACTAATAATTAAGGAAATGCAAATTAAAATCACTTTAAGATATTATCTCACTCCAATAAGACTGGCTAGGATCAAGAAAACAAATGATCCTAAGCACTGGAGAGGTTGTGGGGAATGGGGAACACTCATCCACTGCTGGTGAGAATGTAAACTCATACAGCCACTATGGAAAGCAGTGTGGAGAACCCTTGAAAGACTTGGAATGAACTTGCCACCTGACCCAGCCATACCATTCCTGGGTATGTACCCACAAGATTCATCTTACTGCAAAGATGCATGGACAGCCATGTTTATTACAGCTCTCTTCACAATAGCAAGGAGCTGGAACCAAGCCAAGTGCCCCTCAACTGATGAGTGGATAGAGAAAATGTGGTACATCTACACAATGGAGTTCTATGCAGTGGCAAAGAAAAAGGACATTATGAACTTTGCAGGTAAATGGATGGAGCGAGAAGATATCATGCTGAGTGTGACACAGTCCCAGAAAAGCAAATGATGAATGGTATCCCTCATCTGTGGATGCTAGCACAATTACCTAATTGTATGGCAAACTGAGCAATGTTAATGTGATCTGCAAACAACTGTGCTCTTATATTGTAGAATCCCTTAAAAATAAACAAATAAAAAAAGAAAGAAAAAAAAGAAAGAAAATAACTGCTGGGTAGTGACACTTCACCTCAAGTGTACCCATTAATGCCTAGAATATACCAGTCTCTGTATAATAAATAAGTAATTGGTTGAATAGATGAAAAGCTCATCATTTTGAAGAAATTGGGCTGCATTTAATTTGGTATAGCCTAAAGGAAGCTCTGAATTTTGTTGTTTCTTTCTCCCATCTAGAACAGGTCACATAGTAGCTGGGATCAAGGGTAGGTTAAATTCTTGTACTTTCTCGATTTTTATATTTGTAAGATACAAGGTTTGGACAGGAAAACTCTGAGAGTCCTTCAAGTTCTGAATGGCTTTAATTTTCAATCGTTACTTTGTAGGTGTTGATGGCCAGGAAATCTGTGCTATTTATGAGAAGAAAAAAAAAAGCGACTTGCAAATGGTTTCACGTCCACTAGGGGGCAGGTGCTGAGATACATTTATGGTTAAGAAAGAGTGGAGAAACAGAATGGGTGTCACAGGAGTTGTAGCAAAAAGAATTAAGTCATGTAACTCATTGCAATTGAACCAGATACAAGGAGAATACGGTGACCTAATTTGGCAGATAACAGAAATTGGTATGGTCAGAATAAATGCTTTGCTTGAGAGCACAGAAATTTGCCAAACCTGTCGTATAAAAGATTTCAACATCCAGCTCCTTAGATTTGAACGTGACCATGTGTTGGCTGAATTACAAAATGTTGGACTCTGAGGTCAATGGGGAAACTTAGGGGTTGGTTTCACCCAACATGCAGGATCTGAAGAACAACTGCCTCTTCCATTCACTGTCCCCAAACAGGGTGAGCTGGCAGGAGGCAGGCTGGAGGTGCCCTTCAGAGTCACAGCCTTTTGTACTGCTCAGGAGGGATTTTTAAAAATCAAAGAAGAAAACATCTTGAAAAAATTGGCTGTTGGTGGTACTGTCTCCTCCGGGCTGACATCATCAATCAACCAACAGTGTAGGAGAAGTGTCAAATTTGGCAGGGAGAGAGACAGGAGAAATGGTTAAGCACTTGAAAAATGGCGAGTCTCCACACACAGCTGGAGCCCCACTTGGTGGTTATTTGGGGGAGAAAAATATTGTAGCGGGGAAGGGGAATGAAAAGTTAGGTGTTTATTTAAAAACCTCAATTAGAATGCATCTGATTCACAATTTTGTCACTTGGCAGAATAACTTTCTGCCCTGCCTGCCCACTGTGCCCAGCTACCCCTGATCCATTTTTTCAGCTGTTATTCTTACTTCAGCTTGGTGTTTCTGAATGTATTCTTCCTCACAGTAACTGTTGACAGGTCCAGCCCTGTAACCATCTGGCTCCTGAAGTAATGAGCCCAAATGAAATGGAGCTTGAAGAAATTAACATTCTTTCCTTAATCTATTAATAACTGAAAAGTGTTGATTTTGGTGACAGCTAGATACTTTATTATGAAGCATATTGGTTAATTAAGAGCATTGTAATGAAGGTTATAGGCATGCATATCCCTCCAGAAATACACATATTTTAATAAGCATAATTTGATTCTTCTCACAAGCTCCAAAAAATAAGTCAGTGAAAATGTTATGCTCAAAGAAAGACTCAACAAAGAATAAACACATAATTTTGTATGTATGTATCACGCTACTGTTGTTTTGTTAACTGCATCTGTGTACCTCAAATACAGCTGCTGCGTTCTGATGAAATTTGCTGATAATTACAGGTCTTGTAATTCCATCACACCAGTGTCCCACAATTCTCTCCCATCTCTTTAGTATCAGATGATGTTTGGGAGCTTGTAGACTCCTCTTGGGGGTAGAGAGGAGGGGAATTAACCACTTTGCCAAAATAGAAAATGCACAGACTTTGATATTTAGATCATAGATAATGATATTTCCTTGCTCATCTCTGGTGTTTGCAAACATTTTCCTTTTGCCTGTGAAAGTTTGACAAAAACTGTCTTGCACGCAGGCCTGCCATTAATAATAGATGGGGTTCCTCACCTTGGCTCACTTTTCCTTCCTCTGGAGCTCAGAGAAGTTCGTAGTGATAGTTGGCATGATATGCATCGTAGGTGCTCATTTCCAGCCAGCAGGTTCGGGAATTTGCTCTCAGACCTTATTAAAAATGTTTGTGGTTCCTGTATCCCCTTCTTCACTCATAGCTTACATACATGTGTACTTTTTAGGCAGACTGAGCATCATCTTCTTCATCCTAATTAAAAGAAAGACCCACAAGTCATTTCTCAGGGTTTCCCCTATCAAGAATATGAAATTATTCCCTTCCATGTTTTCATTGCACACACAGCTATACTGGTTTTTCTCATTCCTTTGTTCCTTTGACTAATGTTTTTCTCTTAGTTAGCTAAGAGGCTTGCACAGAGCCACCAGGCTGTCCCTATAACTCTTTCTATCACAAGACATACTATGCAAGATCCTAGAGAGAGGTGAGGAAAACACCTGTACAATTTAGGAGAAAACTGGCAAATGACACACTCAGAGGTGTGTTCTACTTCTGGCCACAACTATCCAGTTTTGTTGTCAAAGCTGGGAAATTACTGAGCGAGGAGCAGCTCTTTGCTATAAATACTGCCTTTCTGAGCAGAGCTGGTGTAGTTCATCTTTGTTTTCCCCTCTCTTTGCTGTGCTCAAGCTTCCATTCAGTTCTATCCTATGGACCTCTGGCTACCTTCTCTCTGTGTTTTCCATTCTTTGTACTGTTGAAGCTAGATGTGTGTCAGCACCTGGTGACCCCATGCTCCCAGCAGTAGACTCAGGGGACATCTAGAGAGCTCACGTTCTCATTCCGTGGTAAGCTTTTTAGTTCATTTTTGTTGAACATTTGCTCCTGAAATTCTATTTTCTAAAATATAAATAGTATTATTAAATAGAATAGGGTCAACTTCACTTAGAGTACATGGTCTAGAATCACTCTCCAGGGCTCTGCCTAGCAGGATGACCAGGCTAGGGAATTGGTCAGTCTTACAGTTCATAAGTATTGTAGTTAAGTAATGCCTGGTTCTGAAACAAAGGTAGAAAGCATTCAACCTCATAGTCTGAACTAGGGGCTCGGGAGATTCAGGAGACACAGTCACGAACCATGATGGCTGGATCAAGGTCATTGTTGTGTAGTTTCATCCTCTGAACTGACACATTCCCTCCTAGAGGGAGAAGAAAGACTTCTAAGACTCAGAAAGTAAACAAAACTTACAAAGATGTAAATGTAGCTTTCAGATTCACAAGGCTATAGAAGCAGAAGTCCAAAAAAGAGGAATCCTTTAACCAGCAGAACTGCCTGCAAGTTATGTGAGTCAGCATCCATAACTGGGGGACATTTCTGGTCATTCGGCTGCCTTTAGTCACCCATGTGGCTAGAAGTAACCCCTCACCCATGCTCCTGTAATTAGCCCCAGAAATTCACTGGCTCACCAAGCTAGACTTGGGTAGTACTCTTTCTTTGGCTTGCCACTAGTGTCCTATCTGGGATGAACAGATATGAGTTCCTGTCTCCCCAGGAAATGTCACACAACAGACATTCTTAGTACATGTTGCATAATTCATCCATCATAGTACATAATTGGATAATTCATATGGCATATTATATGCATTCTACATGGTATATATTATGTACAATATAGTACACTATTTATGTGATATATTTCATATGTGTGATTGGAATAATAGTGCTAAATTCCTCTATCAAAAGACTAGAAAAAATAAAAGTGTTCAAAAAAGTCTTCAGTGACACCCAGATCAATGGCAGAATGAACTTGAGGGAATGATCGATTGTATGTATGTCTGTCTTTATCATAGTGATGTTCTGCTAGCACACTGTGGACCACCTTGAATGGATTCATCCCTCCCCCACAAACAATGTCAATGAGAAGGCAGAATAGATCAACATCTGGTTCAGACCAAGCTTATTAGTCTAGAACCTCATAGACTGAGACAAATTGGTGCAAACTTTCCCACTCATCGGAAAACGTTTATGCTAGACCTTCTTGGCTCTTCTGTCCCTTGGCTTCCATGCAGATTACCAGTGTATTACCTGTAATTCATGACAGAATATATTACTTTACAGATTGTTTAGATCTACAGGAATGTCAAGCAGGGAACAGAAGGCTGTGATGTGACTTGCAGGTGGTGCGGGTCACATAGCAAAACACTCATGCATACCTGTGAATGTTTTCTCATTACGAAAGGTGAAGCAGAAATCTTGGATCATTCTATCTTGTTACAGGTGATATGATATAAATTGAAGTCTGATAATGTTATGTTTGAAACTTAGAATATTTTATCATCTGAATGTAGAAAGATGGTGAGTTGAGTCTTTAAAACTTTCCAAATTTCTGCTGTGGGATTTATATCAGTACAGTACTTCCTTAGCATGTGTAAGGCCCTGGGTTCAATCCTCAGACCACAAGACAAACAACCACACTAAAAGTTTTCTGTCTTAATTTATCTTCTGTTGCTGCAACAAAATACTGTGACAAAAACAACTTCAGGGAGAAAAGGTTTGTTCTGACTCCCAGTCCTCATAGTGGGGAGTCCAGGAAGATCCATGTGAGTTCGAGGCCACCTAAGCCTATATAGTGAAGCCCTATTTCAAACAATAACAATACCAAAATTTTATAAAATTCATGCTAAGAAAGTTCAAAAGTACACATTTAAAACTAAACTCATGACTGGAAATAAAAATAATCTGAGAATTCACACATGTTCTTCACACATGTGAAATACAACTGAAGCTGTCTAAACTAGGCCTAAATGCAGATTTTAAGAACTAGGATAATTTGTTATTCTGCACTATGACTTACATTTTTCCATAGAATTTTACTTTAATATAAAACAAGTGCTCTATTAGTAGGATTCAAAATATAATTTTGGATTACAGAAAGAATAATAGCCTTGGAAGCATACTAATTTTCTCAAGGGCTAGAGATTTTCATGAAATTGAGTATAAATTTTATGATACATTCAAATTATGAGAAAAGCTAATAAAGTTAGGAAATGTATTTAGGTCATAATACATAATTTTGAAGAGCTTGTAATAAATTGAATTATTTAAACAATTAATGTTAAGGTGAGAGTCTTGCTTTGTCTATGTTAATTATTTCCTATCTATTATGACTAGAATAAACACAAAACAGTTTTTTTTTTCAGTGAGGGGACTATCGTTCCTAAGTTTTTGTTTTGCTGTGAATTTATTTGGTATGCTCTTGTGCTACAAGTTAACTCTTTGGTTCAATTATTTCAAATTCAAATGAATAAAGCAGATTTTCCCCCAGGGACATTCAGATCTGGATTTACTTAAAATCTTATGATGCACCAGAACACTTATTTTCCAAATGAAAATCAGAAGTCTTATATTTTATATGATTGCATTCATTACTTTCCTGGCTATGATAACATAGCCTGGCAATAGCAGCTTAAAACAAAGTATTTTTGCTCAGGGGTCTAGGATACAATCCATCCTGGGGAGAAGTCACAGCTAGAGGATGATGGTCACATAGCGCCCATTGTCAGGAAGCAGAGGAGATGAATGGCCTCGCTCAGGCAGCTTTCTCCTTTCTGTGTTGACCAGATCCCCACAATGAAGCTCCCAGCTTTTAGTGAGGCTTTTCCCACCTTAATTGACCAAGTAAAATTTTAAATCTTTGAAGAAGGAGATTGAGGAAGGCTCCAGAAGATGGAAGGACCTCCCATGCTCATGGATTGGAAGAATTAGTATAGTAAAAATGACCATTTTATCCAAAATAATCCCAATCAAAATTCCCACGACTTTCTTCACAGAATTAGGAAAAAAAACCCTAAAATTCATATGGAAGCACAAAAGACCCCAGATAGCCAAAGCAACCCTGAGCAAATGAGCAATGCAGGGGGAGTTATATCACATTTCAAACTATATTGCAGAGCTATAGTCATAAATACAGCATGGTACTACAACAAAAATAGACCCATAGATCAATGGAACAAAATTGAAGACCCAAACTTGAGTAAATGCAATTTCAGCTGTTATGCCCTAAATTCAAGACCCTCACAGACCACCAGGAGATGTGACACTGATGCAAAGGCACAGAATCTTTTACTCAGCAAGCTCAAGCCTGGGCTGTTCCCAGACCTGGCACAGCAGGACTGGGAAGGGCCCCTAGACTCCTTACAGGCACTCTTTTTAAAGGAAAAAATCGCAAGCAGGGGAATTTCCATGCCTTGGTGTTACAGGATTGGTAGGCTTGTAAGAACACTAAGGCCGGGGGGGGGGTTGGGCGGCAGGATTCATGGTATATTTCCTGGGATTGTTAGGTTGTTGAAAATATATAGTTCCTGGGATTGTTGAGTTATATTGAAAACATATCTGGCCTTCGCACTGACCACCTGCAACAGTTATTTCTTTTTTTTTTTTATAAATTTTTTTTATTTTATTTATTTCTGTATGTGTATGAATGTACTGTCTGCATGCAGGTCTGTGCACCCGTGTCGTGCAATGCCATGGAGGTCAGAAGAGGGTCTCCTATTTCCCTGGAACTGGAGTTCTCCTGGAATTGGAGTTTCAGACGGTTCTCGGCCGCCATGTGGGTGCTGTGGATCGAACCCGGGTCCTCTGATCCCTGCACAGTCTTCCTGCAGCTTTACTTTTAACCTTATGATATATGTGGCAGTTCCCCCTTTTGTCTAGAATGGAGGCCTTGGTATGGTCAGCAAAATATGTTTTTAACTCGTTGCCCTTCATTCCCCCATTTCTCTTGTTACTTGAGAGGCCAATCTTGGTCTCTCCTATCTAGCTTAGACAGAAGTGTCCTGGCCTACATCATTATATTGGCTGTTTAAGTGGGGTGGATCAAGTAGGGTATAATGTGTTCTTAAGGTCATCAGCTGAATTGCCCCCAATCTTTCTCTCATAAAGGCTACTAAATTATTCAGTATACATGGTTCTAGGGTTAGTAATAACAACAGAATAATGATGGGGCCTAACAAGGTGGAGATCAGTGTGGGCCTCCCTTACACAGCCACCTCATATTTGACAAAGGGGCCAAGAACACTCAGTGGAGGAAAGGTAGCATCTTCAGCAAGTGGTGCTGGCAAAACTGGATCACCACCTGTAGAAGAATGAAACTAAATCCCCACCTTTCACCTTGCACAAAATTCAACTCTAAAGGGAGCAAAGACCTCAGTGTGAAACCCGAAACTCTGAAAATGTTAGAAGAAAACATTGGGAGTAACCTACGAGATATAGGTGTAGGAAAAGACTTTCTAAGTCAGGCAGCAGTTGTGTAGGAAATAAGATCAACAATCAACAGACGGGACATCATTAAACTAAAAAGCTTTTGTATAGCAAAAGAAACAATCAAAGACGTGAAGAGAAAACCTACAGAGTGGGAGTCGAGAAGGGGGGCCATAGGAGATGGCAGTATCAAGGGAGAAATGGGGATGATTTAAATGGAGAAGACATGGAGGGAGGGCTAGACAGGTAAAGGGAGAGAGGAGAGATTGCTGGGATAAAAAAATGGAGAGAATCATATTAGTCTAATAATCTATTGACAAATTACGCATACAATATCTCTACATGAGTCCATGCGCAAAGATGAAGGCTGTATAACCAGAAACAGTACCAGATAGGAGAAATCTTCCTTTGAGCTGTTGGCCAGGATAGTCTAAGAAACTCCCCAAATTACACAGGCTATTGCCACAGCCCTGGATTGCCTCCCAGAACCTGAAGTTAAGGTCCTATTCCTGAAGACAGGACATACTTTGGAGATCAGATCTTGAGCAATGGAGCTGGATCTGATCTGGAAGTCACCACCCCTAAAGGCTAGCTCTCATAACTGTTCAGAATACTATGCAAGCCACTAAGGGTTAGTAAATCAGTGGTCCAACATTAGCCTCAAGACCAAATATTCACATCAATGACCAGCAAAGCATATAATGTCGGTGCAGTAGTGGAACTTCTATCTTGGGGGAAATCAGTGGCTAACCATGGGACCTAAAGTCCAGTCAGTGGGAGAAGACTCATGTGTGATATTGTTAACATAGGCACACAACTAGAGAGGTCATAGATCTTGGAAAATTCCCCAAGGTTGACCCGTCCTTAGGCTAAGGTAGCATTTCACTAACTACAAAAGAAGAATCCTTATATTTATAGACAAATGTCCCAGACACCACTCAGTTAAGAAGCTTCTTTTGCACCAGATGAGGATAGTGCAGAGTCCCACAACTGGACACACACAGACATGGTCTATGAATTAACCTCTCCTCATAAGCCCCAACCATCATAGAACAAGGAACCAAGAAGGCACTAACAACCTCTTAACTCTCATTAAGGAAACTCCTCCATGCAACAGGAGACCAGGAAGTCAAAAGGGTATGAATGGCCAAACCATGAAGATTAGGAGGCTATAGAGTGTGGTTCCATGGACAGGCTGCCTATATTTAGCTTCACCCACCCAGGGCTTGTGGAACATTGCAGAAGAAGGAATGGAAAGATTGCAAGAGCCAAGGAAGTGACACAAGACCAAACGGAAATGAATTCTACATGCTCCTGAGACCCTGTTCATATGAACCTACAGCATTGGTATGAGCAGGCACAAGACCCATGCAAACTCAGCTGGACAAAAACCCAGCACAGAACTGCAGAAATGGGTAGCAGAACCCAACCTGGGCTAAGGAAATATTGGCAGCAGATGGCAGTCAGGTGAGGAAGACCTGGCCTTCTTTAGGAAAGGGACTCTGGATAGGCTGACTGTAGTTCAGGGGATGAGATGGCATTGAGGAATGAGCCCAGATAGTAGTTATTTGGCATAATGGACACTAGTACAAATAACAGAAGGTGTAAACTCTGGTGGCAGGGGTGAGAAGGTTAGGGAGGGTGCCGAAGGAGAAACAGGTATAATGGAGATTAAGATGGACTGAAAACTTATGTGTAAAACACATAAAACATTCAATTAAAAAAGAGAAAGTCCTTCACTGGCATATCCAGGGCTAACCAAATCCAGATAATCCTCATAGACAGAAGCCTGTCTTCTAGGTAATTCTAGATCCTATCAGGTTAATAATCAATAATAACAATTATAACTACTATATACAAATCATACTAGTCAGAACTCAATCAGGGAATCCCATTACCCATAAGTATTATAAGTGATTTATTACAGGAATAAAAGCATAATGAGTTTACAACATTGTGAAGAAACTGAGCAAGAGAAGTTAAAACCATCATCAAGAGCAGGTTCAGGCTGGTAAGTGTCAGGCATTTGGGCAACCAGCATGGGGTTAAGGAAGGATCTGTGGGAGGTGTGGCCTCCCCATGTGGCAGAGGATATGACACAGCTGGACACTCTGGGGAGGAAGATGACGTCAGTTCTGTGGTATTCCCTCAGGCTGCCTTCTAGCACACCAATGTGCAAAGTGATTTTACTCTACCCCCATCTCCACAATTCCAGATGAGTTGCCCTTCATACTAGCTCATCCAAAGACACACGAAGAAGATGATTCTGGCATAGAATATTCAGCTTAACCCTATTTTGTTGTGTTTTGAAACAGGGTATCCCTGAAGTCCCAGCAGGCCTGATACTTGCTATGTAGAACAGGCTGGCTTTGATCTCACAGAGATCTGCCTCACACTGCATCCTAAATACTGGGATTAAAGGCACATTCACTACAACTTCTATCCAGTTTATCCCTGTTTATACAATATGCATGTAAGTATATTTAATTTATATACTGCATCAAGGTATTGGGGCTAGGGATAATACAAAGTTTTTATGCCTATGCTTAGAAACAGGGTTTCATCTTAAAGAACAGACAAGACCCATTCCGTGGTGCAAGACATTTCATATCAGCGTGAATGCCACAAGCTAAAATTAAAAAAATGCAAAAATAGAGCTGGAGAGATTGCTCAATGTTAAGAGCACTGGAGGCTCTTGCAGAGGACCTGAGTTTGGTTCCCAGGCCCCATATGGCAGTTAACAACCACCTGTAACTCCAGTTCCAGGGAATCCAATATCTCATTCTGGCCCCTGTGGACATTGAATGCATGTAGTTTGCTTACATTCATGCAGGAAAAATGCTCATACACATAAAATAGAAATAAATAAATAAATAAATAAATAAATAAAATTCAAAATATAAAAATAACAGCCTTTAAAAACACATTTTGGGGGGCTGGAGAGATGGCCTAGCGGTTAAGAGCGCCGACCGCTCTTACAGAGGACCCGGGTTTGATCCCCAGCAGCACCCACATGGCGGCCTAGAACCGTCTGAGACTCCGGTTCCAGGAGAACTCCAGTTCCAGGGGAATCCGAGACCCTCTTCTGACCTCCGCGGCATTGCACGACACGGGTGCACAGACTTGCATGCAGAAAGTACATTCATACACATACAGAAATAAATAAAATTAATAAAAAAAAATAATAAAAAAACACATTTTGGTAATCATCATCTCCTTTTTCTTAGCTCCATTCTCTTAATATACTTTAAAATTTTATGTATGGAAAAACACAGAAGGGCTGGAAAAATGCAGTGTGTTCTGAATAGCTTGTCTGATTTCACTCACCAAATTAAAGGATTCATAAATTTTTCTGATTTCAGACTAACCTTTATTGTAGCACATTTGCAGAACATATGTTCTTCCAGTAAATGTGAACCCATTTTGTGGAAAGAATAATGTCTTTTTTTTTTAGGCCTAAAGCCTTTTTATTGGTATCTGAGAGAAACAGAGAACCAGAGTAAAACTGCTTTGAAATCTGGTCTATTTACCAGATGTGTAATTTCCAATCCTCTCTTCTTATAACTGTCCCAAGGGAGAGACACAGGCTTTGAGAGAGAAGTTGAAGAGAAAAGATCAGTCTGAATGATAATTGGGTTTGCAAAGAGAGACCTTTACCTGCTGCATACAATGGGATAGACAGCTTTTTTGATGTCAGTTTAGAACACCCATTAGCTAAAGAAGGAGTTACAAGTCCATCAAGAAAGGAATATACCCCCCCCCCCAATCAGGAAGCAAAGGCCTCCCTCTCTGGGCTGCATTATTACTACAAAAGGCTCATTCACACAATGTTAATGGGAAGTAGAAACAAGCTTTAGAGAATAGATCTTGGGGGATGGAGCTCCACTCAGCTTCTTAATTTTTGCCCAGATGGGATGGAAGAGTGTTCCATTGCTGCTGCACCTTCAGCAGTAGAACAGCACCTTTATGTTCCCTTCCCTTTCTCCTTTTCCCAGTTCACCCCACGCCCCCATCTCTTGCTCTTAACCAAGGAGCAACCACTGCAAAGCAGCCCTGAGGTGGTCCCCATGATCTCAGGAAAGCCTCTAGATTGGCAGAGACAGTCCTTCCCTTTGGACCTGTGTGAGCTGTGTGGATTACTGCATTCCTGAGAAAGTCCGGCCCCACCCGAGATCTGGAAGGGGACTGAGCTCCTGGAAGAGACTTTTTTAAATCTATAACTTCAAAGAGCCTAGAATCAAGTACCTGGGGTATGTCAAATATGAATGCTCCAGGGATGGGGAAGGGGTTGGCATTTCTTATCATAAGGTAGACCTCAGTTTGGGAGTGTTTCCAAATGACACCGAGAATCCAAATGATTATTCGCCCCTGAGGCCTGAAGGGAAGAAAATCATATATTCAGGCACATTGGGAGAACGACGGTATATGGTGAAATATTTTCATACATAAAGAAGCTTACATGTTTGTAATTGATTTGTCAAATAACTTTGTTTTTTCCAAAGTGTTTTCAGATAAGAGATATGTGAGAATAGCAAAAGGGTGTGAAATGGAGAGCAAGTTGGAATGTAGGGAGCTCACCTCAGTGACTAGGACTTCTGGGACTGATAGTGGGAGCTCACCACAGTGACTAGGACTGCTGGGACTGATAGTGGGAGCTCAGCACAGTGACTAGGACTGCTGGGACTGAGAGTGGGAGCTCAGCACAGTGACTAGGACTGCTGGGACTGAGAGTGGGAGCTCAGCACAGTGACTAGGACTGCTGGGACTGATAGTGGGAGCTCAGCACAGTGACTAGGACTGCTGGGACTGATAGTGGGAGCTCAGCACAGTGACTAGGACTGCTGGGACTGATAGTGGGAGCTCAGCACAGTGACTAGGACTGCTGGGACTGATAGTGGGAGCTCAGCACAGTGACTAGGACTGCTGGGACTGATAGTGGGAGCTCAGCACAGTGACTAGGACTGCTGGGACTGATAGTGGGAGCTCAGCACAGTGACTAGGACTGCTGGGACTGATAGTGGGAGCTCAGCACAGTGACTAGGACTGCTGGGACTGATAGTGGGAGCTCAGCACAGTGACTAGGACTGCTGGGACTGATAGTGGGAGCTCAGCACAGTGACTAGGACTGCTGGGACTGATAGTGGGAGCTCAGCACAGTGACTAGGACTGCTGGGACTGATAGTGGGAGCTCAGCACAGTGACTAGGACTGCTGGGACTGATAGTGGGAGCTCAGCACAGTGACTAGGACTGCTGGGACTGATAGTGGGAGCTCAGCACAGTGACTAGGACTGCTGGGACTGATAGTGGGAGCTCAGCACAGTGACTAGGACTGCTGGGACTGATAGTGGGAGCTCAGCACAGTGACTAGGACTGCTGGGACTGATAGTGGGAGCTCAGCACAGTGACTAGGACTGCTGGGACTGATAGTGGGAGCTCAGCACAGTGACTAGGACTGCTGGGACTGATAGTGGGAGCTCAGCACAGTGACTAGGACTGCTGGGACTGATAGTGGGAGCTCAGCACAGTGACTAGGACTGCTGGGACTGATAGTGGGAGCTCAGCACAGTGACTAGGACTGCTGGGACTGATAGTGGGAGCTCAGCACAGTGACTAGGACTGCTGGGACTGATAGTGGGAGCTCAGCACAGTGACTAGGACTGCTGGGACTGATAGTGGGAGCTCAGCACAGTGACTAGGACTGCTGGGACTGATAGTGGGAGCTCAGCACAGTGACTAGGACTGCTGGGACTGATAGTGGGAGCTCAGCACAGTGACTAGGACTGCTGGGACTGATAGTGGGAGCTCAGCACAGTGACTAGGACTGCTGGGACTGATAGTGGGAGCTCAGCACAGTGACTAGGACTGCTGGGACTGATAGTGGGAGCTCAGCACAGTGACTAGGACTGCTGGGACTGATAGTGGGAGCTCAGCACAGTGACTAGGACTGCTGGGACTGATAGTGGGAGCTCAGCACAGTGACTAGGACTGCTGGGACTGATAGTGGGAGCTCAGCACAGTGACTAGGACTGCTGGGACTGATAGTGGGAGCTCAGCACAGTGACTAGGACTGCTGGGACTGATAGTGGGAGCTCAGCACAGTGACTAGGACTGCTGGGACTGATAGTGGGAGCTCAGCACAGTGACTAGGACTGCTGGGACTGAGAGTGGGAGCTCAGCACAGTGACTAGGACTGCTGGAACTGAGAGTGGGAGCTCACCTCAGTGACTAGGAATGCCGGGACTGATAGTGGGAGCTCACCACAGTGACTAGGACTGCTGCGACTGATAGTGGGAACTCAGCACAGTGACTAGGACTGCTGGGACTGATAGTGGGAACTCAGCACAGTGACTAGGACTGCTGGGACTGAGAGTGGGAGCTCAGCACAGTGACTAGGACTGCTGAGGCTGACAGTGGGAGCTCAGCACAGTGACTAGGACTGCTGGGACTGACAGTGGGAACTCACCACAGTGACTAGGACTGCTGGGACTGATAGTGGGAACTCACCACAGTGACTAGGACTGCTGGACTGAGAGTGGGAGCTCAGCACAGTGACTAGGACTGCTGAGGCTGAGAGTGGGAGCTCAGCACAGTGACTAGGACTGCTGGGACTGATAGTGGGAGCTCAGCACAGTGACTAGGACTGCTGGGACTGATAGCGGGAGCTCAGCACAGTGACTAGGACTGCTGGGACTGATAGTGGGAGCTCAGCACAGTGACTAGGACTGCTGGGACTGAGAGTGGGAGCTCAGCACAGTGACTAGGACTGCTGGGGCACATCTGTATTCAGAGGAAAAACAAGTGTGAATATTGCTACAGTGTGACAAAAGGTTTGCGTAAGAGTTCTAGTTTAGTTTTTTTGTTTGGAGAAAGGCTCTCCTTATCCCCGCTAGCCTGGGACAAGATATGTACACAGGCCTAGCCTCAGTCTCACAGAAATGTGCCTGCCCTTGCTTCTAGAGTGCTGAGATTAAAGACAAGCACCATTATACCTTGCACTTTCTTTTTAATTTCAAAGTTACATTTATTTATTTTGTGTGTGCACTTGTGTATGTGTGTGGATACATGTTCCACAATGCACAAGCTAAAGGGCAAAGTATGGAATTAGGATCTCTTCTTCCTCTATGTGAGTCCCTGGGGTTGAGCTCAGGTCTTCAGCCTTGGTAGAAGTCTCCTCACTAGCCACAACCTGCTTTATATTTTGAGACTATGCCTTCCAAAGTCATCTAAAAGGCTTAACAAAAGAGAGCTGCAGCTCAGATCTGTAGAGACCTCCTAGAAATCTTTCTCACCATTCATCCCCAAAGGAAAATCTGTTTCCAACGTCAACAAGGGCTTGCATATTTATGTTGCATGCATTTCTATCTATCTATCTATCTATCTATCTATCTATCTATCTATCATCTATCTATCATCTATCTATCTATCTATCTATCTATCTATCTATCTATCTATCATCTATCATCTATCCCAATAGCAGGCTATATCAGCAAATATATTTGATGAGAAGAGAGGAATTGATTTCTATTTTTGCTTTCTTTTACCATCTGAACCATGACTGTGTCACTCTCACTGGGGCTTGAAGAGACTAGACACATGTTAATTTTCTACCATCTGCTGGCATGAAACTAGAGGTCATCATAATAATTTCTTTTCTAGCCAGTCTTTTTAGATGAATACTTCTCACACTGAGCCTTGGTGGGCTTCACATCTCCATGGAGATGGGACCTAGATATTGCATATCATTTTTAAATAATCTAACTTAAGATCCCCGATTATGTAAGATAAGCTCTCTTCTTTCATATACCAAATACAATTTCCACTTTTTTCTAAGACTTATTTCTAACCATCTTTCCAATTCTTCTTTAGATTCTGCCAGGAAAGGGTTAAAACCATTGCCTTAGAATGGGCCAGAAAGGGATGAAGAAAGGGGTCACCCCTACAGGGACTGTCAGGATCTGTCTTTCATGTTATAGAAAGAATTCTCATATCTGATGGTAGAGCAGTCTAAAGCCCTGGGTACAAACTGACAGACTGCAATCACAATACAAGCAGCTCTTTTTTTTTTTTTTTTTTTTTTTAGGTCGTGATGCATTATGTAAAAGTTCCATTGTAATGCAATCCAGTAAGGCATGTGCCCTCCCACTCACTGGAGCTCCCCCACTCTCTGCTTGTGCACTCCTCATGTATTCAGCTATTTATTATCATTGCCCGAACTCTTCTCTAGGTTTGGCACCTGGACGCTTTTGTTGCAATATTGATCTGTCATCAATTTGTGGTCATCCAGGTCTTTTTCTTGTAGTGTGTGTGATAATAATCTAAATGTACTTGTTTTTGTATATTTATTTTGTGTTTTCAAAAGAAATATATTTTAAATATATAAATAATATATATTCATATGTAATTTTTAAAATAAATATATATTTTCTTGAATTTTTGTGCATTTGATACATCTTAATCACATTTACTCTTCCCTATCCGCACTCCCGTTAGCCCTCCCAGGCTATCATGCATGCATTCTGTCACATATAGCCTATGGAGTTAAGTATGTGTCCCCTGATTCCCTTGGTGTAAATTCATCCAAGGGAGCCTGATCAGCCTATGTCCTGTCACTTCCTTAAAGAAGACCAACTCTCCTTCATCCAGCAGTGATCAGCTACCAATAGTTCCTCAGATAACGTACGGGCTCCTGACCCCAGTTCTATGCTGGGTTTCTGTCTGATTTAAGTTTGCAGGGTCTTTGCATGTTATTACCATTGGTGTTCATGTAAGTAAGTTCATGTGAGCAAGTTCCCAGCCACCCGGAAGGCTGTTCCTTGTGGTCATCCACCACCTCGGGCTCTTGCCCTCTTGCTGTCCCCTCTTCTACAGTGGTCCCTGAGCCCTCGGTGGGTGAGGTTTAACATAGGAGTCGATCTAGGGACGTACTCTGCAGTCTCTTATTTAACACAGGAGTCGATCTAGGAACGTACACTCTGCAGTCTCTTATTATTATTGTTATTATTTTTTTGTCTTTCGAGACAGGGTCTTTCTGTAGCCCCAGTTGTCCTGGGACTCACTCTGTAGACCAGGCTGGCCTTGAACTCACAAAGATTCGCCTGCCTCTGCCTCCCAAGTGCTGGGATTAAAGGTGTGTGCCACCAAGCCCGGCTGCAGTCTCTTATTTAACATAGGAGTCCATCTAGGGAAGGATACTCTGCAGTCTCTTATTTAACATAGGAGTCCATCTAGGGAAGGATACTCTGCAGTCTCTTATTTAACATAGGAGTCCATCTAGGGAAGGATACTCTGCAGTCTCTTATTTAACATAGGAGTCCATCTAGGGAAGGATACTCTGCAGTCTTTTATTCTCTACATTTTGGCCAGTTGTGGCTTTCTGTTTTAATGCAACATCCATTGTGTGAGGAAGCTTCACTGTGAGTCGAGAGATGCCTTATATTCTCTCTGGCCCCTGTTCCACTATATTTCCTGAGCTTGGGTTGTAGAGGTTTCATTGTAGATGTGTCACTTAGGGCTGGGCATCTCACAGATACTTATTCTCAGTGTGTGACCAGTTGTGAACTCTCTAATAGTCTCCATCTGTTTCACAAAGAAGCTTCTTTGACGATCGGTAAGGAGTGCACTTGTCTGTAAATATAAGGACACACATTTTTCATATACAGTGGCCAGTCACTATCCTTCTCTCACTTCTCCCGCCTTTGAATCTTCTGCTTAATTTGCCATAGCAAAATATAGAGTTTGGATAGTTGACAACAAGCATTTATATTTTTTCCTTAGTTCTGATCATACAAAGTCCCTGATCAATATGTCTGCACATCCAGGTTCTGGTGGGGTCCCTCCTCCTGGCGAGTAGACCCTCCTTCCTGCTGTCTCTTCATGTGCTCTTGTTTCTATGCTCTTATGAAGAAGGAATCCACTGGTGTCTCTTCCTCTTAGAATGACGCCCATTTTGCTGGGTTAGGATACTGCACTTTCCACCTTAACTCGTTCTCCCTTAACTATATTCCTACAGGTCTCATCTCCAAATAAAGTCATGCTGGAATCTAGGGCTTTAACATTTGAATTTTAGAAGGATGTAATTCATCCTTTACCACTCTTGGCACAGCTTACAGACTGCTCTGTGTCACTGCCTAGGTCATGGTTAGATGTGTCATAAATGAAGGCTCTTAGGTGGAGTACTTTGCTCAAAGCATATGGACAGGGAGGGGACTCGAATTTACTTAATGACAGAAATGCTAAAAAATAAAACCACATGGAACATTGATCTGAGGGATTCTCTATACTTCCACACTCTATGGTTGACCTCTAGGGTAGGCTGAATTACTACTGAGCAAGGGCATAGTTCCATCTCTCCTACGGAGGGCAGCATATGCCTGTGCTTATTGATTTTGCTTTAGCAATGGGTTATTAAGAAACATAGTTCAGGGAAAGGTTTCAATGTGTTTGTTCAGAGGAGCTGGCCTCTATATTTTGGCTATGAGAGAAGTATGTTCTTTGCCCTCGTTTCATTTCTGTTGCTGTGATAAAGTACTTGGACAAAAAGCAAGTTAGGGGAAGAGAGTTTTTTGAGTTCATAGTGCCAAATGCCAGCTCTTCAAGGCAGCAGGAAACGAAAAGCGCTGGTTACATCACATCCACAGTCAAAGGCAAGGAGAATGAATGTGTGTGCGCCGCTGCTCAGCTGCTGTTCTCCACTCTTATAAGGTCCAAGAACAAAACCCAGGGAATGGGACTGCCCTCGGTGGGCTGGATCTTCCCACATCCATTAACTTGGTCAACATAATCCCACAGGCACGCCTGCAAGATAACCCACCCATTCCAATTCCTCATTGAGACTCCTTTACAAGTCATTTAATTGTGTCCCCTTGACAAAACTAATTATCACATTCTTATAAAGTGATAGGCAGTTGAGTCCTGTGTTCAACCTAAAGCCAAGAACTGTCAAATCTAGACTTAAGCAACAAAGCCCAACTGATTGGGTTAAATAAATTATAAATACTTGCCACGGAGTTTGGGAAGGACATTTTCAGGTTGTCATAACTAAATATAGCTATCAGTGTCTCATCTGATAGCTATATTTATTTATTCTTCCAATAAAAGATAAACTGAAACATTTTTGTATAAACTTTAGATGTAGATAGTGAGGATGAAGAAATTGTCACCAAATGCTTGATGAAAAGTAAGATGATCTAGAAGAGCCTGGGAAATATGATCTATTATGAAAGTCTCAGCTATGGGGCTGGAGAGATGGCCTAGTGGTTAAGAGCACCGACGGCTCTTGTAGAGGACCCGGGTTCGATCCCCAGCACCCACATGGCAGCCGAGAACCATCTGAAACTCCAATTCCAGAAGAACTCCAGTTCCAGGGGAATCCGATACCTTCTTCCGACCTCCGCGGCATTGCACGACACGGGTGCACAGACTTGCATGCAGACAGTACATTTATACACATACAGAAATAAATAAAATTTAAAAAATTTTAAAAAATTAAAGTCTCAGCTGAAATAAAACAGAAAATATAAAATATGCAAAATGATATTTTGTATTGGGTGAAAAGATTTCTGAGGCAAAAATCTTGGGTTCGAAATAGCCGATGAACAAAATTGCTAATCAAACACAATAAATTACATAGAGCCATTCGTTTTGTTTGGCAAAATTGTTTTTCTCAAATAGTGTTATGATGTGACAATATATTGCTTCTCTTTTTGTGTTTTAATATATCACCTTAGAAACAAAGATAAGAAGAGTCTCAATGTGATTACTTCTCCAATAGGTTACATGCTTGCATTTCTTATGAAAATTTAAAGTAATTAGAAATCAAACAAAAGAAGAGGGAACATTCTATACCACATGAACATGAAATGGGTTTGTTTACATAGCATGTATTCATATGTGTCTGTACATATACAAGTACCAGAACTATATTTGATGGGAAGAGAACAGTTTTCTCTACTTCTGCCCTCTTTCTCTAGTTGAATCCTGAATGTGCCACTCTTACTTCAGGATCCTGGAGACATCCATTACTTCTCTATCTCTGTGGGCACGACGCTAGAAGGGGTTTCCATGGGTCATCGAATAACTTCTTTTCTAGTTGATCTTTTCAGATTAATGCTTCTCACATGGACTCTTTGGTACTATATTTTTGTGGTACCTTTTATGTTAGAAATAAGATATATTCCAAAATCAGCCTCATTTTTTTCAAGATCCCCAAACAATGGATCCTTTATCCTGGCATCAGAGTTGGTACTTTTTAGGGATAATAAAATGTTTTCACAAAATTTATGCTGAATAGTCAGACTGGGAAGAATGACAAATGCCATTAACAAGGAACTGGGACTTTAAGTAGAAGAAAGGAATAATTCTCTTAGAATGGTTTCACAGCTACTTGACTCCCATGCCATGAAACCAAAGGGAACAGAAGTGTGCTGATTGGCACTGAGCAGTGCCTAAACACAGGTGCTGATGTTTACTCAGACAGGGTTCAACAGAGAAGAAGAAAGAGAATTAATCCTTTCTGGGGTTATGTGAGAAGCTAGCAGAGTGGCATCACACTAATATGGACCATTTTATGTTTTATATATCAGTTTAAAAGAAATGTAATTGATTTTTAAGAGGAAATTGTACAGAAACTAAAAATCAGAAAATTTAACACTAGACCCCTTCAAAATTGTAAAACTATTTAACAGATGGTGTGTAAGAACTCAGAAGAGAAAAACAATCATTACTGGGGTCAGAATTTTTTGCTTATGGAAACTGGTTATGCTTTTTAAAACACTGTATTTCATAAAATTGAACAAAATGTTAGATGCATCATAGTTTTATATGACACTGGGGAAGAAAAACATTACCCCTTGAACCATGACATGCCATCTTTCAAATGCCAATTTCAAATATATATAGATGTAAAGTGAATATGCTTTCCGAAGTGGGGGAAATAACACGTTATTTCTTTTCTAGCTGTCTCCGGCTTAGGGGTGGCCAAGAAGAGCATCGGAGACTAGAGACAGTGAAGGAAACTTCTTCCTGTTTTAATTTTCTTCTTCTCATCCACTCCCAAGAGTATTACTTTATACCTCTCACAATTGGTTCCAATGTGCAGTCTCAGAACCAGCATCTTTGTGCTCTCAAAGATAGCAGCACTGGGCACATGGCACACCCTCTTTCCTCTTAGTTCAGTACTGCTTGTCTCTGCCCTCAGCTGTCAGCTTTTAGCTATGTAAGATCTTGTATCTTCTAGGAGTAAGAGCAGATTCCACAGCTTCTGTCCGCAACTGCTATTCAGTCACTCCAAGTGTTGGGTATTTAAATTTCCATTACCCAGTACTGAGTTAACTACCCTCTATATTAAATTAGCTGTTAATTGGGTCCTTCTCTAGATTAGAACCTCGCTGACACAGCACTTGGAACAGATGAAGGAAACAAAGAATTGGTTACCTTTTTCACCTAGATAATTATGCTGGGTTATGAGGGAATTTGTACGCTGAGCAGAAAAATGGGAAAATCTTTTCTGTAACAAAGGGTTTGGTGGGCTGGAGAGATGGTTCAGCTGGTAGTGCTGGTTGTGGAAGCATAAGGAACGAGGGTTGGCTTTCCCTGGAGCTCAGTAGCCAGCCAGCCTAGACAAATCAGTGAGCTCCAGGTTCAGTGAGAGACCACGACTCAAAAAATATCTTGGAAGACAGTTGTAGAAGACAGCTGACTGAACTTCATTCAGTCTACACATGGCTGCACACGCATACCCCAGACACACACAAACAAAACAATTAAGAATTTGCTGACCTAACATTAAGAGATTTATGAATAGTGTGAATTAACTCTTCATGAACCACCACTGGACTCTCACTGTAGTATCTACTACAAAGGAGGCAGTTGGGGAAACGATCATGAAAGCCAATTCTATTCGTGTGCATGGATGTTTCATTATTTATGTAGAGTTTGTGATTAGAAAGCCTAAAATGGGATTATTACTCCAGGATGGGTCACATTTGTATTCATAAACATAAACAACAAAAAATTACTGGTGATGCTGAGAAGAACCAGTTTCAGTTAACAGCACCCACATGACTGCTAACAACTTTCCCGAACCCCATTTCCAGGGGATCCCATTGGGATCTGGGACCGTTGCATGCACATGGTACACTCATATATATGCAGGAAAACACTCACATATATTAAACAAAAATTGTAAAAGTTAAAAATGAAAATGAAAATAAAGCCAAGAAAGTTTTAAATTTAAATTAAAAGAAAAATTGGACAATGGAAACAGACCCATAGGTCTAAGAAAGACATTTTACAATACAGCTATGTTTAATATAGTTAAGAAAACAAAGATAGATTTTAAGTAATGACTTGACATTTATTTCTTTAAGTAGCATAGAAATCTCAGAACCAAAATGTACAATGATTAAGAATCACCTTTGGCTGGGCGAGGTGGTGCACACCTTTAATCCTAGCACTTGGGAGGCAGAGGCAGGCGGATCTTTGTGAGTTCAAGGCCAGCCTGGTCTACAGAGTGAGTTCCAGGACAGCTGGGGCTACTGGGAGACCCTGCCTCAAAAAGACCAAAAAAAAAAAATCACCTTTAGTGATGGCTTATAACACCACATTAGATTCAGAAGAGTGGCTCAGTGAACTGAAAGACATGTCAGTGAAAATATTTCAAATTATAGAATATGGGAAAAAAGAAGGAAACAGACAGAAAAGCATACATGACATAGGAGATAAGGATGAAATCACAACTGGGACTGTGGGACTGCTGTAAATATTCTCAGATTCACTCTGAGATTCTGATGAGGTGGCTCTGGATGGAGTCTGAACACAACATAAGCTAACTGATGTTCTATTGTGATTCATCATGTAGTTTCATGCAAGTGTGTGTACTTCCAGAGGACCTGCTTGAGTCTGAGTTTCCTGAGGACAAGAATGTATCTTATCCGTCTTTATATATTCCAAACTTCCAACCTAAACGCAAAATTAACCTATGTTCCTATCTTATCAATTCCACATTATTACAAGACCTATTAATCTCAATTTGTTGTTTGTTTGGTTTTGCATGCAGTGTAAGCCTAACTGAATCTACATAGTTACTGATAAGGGTGTGTGTGTGTGTGTGTGTGTGTGTGTGTGTGTGTGTATGGATTTTAAAAGTACAAATAGCACAATTGTATTTAGAAGGAAAAAATGCTCTGTAAAACAATATCTGTTGCTTCCATTAATATATTAGTTCAAAGAAAATAGATCAATGGATTAAAATAAAAAGTTAAAAAAAAGACCCATAACTTACCTGCCTTTTTGTTGCAAAGTTAGTGTTAAAATGCAAAATATAATTTAGTCATTTCAGCAATTGGAATTTGATCAATTGGAGAGGCATGAAGAAAATATGTGATAATCTCTCACAAAATAACTCTAAAGTCTTTCAGTTGAAATTTTGAAGAAGAAGGAAAAAAAATATCACTGGGCTTGGTGGTGCACACTAATCCCAGCACTTGGGAGGCAGAGGCAGGACTTGAATTCTGTGAGTTCAAGATAAGCTTGGTCTACATAGTGAGTTCCAGGCCAGGTGGGGCTAAAAGAGACAGGGAGACCCTGTCTCAAAAAGACCAAAAAAAAAAAAAATCAAAATATTATCATGGTCTTTAGATAGCAGAAATGTCTTCAAGAAGACAGAAAATGACACTTATCATAAAGTAAATATTAAGACTATTAAAATTAAGGATTTGAGACCTACAGATATATAGATTAGTAAAAGAGGTAAGGTCAAGGGTTCAATTCCCAGTACTATAAAAAATAAAACAAAACAAAGCCATGCATCCCAGCACCTACATGGCACTAACAGTCTATAACTCCAGCTCTAGGAGATCAATGCCTTTTTCTGTCCTCCACAGGCATTACATGACACGAGTGCACTTACATACATGCAGGCAATACACTCATATACATAAAAAATAAATAAAATAAACAAAAGCAAAAAACTCCAAGAGCTTTTCTTCATTGAAAGACATAATTAAAAGATTGAAACTAATGTCATTTGAGGAATACAAACTTTACAGTCCTTGTATCAAGAAAGAAAATTCATTTGGTAGAATATACAAATAATTCATAATTAATAAATAAAATCCAGACAGAAATGGATAGATGGATGTCAGCTGATAGCACTAATTACATTGTGGGGAAAGGGAGGACTTTATATATTTAACATACAAATGATTGATGAACACATAAAAGTCAGTATCAAAGTAATGGAAACCAAATCATAACAAAACATTTATTTACTAACAAGTATGCAGGAAAGTAGACTACCGAATGTTATAAATAGCATCCAAGGGCTGGGGAGGTGGTGCTTCCCATGCAAATGTGAAGACCTGAACACAATCCTCAGCACCCATGTGAAAAGCCAGGCATAGATATGGTGCACACCTACAATACCAACACTGGGGAGTGCAGACAGGCAGATCCTGCAGCTCAGTGGTCATCTAGCCTAGCTGAATCAGGGGACTGACTCCATGTTCAGTAAGAGATCCTGACTCCAAAGATTAAAGTGGACAGCAATAGAGGAAGACATCATATGTCCACAGAGCTATAATCATAAAAACAGCATGGCACTGGAAGGAAAAAAATAGACCCATAGACCAATAGAACAAAACTGAAGACGGAAACCTGAGTGCATGCAATTTCAGCCACCTCATATTTGACAAAGGGGCCAAGAATACTCAATTGAGGAAAGGCAGTATTTTCAGCAAATGGTGCTGGCAAAACTGGATCCCCAGCTGTAGAAGAATGAAACTAAACCCCTGACTTTCACCTTGCACAACAATCAACTCTAAATGGATTAAAGACCTCAATGTGAAACCTGAAACTCTGAAAATGTCAGAAACATTGGCAGTAACCTACAAGATATAAGTGTGGGAAAAGACTTTCTAAACAGACAATAGTTACACAGAAAATAAGGTCAACAATCAACAAGTGGGACCTCATTAGATTAAAAAGCTGTACAGTATTCACCAATGATACATCTGACAGAGGTTTAATATCAAGAGTAAATAAATTACTCAAAAAAGCCGGGCGTGGTGGCACACGCCTTTAATCCTAGCACTTGGGAGGCAGAGGAAGGTGGATCTTTGTGAGTTCAAGGCCAGCCTTGTCTACAGAGTGAGTTCCAGGACAGCTGGGGCTACAGGGAGACCCTGTCTTGAAAAGACAAAAAAAAACAAAAAAAAAAAAAAAAAAAAAAAAAAAAAAAAAAAAAAAACCCACCAAAGACCAAGAAAACAAATGACCCAATTAAAAAATGGGCTAAAGATCCATAGAGACTTCTCAAGAGAAGTAAAGATGGCTAATAAATATTTTAAAAGTGTTCAACATCATTAGTAATTAAGGAAATGCAAATTAAAACCACTTTTATATTTCATTTCACCCAGTAAGACTAGCTGTGATCAAGAAAACAAATGATAACAAATGCTGGAGAGGTTGTTGGGGAAAAGGGAACACTCATTCACTTCTGGTGGGATTGCAAACTCATGCAACCCCTATGGAAAGCAGTATGGAGAACTCTTGAAAGACTAAAAATGAACTTACCATTTGACCCAATCTACCACTCCTGGGTGTATACCCAAAAGATTCATCCTATAGCAGAGATACATGCACAACCATGCTTATTGCTGGTCTTTTCACAACATGAAGAGCTGGAACCAACCCAAGTGTCCTTCAACTAATGAATGGATAATGAAAATGTGGTACATCTACACAATGGAATTCTATGCAGCGATAAAGAAAGATGACATCATGAAATTTGCAGGTAAATGGATGGAACTTGAAGCTGTTATGACGTGAAGTAACACGGTATCAGAAAAACAAACTATATATGGTGTCCCTCATATGTGGATTCTAGCACCAAATCCTTATATGTAACTCAAGGTGGGTAATTGGTTAGTAAAGATAATACCACATTGACTTCTTTGCTATAGATGTATCTGGAAGTTTATGTCTCTATTTTCCTCAGTTCTAAAATTTATGAGAAAGAATAAATTTCTTCCTTAAAAGTACATTAAAAACGCCGGGCATGGTGGTGCATGCCTTTGATCTTAGCACTTGGGAGGCAGAGGCAGGCTGATCTCTTGGAGTTCAAGGCCTGTCTGGTCTACATAGTGAGCTCCAGGCCAGCTGGGACTAAAGTGAGACCCTGTCTCAAAAAGACCAAAACAAAACAAAAAAAAGTACATTAAAACATACAACAACTTGCTGTGTAGTTTAGGAATGTAAAGTTATATTTCTTCTTACCTGCATGAAAGTTTACTGTTAAATGGTGAATCCCTAAATGTGTTTTGGAATGAACTTTAGTTTATTTTCAGACTTCATAGATTTGGTGTATGTGTGGAGTGTATACATGTACATTTTGGAGTAATATAAAATAAAGGGAACAAAAAAGAAAGACTTGTTCAAAAACCAGACCAAAACAGTAGAGCTCTGCTTCGAAAAAAGTTAAAAAGACAGAAGAAGATGCAAGACAGGACTTAACATGTATGGCAGGATGCATGAGTTCTGGCTGGGGGGTGCATGGATGGGGAAAGGGGTCTTATTTGGATTAAGAAACGTGGTATGGAGCTGGAGAGATGGCTCAGTGGTTAAGAGCACCGACTGCTCTTGCAGAGGACCCGAGTTCAATTCCTAGTACCCATATGGTGGCTAAAGACTGTCTTTAATTCCAGTTCCAGGGAATCCGACGCCCTCTTCTGACCTCCACAGCATTGCATGACACAGTGCACCTACCTACGTGCAGACAGTACACTCATACACATAAAATAATACATAAAAAATGTGGTATAAAACATACAAAGCTCAATAAAAAGAAAGAAAAAAAAAGAGAAAAGGCATGGAGCAACAAGAATCTTATACAAAAAGGGTGCAAGTCTAAATGTGTATGCACTCTTTGGGAAAAGCTCTCTCTCTTTCATATATATATATATATATATATATATATATACACACACACACACACACACACACACATATATATATATATATATATATATTGACACAATATTCCTACTTTTAAGTATATAACCAACAAAAATACCTATGCCAAGGTTGAGTCAAAATTCTAGGTAACACTGTTTATAATTCCTCCAAACCAGAAGCAACCTATTTGTCCCTTAATGGTGGATTGGCTGAATAAATTATGATATATTAGCACAGCAAAATGGTATATCCAAATGAATGACTAGGGTAGCATGCAATCACATGGATAAAACTCTCACCAGGGGTGAGATAGACACTAGAGTGATTTGTTGCATGATTCTACTCATAGGAAGTTTAAACTGTGGAATACAGTCTATAGGATGAAAGTTTTGAGAGTGATTGGGGCAGCTGCAATGATCGGAAGGGGACGTCGGGTGATCTTAACACACTGGCACTGTCTCTTCATTTGCATGGGGCTCCATTATATTCTCTAAATTTTTATAAAGGTTTGCGGTTTGCCTACAGTAAGTACACATGGGTGAAGTTCTTCAAGCTCCAAGTGCTGTCTAAATCTAAGGTTTATTTTATTTTGTATTGGCACATATTAAAGTAATTTTAACTTCAGGAAAATCAAAAGATCACACAGGAAATAAATGAAGTCCTTCAGCTGTTAGCACTAATTACATTGTCACAATAAACTTTTAACACCCTAAATACTAATTTAAGCAAAAGAGAAGTGTTTGTGCATCTATTTAAAACATGTCTGTATGTGCATTTGTCTCTCTGCTAATGGAAGATAATACTATCTGCACGACATTTACAAATATGGAGTTAGGGACCCCCCAAAACAGCACAAATGGTATTAATATTCACTTTAGAAGAGGATAAATTGAAGAGTGGAATGTGGGATAACATACTAAAAAGAAGTATTGTAGTCTTGTGTGCTTTGTGTCCTCCATTGAAAATACTCACTTATATTCTTACAGTGTGAAAGACACCAGAGAAAGTATGGAACCGAATCAATGGATGTTGCTCTCTCATAGTCAGATGTTTTCTCCACACAGCTGATACAGTATGCTTCACCAACTACAGAAGATAAAGTGGAGTGACTTTTCACTATAATCGTTTTTAAGGTAGGCTTTTCTTTGAGAATAATAAAATCACCTTAAAGAAAATGTTCTAGCATTATTAGGCTCTTTACAGCTTGTATTATGTAAGCCTAAAGTATTTTTCTTCTGTATACCCTAAACTTATTTTGAAAATTGATGTTCCTTCTGCATGTTTCTGAATAGATATCAAAAAGTCTTTATGTTATTTTTCTAATTATGGAAGTGCATATGCCTTATAATATCACATTTTAAAGTTAAAATTATTATACAATTTTAAGCACATTAAATGACCAACAGGTAAATGAAATGACAGCAGTAAAATATGGCCTCATATCTGCTGTAGAAAACAAAACAAGCACAAACAATAACAAACATTTGTAAGTGGGAGAGATAGTAGAAACCTTCAGGCTTGTTGATAAGAATGTATATTATTAGTATAATACAATTGATAATGTGACATAATCCAGTAAGAAAGTTCCTCAAATAACTAAAACTAGAGCTACTATATGATCTAGCCCTTACCCTTCTAGGTATTTATTCAAAAGGTTTGAAATCAGGATCTAAAGCCACAGCTGTACTTCCACTCCACCATTGCGGTATCCACAGAAGGTGTGGTATGTAAACAAATGGATGAAGAAAACATGGCTATATGTACAATGAAATATTAGAGAAGAGACTTCTAAGATGTGCCACATTGAGGATGAACCACGCTGACCTCATCCTTAGGAAGATAAGTCAGTCATGGAAATATTAGAGAAGAGACTTGTAAGACGTGCCACCTTGAGGATGGACCACGCTGACCTCATCCTTAGGGAGATAAGTCAGTCATGAAAAGACAGATGCTTTATGAGTCTAGGTCTATGAAGCATCCACAATAGTCAAGTGCCTAGAATGGAGATGGCCGGAGAGGGAGAGTTGTTGCTCACTGAGTATAATGTTTCACTTATACAAGAAAAATATTATTCTAGTTTCCTTTCTGTTACTGTGACATTCTCACCTTAAGCAGCTTAAGGGAGGAATAGGTTTATTTCAGTTTACATTCTCATGTCACAGTCTATCACTGAGGGAAGCCAGGCAGGAACTCAAGCAGAAATTTGAAGAAGAAACCACAGGGGAATGCTGGCTCATTCCTAAACTCCAGCTTAACTAGCTTTTTTTTTTTTTTTTTTTTTTTTTTTGAAAACAGGGTCTCCCTGTAGCCCCAGCTGTCCTGGAACTCACTCTGTAGACCAGGCTGGCCTTGAACTCATAAAGATCCGCCTGCCTCTGCCTCTGCCTCCCAAGTGCTAGGATTAAAGGCGTGCGCCACCACGCCCGGCCTTTAACTAGCTTTTTTATGGAGCCCAGGACCGCCTGCCTAGGGCAGGGCGCTGCCTCAGTAGGCTGGGCCCTCTCGCATCAGTTAAAAGCCGGGCGGGCATGGTGGCGCGCACCTTTAATCCCAGCACTTGGGAGGTAGAGATAGGGGATCTCTGTGAGTTCAATGCCAGCCTGGTCTACAGAGCGAGCTCCAGGACAGCTGGTACTAAAAGGGAGACCCTGCCTCAGAAATACCAAATAAATAAATAAATAAATAAATAAATAAATAAATAAATAAATAAAAATGAGACAATCCCCCACCCATCTACCCACAGGCCAATTTGGTTGTTGTTGCTGTTGTTGTTTGAGACAGTTCTCTCTAGCCCTGGCTGGCCTGGAACTTACTATGTACATCAGGCTGGCCCCATTTCACTGAAATCTATCTGCAACTGCCTCCGGAGTTGCTGGGATTAAAGGTATTTACCATCACACTCTGCCTTCACAGAACAGTTTTATCTGGGCAATCTTTTAGTAGAGAATCCATTCCTAGGTGACTATACGAAGATGACAAAGCTAACTAGGATAAATATGTTCTAGATATTTGATATAAAACATCCTATGGTTAGTAATACTGCATTGTATACCTGAAAGTTGGTCAAGAAGAGTGATCCCATATGCAATAAATATAAATATATCTAATGAATACCATAATATTTTATTATTTACAAGTTAAACTTTCAAAAAAACCTATTCACAGGACCTTCTTTATTTGGAAAACCTCAAAACATTCCTCATCTTCATGTTCCTGTTCCTTATCACTTCTCATTTCCCGTATATTATTTTTTTCATAATGCATTTCCATTATTATCTTTTATCATTTTTGTTTTTTGAGACAGGGCCTCCCTATAGCTCCAGCTGGCCTGGATCTCATTGTGTAGACCAGGCTGGTCTTGATCACACAGACATCTGCCTGCCTCTGCCTCGCAACTAAAGGTATGCACCATCATACCCAGCTATTTATCAGTTTAATAAAATATGCTTGTTACAAGAATGTATGCAGTGAAATTTATAATTGTTAAATTCTTCTTTACCAAAAGGCTCTGTTTGAAAACTGTTTTGTAGGTTATTGGGATTATTAGCAATCTATTTATATAATGCAATTAATACATTAAAATTCAAAAATACTTTAAACAGGGTAAAGGATAATGTAAATGAATTTCATATGGAAATAAAAAGCTGTTTTTTATTTCAAGTAGTTCATATATTCATGGATGAATATTATTTGCTTCTAGGATGAGATGGTACCTGAATCTTATTTCATTTGTTATGCTTATTGTGCCTGAGAGACATTGCTCAGATAATAACTAAATGAGAATGGAAGGAGTTTTACAAAATGTCACTTGATTCTTCAAATTCTTCTTGAAGTATACGCCAAGCATCCTAAGTTGATGCATCATCAAAGTTATTTTAAAGCTGACAGTTTGATGAGGCCCTCCTTCAAGTGTTTTGAAAGGAAAGAATTAGAAATGGCCCAATTTGTCAATAATCCCTTTCAACTTTCAGGAAGTATACTTAAAGACTTCACTAAGATTTGGCAAATGTCTATTAATTATGCCTGTTTGAGTCACTTTGCATAACCAGATAGATTCAGAAAGAATTGAAAAAAATCAAAACATTGATTATTTCAGGACGTGTTAGTTATAGTAATATTTTTGATTAAGTGGGCTTTATTAAATCATATGCTCAAATAAGTTTTTGATTCAAATCTTGGAGCTTCAGACTTCATGCTTTCCTTTTGTGGAAAATAATCAGTATGCAATCTAATAAACCAATTTAGTCCTTTACTTATGAACAATCAAGCCAATTCAAGTTTCAGAAAAACCGTGACTTCAGTTTTGAGCTGGAATATGTATCTTAACATTCACATCATGAAATGAAGGCAAAACCCATAAAATTAAAAATTTCTGATATGACTTACTCATATAAAGCAAGATAAATTTAAAAATAAGAGAACATTTTTCTCCTATGCCTCAGCCTATTGTAAGAAAATATATCATGTAGTTAAAACTATAATTTATTTAAGGAGCAAATATAACATAATTATTGAATATTTTGCTTAGCATGTACACATGCACATGAGGACACAGTTTTAAAGCCTGGAAATAACCCCATAAATATATTAAAACATAGTTTTACTTTAACACAAAGAAAAATACTACTAAAAGGCCTTTATATATGTACATAATATACATGTATATTATATATACATTTGTAATATAGACATGTACATTATAATAGAGTACATGAGATCATGCATGCAGGGGGTAGTAAGGTAAGAAAGGTTGCAGATAGAGAAGGGGCCTAAATATAATCAAAACATATTGTTGACATTCACAAACGTTCAATAAAATTCATTAAAATTGCTTTTTCATTAGAATATAATTTTACATTTTATTATCCAAATAAAAATGGTAAACATATTTGAAAGATTTATTTATTTTTATTTAGATATCTGAGAGTATTTGCCTGAGTACAATTATGAGTACTGAGAGCCTGCCTGGTACCTGCAGAAGCCAGTGGAGGGCACTGGATTCCTTGGAACTGAAGTTAAAACCATGTGGATGCTGGGAACTGAACTCAGGTCCTTTGCAAGACCACTGATTATCTTAAACTTCTGAGCAATCTCTCCAGTTCCAAATGTTAAACATTTTATAATATGAAATGAGTTGATATTAGACTGGACAGACTGTGAAATGGTAAAATTTTATGTAGTGTAAAGCTCAGTTTTAATAATTTGTGTGGTTGTAGTTCCAGCCATTTACCTGCAAAATTCATGATGTCTTCTTTCTTTACCACTGCATAGAATTCCATTGTGTAAATGTACTACATTTTCATGATCCACTCATCAGTTGAGGGACACCTGGGTCCAGCTCTTCACTACTGTGAAAAGAACACCAATAAACATGGTTGCACGTATCTCTGCTAGAGGAGTGGTATGGCTGGGTCAGGTGGTAGGTTCATTTTTTAAGAGTTCTCCACACTGCTTTCCATAGGGGTTGTATCAGTTTGCATTCCCACCAACGGTGAATGAGTATTCCCCTTTCTGCACAACCTCTCCAGCTTTTGGTATCATTTCTTGATCAGAGACCATCTTACTGAGGTAAGAGAAAATCTTAAATTGGTTTTAATTTGCATTTCCTTAATCACTAACGATTTTGAATGAAGTAACACAGTCTCAGAAAAACAAATGCTGTTTATTGTCCCTCATTTGTGGATGCTAGCATCAAATCTTTATATGTAGGTCCAGTGATTACCTATTAATGTGGATTTATTTCAAGAAATGCTTTTAAAAATTCAAACTTTTCCTCCAGGTTTTATTGAGTTTATTTATTTTGGTACATGATAGTAAATTAACAATTTTATTTTTGCAACTTTTTTGATCTTTTTTTTTTTTGTATTTTTCACTTGAAAACACATCTGGGAAAATGCTATACTATAAACATTTCAAAAACCTTTGGAATTACTTTTTGGACACATTTTTCCACATTTTTCTTGGAATATTTTGTATTACTTGCTTAACTTAATACGGTGAATTTGTGATTTATATGTCATAAAATTATTTAAAATAAAAATAATAATTTGTATGTTTGTGGGGGTGCAATGTTTGTTTGCTTTCTGAGACAGGCTTTTACTTTAGCTCAGGGTAGTCTGGAATCCCCTATGTAGCCCAGGCTGACCTCAGTTTTGTGGTAAGATATTTGCTTTAGCCTGTGAGTGCTGAGATTATAGGCCTGATTCACTATATCTGGATATACAGAGATTTTCTATAATAGAATTTTTTAATATTACAATTCTTTTTCTGATTTGGTAGTAGGTGCCAGAGCCATTTATGTATAACATACAGATTATAAAAGGAAATAATGTAAAAATTTATCCATGGACACTCTTCAGTGTATCTGAAAAAAATTTTCAGCCCAGAAAAATTCAAGTAGTTTTTAGTTGAATCAGTCTTGCTTATTTGTGCTGCCTCAGATATTTGAATATTCTTTCCCTTTTTGCTAGTGTCAAAAGCCAGAAAAAGCAATGAAGAATAGCTTTCTCAAAATTGCTTTTGTACTTACAAATGTATAAAAATTAATTCCTAGTGTTCATTGTTTTTATTTGTCATCCTTGCAGGAAGGAGTAATTGTGGCTTCTATCTTGACTAGGGGGGGTGTTTGGTGGGCATCAATGAGCTACAACATCAGGAGTATTCACTGGCAAGAGCTTTTGCAGGGTCAAGTCTGGGAGAGTTCCAAGAATAGGTTGAAACCATTATTATATTCTCACAACCTTTACAAATAGGGTTGTAACCACTGTCTCTTCCTTTGATTTAACTTCCTTCCTACTTCCTTTGTATTAGAGTAGACTCAGGCTTTTTGGAGCCTCCAAGTAAAGAAAGGGTAAGTTGAAGACACTTCCTCTTTCAATTTAATGGGATTTTATTTTTTTACACAATGAATGATTTTTTATGCTTCTACGAGCTCTATTACTACAGATGCTTTTCACAAGTACTCTTCTCATTATGACAGCATGCGATCCCTAAGTACCACTGTGTAAATTTGCCCAATGAATTCTGCTACTAGAAATTTGTGAGTAGTGTAAAATAACAAAGAAGTGCCTCTGAGAAAATTCTCATATCCCAAATATGAAAGAAACTGCATAGACTGGAAAGATGGCTCTGTGGTTAAGGGTGGATTCTGAGCTTACAGAGGAGGAGTTCTTTTCTAGCATCCAGGTCAGATGGTTCTCAGCTGCCTGTAACTCCAGCTCCGGGGGATCTGGTAGCCTCTTCTGGATTCCTGCACTCACACATGCACAGATACACACAGATACACACACACACACACACACACACACACACACTCCCCCCCATGCACACATGCATACATAATTTAAAAATTAATCTTAAAAATAAACATCATGGGCTTGAAAGATGCTTGGTGGTTACAGTGGTTAAGAGCAGAGGTTAAGGCTGCTCTTTCAGAGGACCTAGTGTGGTGTGCACTCTCCCGCACTTGGAGAGACAGCTGATGTGGTTTGCCCTCTGCTGCGCCTGGAAACGCACCCGTGCTGGATTAAAGGATAAGGGAAAAGAGTAGTTGCCTGCTTTATGGTCTAGTGGCTGACAGCCTTTCTCTAACCCACCCTTTAGCATCTAACATCTACCCCAGGCAGTGCCCTATTGATCCCATGGCTGGACCTCTCAGACTGACTCTTGTTCAGCACTCCTCAGTCTACTTCCACCAGCACAGACTCACCACTCACACCAGTCACCATGCTGTTGGCCTGATGCTGGACTTCACAGGCTGGCACTGGATTGGTTCTCCCCAGCCAAGTTTCCACTAGCACACAAAAATCAACACAAGCCTGATGGGCTTAACTTACACACATGTGGAAAGTAACAGACCAGGGACTCATGACTGGTGGCAAAGAAGAATCTGTTTATTGTATACAGCACCTCCCTTATATAAGCAGAGTGATGTCACCTCTCAGGGCCTGTTCCCAGACCCCCTGCATCATGCTCTGTAAATATCAAGAGCCTTGTATCAGGAATTTGTCTCACATGGTTTGTCACAAGTTGATACAAACTATTCTCTAGAGGAAAATCCAGGTACAAACTACAGGCGGGCAATTAAAAACAATGCAGATGTATTGAGACCACACATGCAAGTGTACAGATGGCCTCTGGAATGCCAGAGAGTGTTACCAAAGGCCACTAAACCAATAAAGCAAATATGGGTCTCCCTGAGTCAAGCAAGACTCCACTGTCAGCACCAGCTACACCTCACCTGCCTGGAAATACTGTGCAGCAGAGGCAGCCATGTGCCTGTATATCCCAAATCTAATTGGCTATTGGCTCTCCCCTTGGAGAAATAACCCATGGCTGATGCCACAAGCTTACATCCTCTACAGGTTAGGAGATGTTATAAGCCACAGTAAGACCCTGTCATATTTAACAGGGGGGAAAATTGTAATTCATGGATTAACATATCCAAACATGTGTCTATGCTAAAGTAACCTACCATAACTATTAGTGCTGCTTAAATACCTATATATCTAATTGCTTGTTCTTCATTAGTAGGATCGAAAGGTTATTCCTGGACAAACTGTCAGCCCATGAAAGGAAACAGCCAGAATTGACCAGAGTCCAAGTCAACAGCTCCAGAGAGAGTGGACTGTTTTACCTCTCATCCACCTGTGCCCCTTTTCTAAGCCTAGGGAACAACCTGCGGAAGAGGGGGCGTGGTAGAATGTAAGGGCTGCGATTGGGGTGAATGGTGAAACTACAGCAATGTAGTCTGGACACTCATTTGATCA
The DNA here is from genome assembly GCA_009823505.1 of Rhizomys pruinosus. Lineage (NCBI taxonomy): Eukaryota > Metazoa > Chordata > Mammalia > Rodentia > Spalacidae > Rhizomys > Rhizomys pruinosus. The sequence continues at coordinate 757,244 of VZQC01013330.1, read as the reverse complement.
ACTTGATTGAACAAACAACCTGTCACCCCCCACTGGATGGTGGGGCTGTAGGTGTTTGGGCACAACAGCCTGCAGATAGGTTTTGCATGAAGGATGCTTGTACTCATGGATTATCACTTATAGCTAAAAATGAAAAAAAAAAAACTGAGGAGAAAGATGCAGGACAGTTTGGCAGAATGCATGATCCTGGGATGGGGTGGGGTTGGGGGGGGGGAAAGGGAACCCTGAACTGAATTGGAAAAAATGTATGAAATGCACAAAGCATCAATAAAAACTAATAAAAAAAAAAAAAAAACAATGCAGACACAGGTGGCCTTCCTCTACCTACAGCCTAGGTTCCGTTCCCAGGACTCACAAGGCAGCTGTCAGTAACTCCAGTTCTTCTGACCGCTGGGGGGCACTGCATGACATGGGTGTGTGGGAGTTTCTCTTGCTACGAACAGGTACAGCTTGGTCCTGCTAAGGGAAGGGGGGGCACAATGCCCGCCTGTACCCACTGTAAGGAACTGACCCCTCAGCAAAGAGGTCAGTCGGTTACTTCTGTAACCTGACCTGAGAGGTACTTCCAACTCAGGTCCTTAGCCTGGGAGAACAGAACATTTCCTGTTTAGGCCATGCTTTCCCACCTGCCCAAATATTGCTGGTCTCTGGACAGGAATTTCAGGCCGATGGCTGATGGCCTATCTTCAGCCTACATTCACTCACAATTCATTTCACATCCAGCCCCACATCAGCTACCAAGGTTGGTGGTCTGATGGACTGCCATGCAACCCACTGGTCACTCAAAATTCAGGCCTGCTTTGGTCTGTATTCGTGCAGAAATAACAGCTGGGAATTCTGTGTAATGATGGTAATGCACAATTCGCTTTATTGCCTGCTACAACTCACTTTAAAAATTTTTTTTAATTTTTTTAAAATTTTATTTATTTTTGTATGTGTATGAATGTACTGTCTGCATGTAGGTCTGTGCACCCATGTCGTGCAATGCCACGGAGGTCAGAAGAGAGTGTCAGATTCCCCTGAAACTGGAGTTCTCCTGGAATTGGAGTTACAGACAGTTCTTAGCCACCATGTGGGTGCTGGGGATCAAACTCGGGTCCTCTGCAAGAGCAATCGGTGCCCTTAACTGCTAGGCTATCTCTCCAGCCCCTACAACTCACTTTTATAAGCAAAATGACGTCAGCTCCCAGAGCCAATCACAGACCCCCAGTTCTGTGCCACTGCACACTGCTGCTCCGCCTAGCATCATGTGCCTGGACCACTTTGCTTGCTCCCTCTTGGGGCAGGGTCAGAGAAATACCATGACTCCCACATGGTGCTCCGAGGGGTGCTAGCTGAGAACTAGCTCCTAATTCAAAGTGGATCTTCCCACATAGGTGCATTTACACACATGCAGGCAATGCATTCATACACTAAAATAAAATAATAAATAAAAATTTTTTAATCATAGAAATTTTTCCATTTTAATAGTTATATATAGTTCAACCAGATGCTACAGATAATAAGCTATGAAACTAATAGAAATTTTTCTATTTTATCAATGTTATGAACAAGTTTTGATAAATCCTGCTAATGAATGACTGAGTTTTCTGTTCTGTCCATGGGACAACTGCCCATTTTATTGTTGGGTTACTGGTCACTTGGCAATTCAGTTTATTCCTTTATATCATGACATCACCCCCTTGTCAGAGTATAGCTGGCAAATATGTCCTCTTTGCCTACATTGTCTCTGCATGTTCTCTTCCTTTTTCCGCAGAAATTATTTAGTTCAGTGGATTTCCATTTGTCTGTTTTTGCTTGTGTGATCTGGGATGTTAAAAAGTATCTTTGGGCATTCCAATCTCCTGAAGGATTCCCTCTGCATTTCCTTCATGTATGATAGGATGCATGAATAGCAGAGGAGACATACACTTCATTAAAGAGACCAGTGTCTGGGGCTGGAGAGATGGCATAGCGGTTAAGAGCACCGATTGCTCTTGCAGAGGACCCGCGTTCGATCCCCAGCACCACATGGCGGCCGAGAACCCTCTGAAACTCCAATTCCAGGAGAACTCCAGTTCCAGGGGAATCCGACACCCTCTTCTGACCTCCGCAGCATTGCGCGACACAGGTGCACAAACTTGCATGCAGACAGTACATTCATACACATACAGAAATAAATAAAATTAATTTAAAAAAAGAGACCAGTGTCATAAATCCCTGAAATGGCTAACTGGCCCTAAATTGGTGTCTGGCCTTGCTGAAGCTTTATCTACTGGTCACTCCCAGGACTGAGGCTGTCTGTTTATGGAGCAACCTCTCTCATGGCCTTGAGATACTGGGCTGCTCAGCCCAGGAAGAAATCTTAAAAGAAGGCTCTCAATTAACCATGGACACCAAACCTTGGAATCAACCACATTGCAGCTGGGCTTAATGAATAAAATCCCCCACCTCTCTTCATTAAGTGGCAGACTCTTCTTTCCTTTAACGGTGTATCTGTCATACACTGTGCACTCCTTCTGATAAAGTACACGTTCTATGTTTGTTGCAGGTCTGGCTCTGCTTCCTATTTGTTTTTAACTTTAAACTCCTTCCTTTCCCTCTCCAAAAATCTAACAATGTGGTTTCACAGTTTCAGACCTCAGGTTCAGTCTTTAATCCATTTCAACTATTAAAAAAACATTTTATTTATTATTTTTATTTTATGTGTATGGGTGTATTGCCTGCATGTATGTAAGTGCACCTGTGTCATGCATCATGGAAGTCAGATGCATTGGGTCCTCAGGAACTGGAATTACAGATGGTTCTTAGCCAACATGTGGGTACAGGGAACTGAACCAGGACCTCTTCAAGAACAGGCAGTGCTCTTAACTGCCGAGCCATTGCTCCACCCCCCAACTATTTTTTTTAACTGATGAGAGGTAGGGGGTCTTGGTTTACTATTCTGGAGGTAGATACCCATTTTTACCAGCACACTACAGAAAAAGTTGTCTTTATTCCACTCTGTGCTTTAGAAGCTTAGCTTCTTTTCCTGGTTCTGTGATAAAAATGACCTGAAAGAAAAGCAACTAAACTGTGAGCTGGAGTTTGGGGTCCCAAACTGTGAACCTGGAGCTGTGGTCCCCTCCTGTGAACTGGAGCCGTGGTCCCCTCCTGTGAACTGGAGCTGTGGTCTCCTCCTGTGAGCTGGAGCTGTGGTCCCCTCCTGTGAACTGGAGCTGTGGTCCCCTCCTGTGAACTGGAGCTGTGGTCCCCTCCTGTGAACTGGAGCTGTGGTCCCATCCTGTGAACTGGAGCCGTGGTCCCCTCCTGTGAACTGGAGCCGTGGTCCCCTCCTGTGAACTGGAGCCATGGTCCCCTCCTGTGAGCTGGAGCCATGGTTCCCTCCTGTGAGCTGGAGCCATGGTCCCCTCCTGTGAACTGGAGCCGTGGTCCCCTCCTGTGAGCTGGAGCTGTGGTCCCCTCCTGTGAACTGGAGCCGTGGTCCCCTCCTGTGAGCTGGAGCTGTGGTCCCCTCCTGTGATCTGGAGCTGTGGTCTACACCTACAGCTGTGAGCCACTGTTCTGCATTCCTCTGGTGACAGGCTGATGGTGGTGCAGATTGGAGGCTGGAGGACTTCTCTGTGTTGGGCAGCAGTTTTAGGCTTCTCTGAGTGAATTCATTCCCCACAAGCCCTTTCCCCTCCCAAGGACACAGGTTGTACATGCAGTGGCTTTTCCTTTGTGTTGGACTTCTGCAGGAGACAGGGGAAGTTTCTGTCATTTACAGATTCTAGTCTTGAGAGAACTGATTCTCAAGAATGGAGGTTCCACCTCCCTTGAAACCAGCTATGGTCTCGACTCCACAGAGAGTTCTGGACACCCAGGCCTTGATGTTGAACCTTTCTCATTTCCAGGCACCAAAAGGCTTTCTATCATTTTTCTGTTATTCATCTACAGCTCCAGTGCACCTGTTCCCTACAGAAAATGTGGAACCCTTTAATTGAGATTAAAAAATCAGTCTGGGAAGCTAATTTTTTAAAAAAATACTGTATAGATGAAAAAAGAATACTTATTGTGCATTCTCCTGCAGTTTTCACATATATGATATGTTGTCATTAACTGTGATTGTTGTGATATATGTCTCCTGAACTTATTTTCCTAATTCAAAAATTATATACTCTAACTTAGTCTCCAACCTTCCCACCTCAATTTCTGGTAACCGCTATTTTACTCTCTTTTTAATGCACTCTAAATATAAATAAAACATCAAATATTTTAAAAATAAAAATGTTTAATTAAAAACAATAAGAGAGACAGTGTTTATTTTAACTCAAAATTCAAGGTCAAGTCCATCATGGTGTGTGGGGCGGGGGGCAGGGTAATGTGGAGGCAGCAGGCACTTGAAGTCTCATGTCCAGAACGGGGAAATGAGGGCTAATGTGTCCTGACACTTGAGTCCCTTTGTACAGTCCTGGATCCAAGTTAGAGAATGGTCCCACTCTGAGTCAGTGTGTCTTTCCACATCAATTAATGTAATAAGACAGTCAGACATCCACATACATCCCCAGAGGTGTGTCGCCTAGGAGACCATAGATTCTGTCAAGCTGACCGTCAACAATGGCCATCAACACTGGCCGTCATAGCATCCTGAGCTTAGCACCTTTCTCCACAGCCTGGTGGATCTGGGATTACTTCCAAGAGCTTGGTTTCTTTAATCAATGTGTCTGTTGTAATTACTACAGATTAGTAGTATACTTTTTGAATCCAGGTAATATAATGTTTCTGGGAAGTTACCAAATAATTATTAAATGAAGAAATAACCAAATGATATATAGTTAAAAGATGAAGGAAAATAATTATAAAATTGTCATGTATGCTTTAACAAAACATGCTCTTTTTTCTGAACTTTGTGATATTGAGGGCATTTTCAAAGCTGAGACAATTGTAACTTTTGAGTGTTTTTCTTAAATTAAGTGATTTTCATTCATAATTTTAATTTTTTTTTAATTTTTTTTATTTCCGTATGTGTATGAATGTATTGTCTGCATGCACGTCTGTGCACCCGTGACGTGCAATGCTGCGGAGGTCAGAAGAGGGCGTCGGACTCCCCTGGAACTGGAGTTCTCCTGGAATTGGAGTTTCAGACGGCTCTCGGCCGCCATGTGGGTGCTGGGGATCGAACTCGGGTCCTCTGCAAGAGCGGTCTGCGCTCTCAACCACTAGGCCATCGCTCCAGCCCCTCATTCATAATTTTATAAGTAATTTAATATTCTTTTTCATAATGAGGATTTCCCAAATTTAATTTTTTTTTCTTTTTTGGTCTTTTTGAGACAGGGTCTCTCTCTAGACCCAGCTGGCCTCAAACTCATTATGCAGACCTGGGTGGCCTTGAATTCAGAGATCTCTGCCTCTCAAATGCTGGGATTAAAGGTGTGTTCCACCATGCCCAGCTTAAATTTTATAATTTTTAATTGCCTAAATTAACACTTTCTGAAACTCTGTTCAAAAAGGCATTGTTTTCTTAGTCTTGGATAGAAAGCGTGTGGTCATTAGAGAAAACCTGCCATCATTCCCAATCCCCAAGGCTACAAACAAACTAGTTTCAGAACATTTCAAGGTCAGAACCCTTCATTTCCATTGTGGATTGGATACTGAAGGTCCACAGAGGCTCCTGTGTTTAAAGATTAGTCCTAGCTGATATTACTGTTAGGACCCATGGTGGGCTCTGGAGGGAGGAAGTGAGGTCACTGGGGGTGTGCTCTGAAAGGGAATTAGACCTGAGACCCTTTTTTCCTTCCCAGCTGGTTTGCACCCACCATGTGCTGTCCCCCACCACGTCAAGTGTGGGCCCAAATGACCACAGGCTGAAATCTCTGAAACTGTGAGCCAAGACAAATCTTCCTTTCCTTTATGTTGATTTTCTCAACTATTTTTCTACACTAATGGAAATGTCACTAACAATTTATAACATCATTTGTGACAGAAATGTGTGTAACAAGGAAAGACAGAAAGGCTTTTGGTTTTATAGTTTATTTATTGGTTTTAAGGAAGTTTTGTGGGTATTTAATTATAATTCATTTCACTTATTATTTTATTCAATTATCACAATGAAGTATAATTATTATCACTGCTTTAATATTAAATATATAATGACTGAAAAATCTGAATAACTAGGCTCAGATATCTCTGCCTACTTGAAGGACAATAAGGGTGAAGCTGATACCCATATTTGCAGATTGTTGACTAATGGTCTCTTTGAATCACCACCTCTAAATATCCCCAAGCTTTATAACAAATGACAAAAGTATGTAGAAGAGGATGCTGATTGGTAGCTCTTGACTTTTAAGTACCTTTCTATGTATCACTTATCACAAATTAGAAATCCCATGCACTTAAACAGACTTTGGGGACCCATAAATATATTTAACAACCGATCTACCTAAAAGAGCCATTTTCAGTGAGTCAGTATTTCACCAACTATAGATTTAGAATATATCTTCCTGCTCTCTACTGTTCCTCACAATATTCAGGTGTTTATTGTCATTAACAAAGTGCTGGTCTCACATTCCTTCATGATTTTTAATTAAAAATTCAATCCTGTAGTATATATTTAAGATACACAACTGAAGTCATGCATGGGTACAGGTAGTAATGCTGGCAGATGAAACAATGTAACAGCACATTTGTTACAGCCTCAGCAACAATGTAACAGTACACATGTTACAGCCTCAGCAGATGCAGCCAGTAACTTCACACAGCTTTTGCTTCCAACTGCAGCATCTCAGACACACAGCTTCTGAATCACGTTGCCCAGGCATGCTGGATTCTTCTGACTCATGCAGAAAGGATAACTTTTTAACCTATGTGGGGACAGACTCAGCTATGCTTTTGTTTTAGTTTTTACAAACACTCTCCATGTGCTGCTACATGGAGCACAGTTTTGTTTATGCTGACAGCTGTGTGTGAATATTTTTGCTATTTTGAGAAGTGAACAGGTTGAATTTTGGCGGGTACAAGCAATTCAGTACATCATTACTGGCAAGATGTCACTTCCTTGGAGATTAACAGATTTTCTTTTTAATTCCAACTTTTTTTCAGGGATAATCCCAGATCATTAAATGGATAATCATTCTATATAAATTCCAGAGTTTTCAATAAATACAATTATGAAAACATCTTCAAATGCACGAGTCATTAGTCACGTGACAGACAAACTGAAGGGTAGAATGATGCAGGAAATAATGACTGAGCTAGAGTCTCACTTCCGACTCTTGGCTCTCATAAGTAGACATCTTTTGGAGCCACTGTCAATTCTTTCAAGTGACCAAGATGTTTATGCCAGAGGACAGCTCACTAGCACACCGCTCTTCAAATGTTTGCGTCAGAGAACAGCTCTCTAGCACACAGCTCTTCAAATGTTCGTGTCAGAGGACAGCTCGCTAGCACACGGCTCTTCAAACGTTATCATTTGGTCATTGCAGCTTATGTTTCCAGAGAGGCACCATAAAAACAATTTATGCTGCTAGTCATCGGAGTGGTATTTTAAAAAGATAAATGCTGTTTCGAGACCATAGAAACATTGCACAAAGTACAGAGTGCTCACATACGCCTTCCTCACAAGTATCTACTATTACTAGTGCCTTGGATTAGGATGGTACACACGGCAGTCACTGGATCGAAATAGAAAGGTGTTATTGTAATAAGTAAAATCCATGGTATCAATTATAGGACACTGCATTGACCAGTTCTGCAAGGTTTTTGTGGTTTGGGAGGAGGAGACTTTTGAGATAAGATCTCCACCTGGCCTAGAACTTGCTGTATAGATCAGGCTGGCACAGAGATCCATTTCCCTCTGCCTCTCAAGTGCTGGGATTAAAGGCTTATGCTCCCACAGTGGCCACCAGTTTTACAAGTTTTAATACATGTGCAATATTATTTACTTACTAATATAGTACAAGATGACATTCCACTACCCTAAGGTGAATACACTGCACTTACATCAGCAGTCCCACTGGTTCCATGACAACAGTGTTCTGTTGTTTATTTGTTTTGTTTGTTTCTTAACTCTGTGTAGTTTGCCTTAGCGATATACTTTAAGGTCCTTTTTGTAGTTTATTAGGTCACAATTTTTACTGCTGCATTCCATTCCATTGTCTGGGTGTGCCATAGTTTGTTTACTCATCTGTGGAAAGACACTGCTGGGCCTGTGTTGGGTGACTAATAATGAGCCCAGTTTGTATGTATTTGTGCAGGCTTTCTGAAGGCTTAAGTTTCCCGTTCACTTGGTAAAAGCCACAAAGTATGGTTATTGGATGGTAGAAGACTAGATGTAGATTTTAAGAGACTGTCAAATTCTCTTGCAAAGGAACTACCCTCTCACAGCTACCAGCAGCTGGCACCCGTCGGTCCACATTCCCACCTGCATTTCACAGCATGTTAATATTTTGAACCATAGTCATCAGTTAAGTATGCACAGTAATTTATTTTGCACTGCCTTAGCACCATGTGGACTAGGCACTTTTCCTATGCCCATTCATCATTCACATGTAGAATTGTTGTATGTTTCGATCTGTTGCCCGTTTTTTACACTGGGATTCTTGTTTAATTATGGCTGACTTTTTAAGAGTTATTTTCGCAGAGTTTAGATTAACGTCTTTTGAAAGATATGTGTGTTACAAATATTTTCCCCCAGTCTGTGGCTTGTCTTTCCATTTTCTAAATGTCTTTCACAGAGTAAGAATTTAAAGTGTGTGTGTGCATGCGTGTGTGGGTGCGTGGTTGGTGTGTGTGTGTGTGTGTGTGTGTGTGTGTGCACTTACCTGTGCATGAATATATGGAGGCAGAGTTTGACTTCATTTATCTTTATCTATTAATATCCGCTTTATTGACAGGGTCTCTCACTCAACATGGTGCTCCTGTTTGGGCTGGACAGTGATCTCTTGGAATATCACACACACACACACACACACACACACACACACACACACACACTCCTCCAGTTCTGGGTTTACAGGTACCTAGCTTTTATGTGGTTGCTGTGTGGAGGGATCGGAACTAAGGTGCTCCTGCTTGAACAGCAAGGACCTTGCTGTTACCCCAAGTTTAAACTTTTCCTTTCACAGTTCACATTTTCTGGGTTGTGTCTTCACAAACTGTACTAAGTTATTTGTTCCAGGTCACACAGGAAAGATGGAGGGATGGAAGTTAGGCACCACTTCCATTCTGCATCAGTTAGTTTCTGGGAAGATACTTTTCCCCCAAGGTTAAGGGATGGAGACTGCTCTGCATGTGCTCCAGCACTATTGCTTTTCCTCTCCTTTGTGCTAACATGAGGGCGTTGTCCTCCTGTCTGTAGTCTGAGACCCTGGTACAGCTGCTGGAGGTAAACTCATACTCATGTGGAATGCTCTTAAGCCTGGGACTCTCACAAGTTCTTCCTTCTCCAGCACTCAACGACCGACAACAACGACCGACAATCTACTCTTTAAATTTTCCCACCAGCTTTTGGGTCCTGGCAACATTCTTTTAAGGTACTAACTAAAGATTTATCATGAAATTGAAATAGCCACTCCCCATGGAGTCCTATGAAATAGAAACACACAGAAAGCTAAATATACCGTGTGTGTGTGTGTCAAGGAAGTCCTCGTGCTCACTTACATCATTGATATCTGTAATCTGTTTGCTAAAATTTGTTTAAATTCCTCTACTGGAGTCATGATGTCATGAACAATAGAAAAATGATACCATTATCTTTACTCAACAGATAATCATATGAGAGTCTTATTATTTACTATTTTCTTTAAAATCGAGATAAATGGAGATCTCCCAAGTCCAGCTGAGGCAAGTGCAGGTAGGTAGGCAGCAGATGGGTGCTTCAGCAAGGCTGATTGCTGATTGATTTAATACAGTTAATCTGTTAATCCAGTTGTCTTTGGCTTAATTGGCTTTTGTGGCTGTGGGGGCAGAGTTATCCGCCCAGCTGGTTTAAAAGGTGGTGTTGACTCTTGAGATCTGAGATCTCCCGAGTCCAGCTGAGGCAAGCGCAGGTGCCTGGGTGCAGGTAAAGGCTTCTTTACCTTGGGCCCACATGGTAGCTAACAATCATCCTTAACTCCAATTCCAGGGGATCAGACTCCCTCTTCTGGACTCCATGGGCACCGCAACATGGGTGCACTTACAGGCAAACATTCATACACACAAAACCAGAAATGAATAAATTTTTAAAAGTTAAAAAATTATATTTTGTCAAGCATTGTTGATGTTTGGGACAGACAAAAGCAGGCTCGAGTATCTTCACAGTACATCATGTGAATTCTGAAATACAAAAATAGTAGTAAGCAAATAAATCCCTGGGTAAATGACATTAGCTGCTGACTTTTTGCATGTGTGGGTCAACAGGCATTCATTTAATGAACTGTTCACCTGTTCACAGGACTAAATGCTGTTGCTGATACTGTTAATAGATGCCTTATAGCCACTCTTTAGTTGTGTGTGTGTGTGTGTGTGTACTTTTCTTTCTTTTTTTATTTTTTTAAGGGTTTCTACAATATAAGAGCACAGTTGTTTTCAGATCACATTAATGTTGCTCAGTTTGCCATACAATTAGGTAATTGGTGCTAGCATCCACAGATGAGGGATACCATTCATTGTTTTTCTGGGACTGTGTTACTTCACTCAGCATGATATCTTCTAGCTCCATCCATTTACCTGCAAAGTTCAAGATGTCATCTTTCTTTACTGCTGCATAGAACTCCATTGTGTAGATGTACCACATTTTCTCTATCCACTCCTCAGTTGAGGGGCACTTGAGTTGGTTCCAGCTCTTTGCTATTGTGAAGAAAGCTGCAATAAACATAGCTGTGCATGTATCTCTGCAGTAAGATGAGTCTTGTGAGTACATGCCTAGGAGTGGTGTGGCTGGGTCAGGTGGCAAGTTCATTCCAAGTCTTCCAAGGGTTCTCCACACTGCTTTCCGTAGTGGCTGTACCAGTTTATATTCCCACCAGCAGTGGATGAGTGTTCCCCTTTCCCCACAACCTCTCCAACACTTGGTATTATTTATTTTCTTAATCCTAGCCAGTCTTATTGGAGTGAGATGATATCTTAAAGTGGTTTTAATTTGCATTTCCTTAATTATTAGTGACATTGAACACTTTTTGTGTATGCACTTTTTCAAGGACTCACAAATACCTGATGATATTTTCCTTCAAGCCAGCACCTTCCCTTTGTTTCTTTTTGGGAAACATGCAGTGAGTTCATCTTGTTCTGAATGGCCAGCACCTGCTCTGCTTCACACAGCTCGCTCTACCAGGTGGTGTGATCAGTGACAGATATTTTTAGGTTCTGAAATTATAGGGTTCCTAGAACTGCGAATGAGAGCTCACAGTCCATTGTGCAAACTTCAGAGGTAATTGGAAACAAAGACTGTTTTTATAGCCAGAGCCTCTTCCACAGAGGAATAGTCATTCCAGTTTTAACATTCACTGAAATGATCACAGGCTGCTGGGCTTTAAGACAGTTAAGGCTAGAAAGGTTATATATGGCATGCAGTTACTAAGTTCTCCTTTTTTTTTTTTTTTAAGTCCACATTCCATGCTATTTGTGGTCAGTGATTTATTGGTGGAAGAGAAAGAGCTCAGGGGTTCTTGTGGAGGGGGAAGGGACCTTTCAGTGTTCATGGGGCTCCTGATAAGGTGGGCTCTACTGTGAGTTTTTTTGGAACTACAAGACTTTTTCAGTACAAGAGTGATCCTTTCTAACAAACAGTTTACTCTCTTAACCGTGATTACCACAAGCAGAATTTGTATCCTCTCCAAAGTGCATGTCAGAATGGAAGGAGATCTTGAAACTCTCATTTGTTATGTAATTTTAAATATAGAGTAAACATCTTAGAAATTCCATTAGTCCCACTGCTGAAGAGATCATGCTAATACCCTGCTGACAGGTGGCATTTGTTGTTCATACTGACCAAACACGCTCTGAGGAAACTGTTTTAATAGACTCGCTGTGCTTTCTTGACTGTTCGATACCCTTATGCACGGGGTATACTGCCAAACATTTATTTTCGTTAGCTTTCCATTTGTTTAATTTCTTTTGGCAGTTGTGGTTTTTACAGCATAGATGATGTGACTAATTTATGTTTTCCCAAGTATTCTTGTATATATTAATTTTGCACAGTGCCTAGATGTTTCCAGAGAACTCTAATAAACTAATTAAATAAACCAACACGCAGTTCAATTTATGACTCATCCATCATTCACCTGCTACTGATTCTAATGTCCCTTTTGCTTCCCTGCTGTGCGTGAGTTAGCAGAACATACAAGGAGAAAAACAAAGCTAAAATAATCCTTTGCATTAGATTTCTCATGACTGGCTGATAATTGATATTAAAGAATGATTGTCACCTTATCCAAAAATTTCAAACAGAATTGCTTCATATTTTGGAAGATTTTTAAATACACAATAAGATATCTTTGGGAGAGGGGATCAAAATCTAAGCAGGAAACTCATCTATGGTTATTATATTACCTTAAACACCTTGTCCAGAGAGAACTTGACACAATAGTGTGTCTGCATTTTAACTAGCAACTCAGAAAACATAGAAGACAAATATTAGTTCAGATGTAGAATTTTCCACTTGTGGCACCTGTCAATATAAAAAAAAAATAGTTCTGGATTTGGGGCCACTTTGCAGTTGGGATTTTTGGGTTGATGATGCCCACTCTCCATTGGGTTTTATTTCCACTGGAGAAGAAGTAGTACAATACCAGCCTTGGGTGGGGTGTTTCCATGGCATGCTTTGAAACAGATTCAGTTACCTATTATGATAATTAGTGTGTTGACTTCTCCCATACCTCATACTCAATTAGATATAATGACCAAGGGCCTTGACGGCTGGAGACCCTAAATCTTTTTAAATTTGCAATTTTAAATTTTTGTAAAGTTTGAGATTTAAATCATACTTTTATTGTGACTCAGGCCTGTAATTCCAGCACTTGGGAGGCTAAGGTAGAAGGATGAGAAGTTCAGTGCTAGCCTGGGGTACACAAGACCCTGACATAAGCGCACACACACACACACACACACACACACACACACACACACAGAGTCTATTTTGGAAATATTTCATAGGTATTTTTGTACTATACAAACATCCAGCGTACTTTATGACATTACTTTTTCAGGATTGTGTATTAGTCACAAAACTATACACCCTATCAGTTTAAAGATTCTCTATTTTAATTTTTTTGTGCAACCACATTAAAAATAGGAAAAATAACCTTGGGTGTGATGGTGCACCCTTTAATCCCAGCTCTCAGGAGGCAGAGGCAGTTGGATCTCTATGAGACTGAGGCCAGCCTGATCTACATAGTGAGTTCCAGGCAGGCTGGGACTAAGGAGACTCTGTCAAAAATAAAGGAAATACAGAATTCCTGAAATTATTATTATTATTATTATTATCATCATTATCACTATTATTATTACTTAACAGCATCTGAAGATTAGAGACTTTTTAATTACCTTAAAATGGTAAGAAATGCCAATATTTAAAATGTGCTTGCAGGGCTGGAGATATAGCCTAGTGGTTAAGAGCACCGACTGCTCTTGCAGAGGACCCGGGTTCGATCCCCAGCACCCACATGGCGGCTAAGAACCATCTGTAACTCCAATTCCAGGAGAACTCCAGTTCCAGGGGAATCCGACACCCACTTCCGACCTCCGTGGCATTGCACGACATGGGTGCACAAACCCACATGCAGACAGTACACTCATACACATACAAAAATAAATAAAAATTATGTGAAAAAAAATGTGCTTGCTTTCTTTTATCTGATATAAACACTTCCTTACCCCTGACTGAAATTAGCTCTGAGTAAGCCAAACTGTAAACCTATCTAACAGAATTTTGTTTGTTGTTCCCTGTTGCTGTTTTTGCTGTGGTGTTCTTGTTCAGTGCTTGGTTTTTGGCGTCTCCTACAATGCAGAACAAAGGAGCCCAAGCAAGTCTTTGCATTGCCATCTGCTGGCTGTGTGTTCTGAGATTCATTACTTGACTAGGCTTTTGAAGGTCATGTTCAAAATAGAAACCTTCCCAAATGAGCTTACTGGTAGAAGGTGAGAAATGACCATTTCATTTTATTTAATTAATTTGGACTTCTAGATCACAGCTCAGAAACTGGAAGCACTTAGGTATGCTACAGATATGGTGGTTTTGCTGTGTGGTTTTGGGCATCTGACAACATTGGCTATGTCTGTAAATTCTCTCTCAATTTCTCAGCATTTAAGTCACCAGACCAATAGAGTACAGAGAACAGGACAAAGAAAACAAAAAAGAACTACTGGCTGGCCCTTGGAGGGGGTGGAGCCACTTACGGGACTCATCTTGAGGCATTTCTGATTATTCATGACAGGTGTACCATAAACAGATCCACAGCCCATGCCAGGGTGCTTGGCCATTGTAATTAAAGTTATCTTATAAACAGCTCCTGCTGTTTCCTTCTGAAAAATGCTGACAGAGACTTCCACAGACTGTGATGACAGCACACCCAACACCTCTGCATTTGCTATTCCTGTGGCTGCAAACACCAGCATCTACCTTTACATTAGTCACCATGCAAATTAGAGAGGGCAGGGAGAAACACCCAGTGGTCATAGTGCATGGGACAGGACAATGTGTTCCTGGATCAAAGGTGGACAGTGACAAATAAAGGAAAGGCCAATTGGATTTTGTTTTGTTTTGTTTGTTTTGTTTTGTTTGGACTTTTTTGAGACAGCATTTCCCTGTAGACCCAGCTGGCCTGGAACTCACAACGTAGACCAGAACCCACAGAAATCCACATGCCTCGGCCTCCTGAGTGCTGGGATTACCACACCTGGCTGCCAATTGGCTTTTAAAAACTCATAAAAGAGGTGCTTTTCTGAACTAGGAATCAGCTCACACCATGCATCACAGGCAAGGGGAACCCATGAAAAAGGTCATTAGTGCTTGTGAATACCTGGATTTTTTAAGTTAGACCAAAAGAGGCAATGAGACCTTGTTTCATGGAAGATTAAAGAATCTGGCAGAAAGCCATTTGTATAGAATACCTGAAAATAGGGGATGATATGAAATGAGGTCTTTTTTTTATTTTTATTTTTTTATTTTCACATGTGTATGAATGTATTGTCTGCATGTAGGTTGGTGCACCCGTGTCATGCAATGCCGCAGAGGTCAGAAGAGGGTGTCGGATTCCCCTGGAACTGGAGTTAAAGACAGTTCTCAGCCACCATGTGGGTGCTGGGGATCGAACCCGGGTCCTCTGCAAGAGCAGTCGTTGCTCTTAACCTCTAGGCTATCTCTCCAGCCCCCGTGAAATGAGTTCTTAAAGACTCATGGTAACATAGTATTCATGAGATTTAGAAAGGCAGCAGCCACTGGCTGGCTCAAAACTCCAGCTTCCCTGTCACTAAAAGATGGCACTAGATCCTTTTTATAAAAGTGAAGACAAGATATGTATGGAAAGAGAAAACTAGTAGCAGATTGTAAAGAGCAGAGAAGGAATGCTGAGCATCTGCTCTACCTTCTTCTGTCTTGACATGGTAGATATCTCCACTCTTGGTGATGTTCTCTGAAGGATTGCTCTAACTGTACACTAATAAAAATCACACTCAAAATGGAAGAGCTTTTAATTGTTAAACATAAGCTAGTTCTTTTCAGATTAAATTGCTTGAATTAAAAAAAATGATTTACATTTTTTTAATTTTTAAAGCCAGTTTTTATTGAAACTTTGTGCATTTCATACAAAATTTCCAATCAAGTCTGGACCCTTTCCCTGTTCCATTGCCCCCTGGACCCATTCCCCCCCCCACACACACTGCACCAGAGCTCATGCATTCTACCAAACATTTTTTCATCTTTTTCCTCAGTCTCTAAAATTTTCAATGCAGGTTTACTGTTTTGAACAGAAGCTCACTGTTTCAGTTAGTTCTTTGACCCAGTCTTCTTTTTTCTTTCTTTTTTCCAAAGCCAATTTTTTATTGCAGCTTTGTGCATTTCATACAAAATTTCAAATCAAATCTAGATCTGTGCCCCCTCCCTGCTCCCCCCCCACCCCACCAGAGCTCATGCATTCAGCCAAACACGTTTTTCATCTTTTTCTCAGTCTCTCTAAAAATTCTTGACGCAGATTACTTATTTACAAACTTTAATAGGTCATTTTTGTATGCTCGTGAAACTCCTTTTCTTGGTGATTTATTCATTTTTATTTTATCTGTGAGTGCTTGCCTGCATGGATATAAGTGAACCATGTGTGTGTAGTGCCCACAAAAGACAGAGGAGGATGTTGGATCCCCTGGAACTGGAATTACAGAAAATTGTTAGCCATTTTGTGGGTGATTGGAACTGACAGGGTCTTCTGCAAGAGCAGCCAGTGCTCTTAACCACTCTCCAGCCCCATGAAATCCCTTTCCAGGGTCATTTATTCATCCATTCTCACCAAAATATAGAGTTTTATTAGCTAGGCTTATATGATGTGTTCTGAGTAGTCCAGCAATGGCTGGTCGTTCAGTGGAGAGGTGGAAAACCCAATGGCTGCTTATCCTATGGGACTGGATGCCTTAGAAGTCTCAGTGTGGCACTGAAGGACTTGGGGATTCCTGGGGAGCCACAGATTTTCAGTCCTTGTTGGAAGGTGGAAGAAGCTGGTAGTCATAGCAGTAATGGGCTAGATGCACTTACCAGCAAGGGACAAAGACAAGCAGGGTTTATTTTTTAAGAAGCAAAAGCTCTTGCCTCAAACCTTCCTATATCTTGGGCCACTGCCAGTAGAGGCTGCCCGCTAATCTTGGGCCACTGCCAGTAGAGGCTGCCCGCTAAGGAGTAGAGTCTTCTCCCCCTCAGCTAATCCTCCCAGGACATTCCATTACAACTTGCCCAGAGGGCAGCTCTTCTCTCTCTCTCTCTCTCTCTCTCTCTCTCTCTCTCTCTCTCTCTCTCTCTCTCTCTCTCCTGTCTCTGGTCTTTTTGAGACAGGGTCTCTCTGTAGCCCCAGCTGGTCTGGAATTTGACTCAGAGATCTGCCTGTCTGCCTGTCTCTGCCTCTGGAGTGCTGGGATTAGTGGGCCATCACCAAGGCCTGTCTCATAATTTATTCCAGATGCAATCGAGTTTACAACCAAGATTAATTACCATAAATCTGAGCTATAAAGTGCACACATTTTTTAAACAAAGCAAATATGAAGCAGATTTAATCTAGAATATCACCATTCAAAATGATATTTTAACACACACACACCATCCCTTAAAAAGCCAGCATAGTTCTACCACCATATCTGGGTGTCTCCGGTTTGACTTAGACACCACCCTTTGAACACTGTACTTGTCAAGGACTGTGTTATTTCAGCCACGAGTGACTTGAAGAGAAGGTTAAGATTCTAGCAATGACAGGAGAGAGGATATATACAGAAAGATGCTATAGGGTAAAAGAACAAGAAATAACAAATTTTTACAAGGATATGGAACAAGGATATTGTAATTTGAGAGTCTAATGTTGGGAATGTAAACTGGTGGAACACATTGAAAGACTAACAGAAGATACTGGACTTGATCATGGGCATGACCTAGGAGCCACCAGGTCTTCTTTCAGTAGTATGGCCAACAGAAAGTAATGCATAAATATTCAACAAAAGACAGATATTTAGGTAGTAACCCAAAACTATAAACTGTCCAAATGTCTGTCAAAGTTGAGTTAATAAATTGTGCCATATTAGCAAAATGAAACACTATCAATTAAAATGAACAAAATGAAAATATAAGCAATGATGTGGAGAAATGTCAAGAATAGACTATTGACCAAAGGAAACCAGGCATGAAATGACACTATTCTGTGCACGTTTAAGCAGGGGGCAGGGAGTGAATATCAATGGGAATTGAATACAGAACAGTGGTTCCCTTTGGGATCATTCCGACTTGGGGAAAGAAAACTGGAAATTTCCAGATCCTTGTTGCTACTCTGTTACTTAATCTGGGATCTATTTTGAAAAATCGTCCTGGTCATGGTCATTCACATGCATACCTCTGTATAACATAAAAATATTTGCATACTTTAAGAAATCTTAAACATGTACATCAACATCCACAAAAAGAAAAAGAAATGCTAAGTTTTAGTATCCATGAGTCTTATGGTCTGCCTTAAGGGTTGGCACCCAGGGATTGAGGCTCCACCCCACCTGTCACCTGCATATTTTCCCTATAGACTTTTTTGGAAAACCAAACGCATTTGGAATGGCTTGACAAGTTCTCTTTGCCATTGTCCTTCCTTTACCTCCACCATAATTCATCCCCTCACTTTCAAGTCAAACTGTGATAACGATTTGCTACTAAAGATCCATTATTTTAATTGACAACTTTCCATGGCAGATTGCAATGTTTTGCTATTTTCAGTGGCTTGTTCAGCAGACAGGAGTGTTTTAGAGGCTCTATTAATAGTAGTTTTAGAAATAGCAGGTGAACAACTCAGTGTCTAGTGGGTAAAGAAGAACAAGTTTGGGTTGGCAAAAGTTTGTGTGTGTGTGTGTGGGGGGGGGATTAGAGGTCAATGTGAGGAGCCTTGACATAAAATTCCTGCAAACAGAAACCTGTGTAAGGGAGTGGCTTCAAAACTGCTTAATTTCCATCTATTCTCCATGAGTCCCTTAACAGTTAGTTTCCTATGGTTGTTATCCATCCAGTATTCTTTCCTTTTTTTGTTGAATTTGAAGTATACTCTATACTATCTCTCTGTAGACCAGTACAATTTTAACAGGAATGGGTCTGCTGCTTGGAAAAGCTCATGATAATGATAGGACTTCTCTTACTCCCAGTAAGCTTATACTTTGAATAATAATTTCACCTACATTTGATAAGAATTTGTGCCTTGCTAACTTACAAATGGAGAAAACGCAGTCTGGTATTATATTTCAAGCCATGGGGGGCCCAAGCCCCACCAGCCCCTCTGACTTCCGCATCGGTTTTCCTATTTCCTCTAGGACCATTAGAGTACAGTGATTGAGCTCTGCTTTCACTGCTGCTGGCATCCTGTAAAGATCTCCCCTATGAGGCTAAACAGCTGCCCAGGTATTTCCATGCTCTGTTTCGGCCGTGGTACCACGCAGCATAAAATTAATGTCCCACCAAACTTCTTAACAAAACAGTAGCTTGACAGCTGGGAGAAGCAGACAATGGTCACTCTCCAAGTTCCAAAGTATGCTTAGCTTTCCTGCTCTTCTGTGGGAGAAAATTAGGCTGAGGCAATCTGAATGATGATTCAAATTGGAGCATTAATACATATTTGCCATCTTTCAATTCAAGGAGGCATTAAAAGTGATATGTTTGGAGACAGCCAGATAGAAAAATGAACATTTGAGTACTGAAATTACCTGAATCAGCATGGCTTATTGGGGGGATGAAGAGCAGGGCCACCCGTGTTAATATGATTTGGCAATTGGCTCCAGAAAGATAAAACCTTAAGTCAATATATTACTTTACTGCTTGTTTTAGAAGTTCTGCAAACTCAGGGTTTGGCTACATGTGCAAATGGTTCTCCTACTGCAACAACAGGTTGTTTACTTGAGAAACAACTAACTTTCAAAAAAATTTACTTTTAAAGATCTTCTATAAAACCTTTATCTAGGTATGCCAGAAAACCCTATTTATTTATTTATTTATTTATTTATTTAATTTTTTTTAGTATAACCCTTTATTCAAAGAAACTATAAGTATTATATGACTATGTGATGGTCAAAAGGAATAGAAGTGAATTAAAACAGTTGTTTTTAATACAGCCACCTGTTACATACCTTTGTTTTTATTGCACACAGAAAGGACTCAGACTCTGAGGGACTTCAGGTAAATGAAAGCCTTCAGTTTGGGTGTTGGACTCTAGGGGGAACCTAAAAAAATAAAAATAAATTTATGTGAAAAATAAAAAAAAGAAAGGTCCCCCTAGAAAACCCTATTTAAACCAGAAATCTGTTCTGTCCCTATCATCCTCTTGAAAGGAGAAATCTTAGCTCCCTTTGAAGGCTGCTTGAAAGACCTGCCACAATCCTCTTAATTTCAAACCTCTGAAGTTACGTGTGTGTGTGTGTGTGTGTGTGTGTGTGTGTGTCCAAAACACCCCAAGGAGCAACTTGAAGAAGTAGAGTTTTGTTTGGCTCATAGTTTCAGAGGTTTCAGTCAGCAGTTCTGAGCTTCACTGATTTGAGGCAGAAAGTTCTGGTGGTGGAAATATGTGGGGCTGCTCACTTCAGAAGGGCAGGCGGAAAACAGAGAGAGATGCATGAAGAGATAAGGGCCCCAAGGGCATGCTCGCACTTACCCACTCCACCCTCCTTCCTGGCCACTTCCTCTTATGTCATTGGATTGTGAATCCATCAGAGGATTGCTCCATTTACTAGGTCAGGGTCCTCACAAGCTAACAGTAACCTCTGAGAGCACCCTCATGGATATATCCCAAGTGTTTTATTCATCTTTTACCATTTTTCCAGTTCAGTCAAATTGACAATCAAAATTAACCATGACGATTTCTGAACCATCTGTCTACTGATTTTCCACTTCTTATATGCTGCGGTATACCTTATTTTTGTTCCTTCCTTCCTTCTTTTCTTCCTTCCTTCTTTTCTTCCTTCCTTCCTTCCTTCCTTCCTTCCTTCCTTCCTTCCTTCCTTCCTCCTTCCTCCTCCTCCTTTTCCTCCTCCTGAACTAATTGTTGAACAATTAATTGAATTAACAATTGAATTAATTGAATTAATTGAAATAACAATTAAAGCAATCAACTAATTGTTGAACTAATTGTAATGAACAATGAATTAATTTCTTTCATAAATTCTCTTCATATCAGTCATAAATATTCTAGATATTAAAAGTTGCTAGGTATGTAAGTATTCCCAACTACTGATTCCATAGAAAGCATTTAAATCAAAGGCATTGTGAAGGTGGGCAGTAATTAGCATGATTAATCAAAGGATAATTATAGTTTTATTCAATTTATTTTTACCATGCAACTAGATTACAGAATTGTTAGAAAATGAATCATTTTAACAATAAAAAAGGCAATCTAACCTGAACTATAAACTTATTTTCAAAATCCCACTTAGAATTTAGAAAAAAAAAGCAATTTACCTGTCAGGTGAGAGGCACTAATGGCTTAATTTAACCTCTGAGAAGGTATAAAAACATTGAAAGTTAATATGATTTTAAAAAATCCATCATTCTAAAAGTAACAAGACTTTACTTGTTCTTCCCCCACGCTCTTCCAGGAAGCTCCACAATGAACTCTGGGGAGAGTTAAAGATGGTCCTTTCCTCATTAATGTCTACAGGGGGAGACTATTCCAGTCTCAAATGTTACCTAATGACTTGCCTGTGTGGTGGTACTGTGCTCCAAAAATGTCTTTGAAAACTTCAGGTGATTATGATAACAAAGGAAATCAGCATTAATTAGCTCATAGCATATATATTTTGTGGTTCCTATTCCTAGCGGGAGATGTTATATAAATTGATTATTGAAATGCCATGTTTTTAAAAACTATATTAAAAAATTCTTTTGTGTCTAGGTGTGCATGTGTGTGTATGTATGTGTGTGTGTGTGTGTGTGTGTGTGTGTGTGTGTGCTTGTGTGATCCTGAATGTGAATGCGGGCAGATGCATGTCAAGCGCCCCCCCCCCGGGGAGATCAGAGGAAAACCTTGGGTGTCAGTCCTCATGCTCCGCTTTGTGGAGACAGCTTCTCTTTATTGTTTGCTGCATACTCAAGGCCAAATGGCCAATTCCTCTAGAGATTCTCTTTTCTCTGACTTCTCTCTCGCCATAGGAACACTGTGATTACAGACACATGTGCCACACCCAGTTATTGTGTGGGTTCTAGAGATCCAAATTCAGTTCTTCACATTTGTGCAGGGAGCACTTTACCCACTGAGCCATCTCCCCAGCAGCAAACATATCTTTTTAAAAATGCAAGTGTTATTACTATAAAAATGCACATAGGGCTTAGAGAAATGCATTGCCAGTGTGCATAGAAAAAGAAGAGATTCTAAATTTTGATTCAGAAATTCTGAATCCTTGAATTTTGATTCAGACCTTCTGAATTCTGAATCAGAAAGTATGAATCCAAATATCCAGATAAAATAGCAAAAATGCAGTAGTACTGGTGGAAAAGAGCTTTCCTTCCAGGCCGTCCAGTTCCCGGCCCCTGTCTTGATCCACAGTTATCAGTAATCCATCTCTGTAAGATTCCATAAACAAACAAACTGACCACTGGATCTCACAAACACCTGAGGGTTACACATTATACCACTCGAGATGCAGAGACACGTTACAATAATTTTCTATTTTATAATATGTTTTAGCGAGATTACTTCTTGCTATTAATATCTTTGGAAATGACTCAAATAGATCTTTAGGCCCTTTAATAAAGTCTTTGTCGTGGAAGCACAAAGACTTCAAATATTTTGGTATTGTGTGTATTTGTAATCCCCCGTGCTAGGATTACAAGTGTGTCCAGCTTTTCACCTGGGTCCCCAGAATGGGAATCTGAACTCAGATTCTCATACTTGCAGGACAAGTACTTAGTGACTAAGCCATGTCCCAGCTCCTCAAACAGGTTTTTAAAAACCGAAGAACTGCTACTCAAGTGCATAGGAAGATTCTGAGGCATCTCAGAGTGAAACTAACAATAAAATGGAAGCACCCTCCAGTCTCATTCATACACTAAGGTCATCTGTCTACACAGGTAGGAATTTGTTGGAATATATCATCTCCAAGTAGCATTTTTTTCTTGGAACCTTTTTTGTTGAGTTGTTCGGGCAAATAATTTAACTCAGTTTCTTGCCTTGCTTGAGTTATAAAATTGCAATTTAAAAAATGGACATGTTGAAAACTACACACCCCAATATTCTTGGCGTATAAATGGATTCTACTGCTGGTGGTATTTCAGGAGTTGCAAACCAAACGTTAAGAGATGGAAGTCTGGGCCGAGGAGATAGCACAGGGGTAAGAGTGCTTGTTGATATTCTCCTCTGACCTCCACATGTATGTACATGCACAGGTACACACACACACACACACACACACACACACTCACCTACCAAGAAAAGGTAGGGGGAAAAGATATGTAACAAATGAAATGGTAACAAATACTTACTCATTTGCTCTCAAAATTTCACATTTGCATTTCCCTGTTGCATTCTTGAAGGTATATGATAAACACACAAGACCCTTCAAATGTTTGCTCTCCTGTGCTCATCCTGTCCCTCAGAGAAACATGGATATTACAGCATTGTCACACATGACTAGGTCACAATGAGTAAAGCAAAGTGAAACAGGGAGAAAGAATGTGGCCTAGCAGGTCCTTCGTCTCATTCAGAAAAGAATTTAAGAATGGACCCAAATAGAAGCTTGAGGACAGTTTTATTAGATTTTTTTAAAAGCTGGTAATCTCGGCAGCTGTCTTGCCTTATGGAGGAGAATGGAGGGGAGACGGGGAAGAAAAAGCCATGAGGCCCTGCATGGAAGTCAGACACATGTCAACTGGCAGCCACATGGTGGGGAGAAGGAGGCTTTAAATAAGAAAAAGTAAAGAATACAAGATGCCAGGGTAGCCCCAATGCGTTGAAGAAAACATGTTTAGAGAGGTATATGAAGAAGAAAAGGGGAGATTACAGTTTTCTGAATTCTTCAGAAAAGCAGGCAGGCATACAGAGACCTACATGCCTGTGGCAGGAAAAGTTCATGATCTCATTAACACACTAGGTATTCCGCCCATCCATTTAAGCATGACTTAAGGTGAACCTGCCTTCCCAGGAGTGGTGCCATGACCAGATGATTGACCAATGAAACTGGAAAGGTAGATTTTTTTTAACAGATAGACTAGCAATTTTATAGTGTTACCAGGTTAATGTTAGAGTGGCTATTTGCTACACTTAAAGAGTATTAGTAAGCCCGGCATGGTGGCGCATGCCTTTAATCCTAGCACTTGGAAAGCAGAGTCAGGCAGATCTTTGTGAGTTCAAGGCCAGCCTGGTCTACAGAGCGAGTTCCAGGATGGGGCTACAGGGAGACCCTGTCTCGAAAAGACCAAAAAAATAAAAAAGTATTAGTGAGAGATTCACCAATTCCTCACACTTCATAAGATAGATGAATGAGAGATGAAAAGATATATGGAATGTACTCATTGGTCATCTACATAACTGTGATACTTTGGGCTATAGGTAATGACTTCTGAATGCCCACCTATGATATCTTTCTTATTGCCATGTCTGTGGGCCCTGGAGTTTTACCAGTAGTGCCGCATATTTCCACTTGAGTTCCAATCTAGGTGGAACAGTTGTATGATTTGCCTCATTCCTTTAGGTATTTTTTCAGGGAGGATAAAAAGATATAGGTAATGATTCACCAAGAGAGGGGACTGGGAATAGCCTGCTGTTGCATCATTATCTAGATTGCCATGACAGAGGGTGAACGTAAAGTAAGAGATTCCTAAAGCCATCCTATCATGCTGAAGGCTGTGACATTCTGACTGGGTGCTTGTCTGGTTGCTGCACGCCCATCACTGTTTCCAACAGAGCTTGTTCTACCAGTTGACTCTTGCTCTTTTAGCTTTTCTGTGGGAGAGTGAGAGCTTGGAATTTTCTGGTCTATAGATTTGTTGACAGAACCTGCTCCCACGTTCTATTAAAATTTTTATTTTATATTTTTGGGAATTTCATACATGAATAGTGAATGTTCTCACTCTTCTCCCACTTCCAGCTCCTCCCATGTCCCCTACACAATTTCATGGGTTCATTTGTCTTCGGCTAATCACTTAGGATTGAATAACCTATCAGGGAGCACGTCCCTAGAGAAAACTGATTCTCCCTCCATCAGCATCCACTGGTTGCTTGTACTTCTTCATCTAGAGGTAGGATCTGTGAAGTTTCCCCTGTTCGCATGCCTGTCCACTGGTATTGTCATTACACAGGTCTTGTGTGGGGAACCATATTGTTGAGATTTTATGGGTGCAACTTTCCTGGCATAACTACAAGATACTATCTAGTAGCAGACATCCTGGTTCAATTTATGCCCTCCATCTTCTTCAGTGTTACTTGAATTTAAGGTGTAAGGGTTGCATTGTTGATGTATAATTGGGTCTGGGTACCCCATGTTCACATAGCCTCTGCATTTTGACCAGTTATGAAACTTCACAATAGTCTCCACATGCTGCAAAAAGAAGCTTCTTGGATGAGAGCTACACTCATCTATGAATATAAGGATAAGTATTTAGAATATAGTAAGAAATTATATTGTTTTAGGAAAGTAACAACAGCAGGTTCTCTCTACGGCCCATGTCCTCTCCTGCCATGGGTGTTAGCTAAGTTTAAAGTACCAGTGATCAGCTCCACACCCTAGCACATGTTTCAATCTCTCTTGAACATTTCTTACTACTGACTGGTATCAGCAACTTCCACTGTGAACTGAGGTTCTTTCTGATGGGCAATGCTATTCAGAGATTACAGTCTGGCTTGCAGCAGATGCTCAGTGATGCTGTATTATCAGCTATAAAATATGTTTAGTGGATAAGGCAAAGAGATATGTGTTTATGGCAATCAGAGGTTGATATCTGACAGGTCTAACACACATATTTTATTACATATTTTCTAATTTACGTTTCTGAAGTTGTATCCCTTTCCTGTTCAATCGGTTATTTTGGTCCCTAAAATACTAAGTAACACTTTATCTTACCATAGTTGGAAAGAGGAATAAAAATCATGTACTTTAAAGTCATAGGAAGCATTTTTTCTTCAAGAATTATAGTAAATCATATAAACACATTGCCCATCATTTTTAATTCATAAGAATTTTTT
The DNA here is from genome assembly GCA_009823505.1 of Rhizomys pruinosus. Classification (NCBI taxonomy): domain Eukaryota; kingdom Metazoa; phylum Chordata; class Mammalia; order Rodentia; family Spalacidae; genus Rhizomys; species Rhizomys pruinosus. The sequence goes on along the minus strand of VZQC01013330.1, from coordinate 731,427 downwards.
CTCCTCTTACATCTGAATTTTGGCAAATGCCTTTTGAAGTCTAAGCATCACACTGATTATTTTCTTTCTTTTCGTGTGTGTGTGTGTGTGTGTGTGTGTGTGTGTGTGTGTGTGTGTGTGTGTGTGTGTGATATGGACATGGGTTTGCAGGTGTGGTTTGTATGTGGGGAGGCCAGGGAAGATATCCTTCCCTATCAAGCTCTGTGTTATTCCCTTGAGAAAAGGCCTCTTACTGAAACTGGGGCTAGGCTGGCAGCCCCAGTCGTTCTGTCTCCCCTTCCAGTCCTGTCCCCGTCCCCAGCACTGGTGTTACAGGAGCACATGACAAGGACACTCAGCCATTCACCTGGGTGCTGGGGTTCAAGCTCAAGTCCTCTTGTTTGCACAACAAGCATTCTTAGCCACTCGACCATCTAGCTAGTCCCTGCTATTTTTTTTTTTAAGAACTAAGTTCTATTCCTAATTGTAGTAATGTAGTTTCTACTACTAATAGTCCTAGAATAAACTATAGTTCTGTTGGGGTGATGTGTGTTCTATTCATATATATTTATTAGTGAATGGGACCTGAAAACTCTTTTAATAATGAAATCATTATCAAGTTTTATATCAACATATTTAGTGTCATGAAAGACTCTAGAATTTTTTTTTTCATGGAGAAAGGGTTTATTTCAGCTTACAGGTCATAGTCTAATATTGAGGGAAGCCAGGGCAGGAGCCCTGTTTGCTATAGGAGGGTCCAGCCCACTGTGGGTGGTGCCATCCCTATGCAGGCAGGCCCAGGCTATATCAGACAGCTAACTGAGCAAATAAGCAGGAACTGAAGCAGAGACCACAGAAGAACCCTGCTTACAGCAATTAAGAGAATGCCCCAACACCTGCCCACAGGAATTTTCTTTTTTTCTAAGAATTTAATATACAAATTATCTCTTTGAATCTGTCTTCTTCAAAACCACTGTCTTTTCCTTTTACCTCTGAAATCTTTTTCCTTTTTCATTTCTTTATTTTTTTTGGGGGGGGGGTTGAGATAGGATCTTTCTGTAACCCCAGCTGCCCTGGAACTCACTATGTAGACCAGGCTGGACTTGAACTCACAGAGATCCACCTGCCTCTGCCTCCCCAGTGCTGGGATTAAAGGCATGTGCCACCACACCCAGATATCTTTTTTTTCCTTTTTCAAGAAATTAAATTTTATATTGATTGCATGTGAAAGTTTTTAAATCTATTTGCTATGTCCCATGTATGTGTGGTGATTCTTTACAGTTCACGTCTGTAACTGAAGGCTGTGTTTACATCATCTTTCCCTTTCAATCCTTGAGTTTCTCTCACTTCTTTATTCTTTTACATTTCTCTCAGCTTTGGACAGCATTGGCCTTTTCATTCTACTCTAAAATGATAGGGCCTAAACTTTCATGGTTTCATGAAATAACATCTTATTACATTTTATTGTGCATACAAAATGGATTTACCTGTAAGTGACTTGTCTTCTTATCATTAATCATCTCAAAAATGTTGATCATCTGGACACATCTTTGTTTTTATTTTCTATGTTACAAAAATGTTTTCTAAAAGTCTATGATGCTTTTCATGTATGTGCTCTTAGAAGAAGTCTTTCAAGACTAGAGATATCCTTAAAAACAAGGTTAATGGGTTCTGGGGCATCCCCCTGGTATCTGCCCGGATTTTAACCTGGACTGATTTTTAATGTTAAACTGTCACCACCAGTTTAGTGAATCAACTTCTAAGGTGGGTGAGCAAGAAGCTGGAGCCATGTCTCTAGCTGTAACAATTATTTAAAGCCAGGAACTTGGAACACAGTTCAGGAGGATGGAAACCACAATGTAGACTGATAAAACCTGGTCCTTTTCATCTAATGTCTCAAATGGGGTACCGAATGAGGTTGTATTTGTTATGTTTCCTCACCATAGATTTTTCCCAGAGTACCCCCACAGTGTAGTCTTAGGAAACATCCCAGGACTCCAAGCTCACATTTAAGGAATGGGTAGCTATGCCACCCTTCCTTGAGGACCATGAATGTAACAAAGTTTGGACTATTCTGCATGAAAGATTTGTCTTTTCACCCACTTATTCACCTAAATACTTATAGCAGTTTGGACTCATAGATACTGATTTTACACTTGGGTTGCAACCCCATACTACTGATGTATTTAGCTCAAATGATCTTGGATTAGCTGTAGGACATATGGTGTGTGTGTGTGTGTGTGTTTTCAAAAGTGTGTGAGATGCACCTATGTGTGTGTGTGCAGGTGCACCTGTGAGGAGCGTGGAGGTTGACTTGAAGTGTCTTCCTTGATTGCTCTCTACTTTATATATTGAGAGCTAGAGCTTGCCAACTTAGCTGTCTAGGTAGGCAGATTGCTGCAAGGATTCCTTGTCTCCACCTCATGGGCACTAGAATTAGAGGAAGGCTCCATGACTACATGGCCTACTTGTGAGTTCTGGGAATCCAAGCTTCAGTCCTCATATTTGCATAGCAAGTGCTTTACCACTGAGCCAGCTTCACTCCAGTGTCATTTGAGTAAAACTGTTATTTCTCTCTCTCTCTCTCTCTCTCTCTCTCTCTCTCTCTCTCTCTCATTTCATTTTACTATTTTATTTTGTACTTGGCTCTATCTATGCCTAACACACTCCAGACTCCTCATCCTTGTACATTTTCCACCCAAATCTGAGAATCACTAATTTCTCCAAGGAGCCATGGTATCTTATGCTGGAGAATGGTAATTAGAAAGAAAGCTATTGCTGGGTGTGGTGGTGCACGCCTTTAATCTTAGCGCTTGGGAGGCAGAGGCAGGTGGATCTTTGTGAGTTCAAGGCCAGCCTGGTCTACAGAGTGAGTTCCAGGACAGCTGGGCTATAGAGAGACCCTGTCTCAAAAAGACCAAAAAAATNGGAATTGGGTTGTGGTACCCTCTACCTCAGCTGCTTGGGCAGCAGTTGCTCACAGTGTCTGTCTTCGAACCTCAGCTCCCAGCTCCCAGAACCCTCTTATATGAACCCTCTTATATGAACCCTATTATATATTCTTTTCTTTTGATTGCTTAACTGTTTCCTTCTGACATGAAAATCTACTTCAGGTTCATGTTTTCTTTTTTGATGTTGTTACCTACCACAAGCCTCAATGAAGCTATGAAGATTTTTTTCTTTTTGGAGCGTGTGGGTGTTCATTTATGTACAGGTGCTGTATTGCACCTGGATGTGATGTCAGAGGTCAACCTAAGGTGTTGTTCTTCAGGTGCCGTCCTCCTTTACTGAAACAAGTTCTCTCACTGGCCTGGAGCTCACCAAGCAGGCTTGGCTGCTGGCCAAGATGCCCAGGGATCCACCTGCCTCCATCCTTCCAGTGTTTGGATTGTTAGCACATCGTACCACAACCAGCCTTTCGACATTATTTCTGGGGATGGAACTCAGGTCTTCATGGTTGCGTGGCAAGCGCTTTATTAGCGGAGCCATCTCTGCAGCCTGAGATTTTGTTGGGTTTCGGTTTGGTTTGGTCACTGCTTATGTCCTACCATCTTGCAGCCTCGTCTCCACCTCCCGTCCTGCTGATGAGTCTTGCACCATGGAACACTACTGACTTCTGTGGTGCTGCTTTACTTTTTCAGGATAAACTGTCTCAGGATCTATTCCATGAGAAATCTATGACTGTGCTGTCAGATGCTAGTGACCATGTATGTGGCCATCACAACGAAAAGCTGTTTCATTTGTATCCTTAGGCTCCAAGCAGAATGAAGTCTGGGTCCCTTCTGGGATAGGCCACAAAGAGGATCAGAAATAAGGAAGTGACCCATTGAAATAAGCCAACATGGAAACCCAAAGCAGGTTCTAAAAGTGTTAATCCATTGACTGTGTGGATAGCGCAGCAAGGTTGCAAACATGTCCAAGATTTGCTCTGGGAAACAATCAGATTCCTATCCCTGCTTGGTAAAGAGAAGAAAGTGGTTGCAACAGGAAATCAACCTGCTTTGCTTCTGTTACTGGTTAGACTGTCTGTCCCTGTTGCTTTTGTATCTTTTATCCACCTAATTACAGTCCTCACTGGGTGGCTCTCACTCTAGTCTTACTCTCCAATTCACTCTCCAGTCCTGGGGATCGAACTCAGGGCTTCATGCATGTGAGGCAGACACTCTTCCACTAAGCTGTATAGTCCTCTTTTTACTTGATTTTTAACTTTTTTTTTTTGTATTTTTGATATAGGATCTCCCTTTAGCCCCAGCTGGCCTGGAACTCACTATGTAGATGAGGCTGGCCGTGAACTCAGAGATCTGCCTGCCTCCGCCTCCCAAGTGCTGGGTTTAAAGGTGTGTGCCACCATGCCAGGCTTGATTTTTAACTTTAAAAATTTTTTAATTTTATTTTATGTATATGAGTGTTTTGCCTGCACATATGTAACTGCACCCAATATGCAATGCCCAGGAAGCCAAAAGAGGGAGTCAGATCCCGTGGAACTGGAGTTACAGATGGTTGTTAGCTTTCATGTGGGTGCTGAGAACTAAACCCAGATCCTCTGAAGAGCAGCCAGTGCTCTTAACCACTGACCCATCTCTCCAGACCCTTGAGTTTTAATTTTGACAGAGGGTATCACTAAGTTGATCTAACTGGCCTTAAACTTATTCTGTAGCCCAGAGTTAAGATCCTCCTGCCTCAGCCTCTGAGTAGCTGGGGTTACAGGCCTGTTCCACCTTTTTTTTAAGCCACTATTACTTTGAGCAGATTTACCATGTGCTTCTTTCAAGTAGCTCTCTCTCCAGCTAGTCTCAGCTTCCAGACTTCCCTACAATGTCTTTACTCTATTTCTTCATCATTAACTCTACATTTTAATAAGAATGACTCCTGTAGCCCTGAGGTCTAAGCGTTGCCATCTGTACCACCTGACTTAGTAGGGAAAGATTTTATGATCACTAATCTTCTGCTCTGTTGCAAAATACCATGTGGCTTTTGCTAATGTTGAAAGTAACAATGTGTTTTTAATCTAATTTACTAATGTGGAACAGCTTTCTTCTGAATCACTGTGGTGTAACCATTGACAACCGGAGTTTGGCTCATGTTTAGTGTGAGTGCGTAGGATCAGGAAATAAAATTTTCCAGTAGCTCACTATCCCAATTTAATCTTCATCAATCTTAGTGAATTAATTAGGAAGTAGTAAAACGATGCCATATCAGTAAGTGTTTATGAACAATTATGTGATCTCTTTGAGTGTTTTTCATCCAGAAAGCCATGCCATCGAGTTTAACCAGGCTTTTCTGATTGTTCTTCCCTCTGCTAGATTGTTTTTAAACACTGTGTGCACAGAACAAATGGTAGTTCAAACCACCCTTTGAGTGCCCCTCACTGTTCCACCATTGTCTCTTACTCTCATGCTAGCCATAGTTTTTTTCTCTAAGCTTCTGTCTCAGGCTTCAGGCTTCTTCCCTGGGAGAGGCATTTGGCTTTCTTGCCAAAGTGAATCCCCTCAACCTTTGCTTTCTCTGTCTTGGACACCCTTTGTTTGTTCTCTTGTTTGTTTCAGCAGCATTTCTTGTTCCTCTTTTCTACTCTGAAATAAGTCTACATCTCTTTGAGTTTGGGGAAAACCATTACCATTTAGAACCCTTAGGCTTATTCTTTCTCTCCTTTGTTACTAGTTTCTTGAAATGTACATTTCTGGCTGTTCCCATCGATTCTCTCATTGGCATGCTGTGATCTGCCTTTCCTCCCTGAAAGGAATCAAGGCCATGAGGGGCTGTTTATGTTTAGACAGCATGGTGCAGATACAGATTTCCAGATGAACCAAGATGGCTAACACTAGACTTCCTGAGGGATATGAGTCCCCACAAAATGACTCACAGGAGATGCTGGGAGACCCCCAAAGAGAAGTAATCTGTTATATAACCAGTTAAGGAAAGAAGCTACCAGTGTGATTTCCTATCAAATGTCCTTGGGACCAAGGACATGCACTCTTGCCTGGCAGCTGGCTACCCAGAGGCTTATGGGCCATTGTCTGGAGAAAATAAAACATGTCCCACTTGCCAGCTCCAGGAATCCCCTTTCATCTCCTGGCTCCTGGTGACCCCCTTTTCTGGCTTCTGAACTCAGCCTCCACACTCAGCATCGCTGGACATTGTACTGTTTCTCTCAAGGTCACCCATGGCCTTATCATGAAACCAGGAAAGAAAGCAAATATCAGTGACTGATGTTTACGTATTTATTAACATTTGTACTAATAGATTTTATTCCTCACGGCTATAACTGGTAAGGCAATTGTAGCTGGTAGTTATAATTACTTCTTTCTACTACTCATTCGTATTCAACCAGCACTGTAGTTTGTTGGGATTCTTCATCTGAAGTGTCTGAGCTATTAGGAGACTGGTTGTATTGTGTTGTTGTCATTTTTCATTGATCTTAATTCACAAAGAGGGACTATAATAGTGGGGATGCCCTAAGGATCTCCTGTGTTTCAGGCATGCCTTCTATGCCTCCATTATAGAGTTATAGCACAATGTAGCAGTCCAGATCAATCACCTCAGTGAACACCAGGACTTCCTTCTTAACCTCATGTCTCAGAGGTGTGAGGGGCGCAGTGGCCCATGGGCAATATGAATTTCTGGTTAAACAAAATCATGGGTGTATCTTCTGGTAGCATTCTCCACTCAAACTCTAATCCTTGCAGTTCATCATGGCAGAGTCATGGGAACAAGAAGCACAATCTTGCTAGTGGGTCACTAGAGGTAATAGTGAATGGTTCAATTCTCATTTCCATTCTTTGATTCCATGAATTGAGGCTAAGACAGAGGCAACATCATATTTTTTTTATCCTAATTCAGACCACAGACAGCCTTTGGGAGGACCTTGTCCCAGCTTTGCAAAATATTGCCACCTAGATGTTAGTATAACTATGACTTCAAAATGCCATTCCACTCATTAATCAAGACTGCTGTTTCAGGGCAGTGGGAAACACGGTATCTCCAACTTCCCCGGGCATGAGCCAACTGTTACACTTCTCCTGGGAGGCAAGTTCTTTGATGAGAAGCAATACTGCATGTAATAGTGTAGTGGTGTATAAGCTGGAAAATCACCATGGGGAATGGAACCATTGCAAGAACCTGGTGTTTGTCTCTGCTGCTAACAAACTTGGCATCACCATGCCATCACAGCCATGTCTGTTCTGTGGAGAGGCAGTCCTTATGACCCCAGGCATAACCACAAAGTCTATTTTATATGAACCTCTCAGGTAATGCGAGAAGTGGCTGAGTCAAGAAGCTGACAGGTATCTATCAAATGGATCATCCTTCTACTTTATTCTCTGGCATCCTTTCCTGCTCGAGTCATTATTTTTGGTGAACATTCATAGGAAAAACAAATAGTTTCATGTTTTAGTCCACCTAGTCAGAGATGTCCCTACATATCCCTCCCTGTACTTCCTTGCCACCAATTTCCTAATCACATTCCTTCCAAGACCATGATCATACAAGCAGTTGACCATGCATGAATTGCTATATAATGCATATTCAATCATTTGTTTTTCCAAGCAAAGTCCACAGCTAGGTGCATTGCTCAAGTTTCTGACCACTGGGGGTATTTCTTATCATTACTGTTCTTCAGGAATGTTCTCAAAAGGAAGAGTTGTGGGACTGGAGAGATGACACTGGCTGGTCTTGCAGAGGACCCAGGTCCAATTCCCAGCACCCATATGGTGGCTAACAACTATCCATAACTCAAGTTCCAAGCAATCCAATGCCTTCTTCTGACCACCATGGGTATTGCACGACACAGATGTGCTTACATACATGCATTCTACACAGTCATCTAATAAAATAAAAATAAGGTCGGGTGTGGTGGCGCACACCTTTGATCCTAGCACTTGGGAGGCAGAGGCAGGTGGATCTCTGTGAGTTCAAGGCCAGCCTGGTCTACAGAGTGAGTTCCAGGACACCCAGAGCTACAAGGAGACACTGTCTCAAAAAGACCAATAAAATAAAAATAATAAAATATAAAAATAAGGAGAATTGTTCTATATCCATCTACAATACAACCAGATAGCACCTAAGTAAGAACTGGCTCTTCTCTTCTTCTTGTAAGGTGATCAGAAGGAACTCCTCACAGGCCACAGGGATAGAGGAGTGAGGGACCATGGGCCGCTTGCTCATGTAAGTCACTTGTGCATTCAGGTCCCATTTGGTCCAGATTGCTTGTATGTCATTTCCATTTGGTGATGGAGTACTGAGCATGCCACACAACTTCATGGCCTGGTGAGTCAGACAGCCTCTTATGCATGGTAAACTTCTTGGTTGTCATGACCGTTTTGTGACCCATGGTTATACATTCAGTTTCTATGACTATGGGGCATCTGAATATGTTCCATGCTAGGGGGACCATAGAGATTTTACTGACATAGTAGGCCCCCAAAGTTTAGTTCAGTTTATTTCCGACTCTGATATAGAGATCACAATAAGTTTAAAGTAGTTGCTATCTCCTTTACCAAGTTCAGTTAGCATAATGCACCAATGTAATAGACCCATGTGATATTTTGTAACAGGGAATGGCAGTTAAGGTCCCTATTAAGTAAATTATGATACAGAGCTAAAAAGCTGATAGACATTTCTAGTAAGATAGTGAAGAGGTACGGCTGCCCTGTAAAAGAACCTGTATCTGCAAGACCTTAGAGAAAGGTATTTGAATGATCATCAGATACTAAGAGATCTGTTCATTTCCTCAAACAATAAGTCCACATCTGAGCCAACTACAATTAAAATCATAATTTGATTACGCTTATGCTGATCCAGTCTCACTACCTTCTTCTTCTGAACCAGCCATGTAAGAGAGTTAAGTGGGGGATGTGCTGGGATCCACCACCTTGCATCTTTCAAGCCCCTAGTGCTGGTACTAATCTCTGTGGTTAGTTACTCAAGGAGCATGGCATTGTTCTGATTTGCCAAATGGGGATAGAAGTCAGTCCAAGTCCAAATCCTCAATGAGACTGAAGGTGTAGATTCCTGTGTGAGTCCAAACACTCCAGAACTAGGCGCCCTAAATTCCAAGGCTGGGGAATATGGACATTCCAACTTAAAGTGAATTCACCCTTCCTCTACCTTTTTGTTCTATTTGTATTCTCAGTGGATGGAGGGATGCCTGCCTATACATTCACTGTATACCAGTGAAAATTTATATATATATATATATATATATTATTATCATATACCACAACACACGCACACACACACACACACACACACACTGGCTCTATTGCTCATTGCCTCCAGAAAAAAAGCCAGAAATATTTTTAACCTCACTATCTGGGCATCCTTAACTTAGTCACATTTATATGTGAGCAGCCATTCATTTTATATATCTATATCCATATCTATATCTATCTATATCATGTGTGTATGTGTGTTCCCTTGACTCACATGCAGTGTCTTTTGCCCATTTCAGGTAGTAACCTTACTTCCCTAGCATCTTTATATAGCTAGAAAGCATCTAGACTCCTTGTGATCTTATTTTTTTTTTAATTACTTATTTTAAGTTTATGTTCATGAGTGCATCGCCTGCCTGTATGTAAGTGAACTCATGTCACACAATGCCTGAGGAGGTCAGAAGAGGGTGTTGGATCCACTGGAACTGGAGTTACAGATGATTAACCACCATGTGGGTACTAGGATTTGAACCAGGGTCCCCTACAAGAGAAGCCAGTTCTCTTACCAGCTAAGCCTTATCTCCAGCCCCCTTATCATCTTACACATTCTTTAACACAACCAAATGTTATATATCCCTGGAGACTTCATCCAAACCCTCTTCTCCCTTAAACTTACTTGTCTTTTGTTCCATTCTTCCAATTCCAATTAATCTAATGACACAGTCATAAGATATTAGTAGGTGATATTTTATTCACTTCAACTCTTTTCCTTCTTTATTTTTTGGAGGATAGTGGCTGTGAGACAGGCTGCCTGGAACTCCACGTGTATCCCAGGCTGGGCTGCACTCATAGTCCACATGCCTTGGCCTCCCTAGTGCAGGGATCAGAGGAAAGCACACTGTGCCTCGCTTCTTAATTTTCATTTTTAATAAGCGTTTTTAATTCATGAATAATATAGTTGTTTGGATAATTGAAAACTTGTCTTGACCTTCAGTTCATTTTCAAAGACACATGTATATGTAATACATCACTTTTACCGATGTTAATGACCTTTCAAAGAGACATATTTTGGCCTAATTGATTTATCTTTATTGTTTTGTGTTTTTCCCGTTATTGGCATATGCTCGATTCTTGAAGCATAATTGGCCTCCTCTGCCTGTATCTAAGTGAGGTCTTGCATCTGAAATTCAGTGATTGCCTTAAATTGCTCTGCTCTTTGCTCACATTTGAGTTCATAGCTCATACTTGCACCATAAAAATGCCTCTACACCTGTGTAACATCTGATAAAAATACAAATATGAATATACTGCTGTGGATAAAAGAACATCAAAACCAATATGGTTTTCAGCCTCTACACACCTTTCAATCTACTTTACTTACTTTTCCTCTAACCTTATCCTGTGCTCAGACAGCTCACAGGATTTCCAAATTACTGCAAGGCCTTTGAAGGGGGGGGGTCAACTTATCCATCATGTTACATATAACTACAGGTCTCTTTCTCTTAAAGTTGAAGGAACAAAAAAATGTCAACATCAGTTACGTTCAGCTGCTTTTACTAAAACAAACATTAATTATAGACCTATTATGTGTTGGGCTGTCTAATACCATGGCTCATTTCCTTCAGCATTCATGGTGGTGGAGGGGTAACTCATCCAGACCCACTTTTCATTGTCAAGGCACTTTGTGATCTCTGAGTAAGCTAAAAGAAAAGGACTCCCGGGGGGAAAAACCTTGGGAAGTTTTCTTTGCTTTGAATAGCTGGAGATCTACATAGGCCAGAGAAGCCCCTTCCTGAAGTACAGCATTACTCAGACCTTTTCTGCTTCGCTCCCATGCATGGATGACATTTGAACCACCCCCACATTTGGCAGGGGCTGGAAGGTTAGGCATTAACAGAAAGAGGCCAGATCCTGTCCGTGTGCTTTCTGTGACACTTCTTTTTACAGCATACATTGTACTTGTGGCCTTCATCTGGTTCCATACATCCAGAAGCCTCCATCTTACTATTCTCTAATGTATGAGGATCGGAAAAGGTGAGAGCCGCTCGCCCCACAGCCTCCCTCCCCTGGGAGACAAACAGACACAACAGGGAGTCTGCTCAAGCCGATCTCAGTTTATTGTAGGCAGCACAGCAGTCATATAGGCAAGCATCACAAAGAGATGTCCAGGGTGCGAAACGGACAGCCAATGACCTTACGGGCCAAGGCAGTACACAGGCTGCATTCCAAGCAGTTTAATGGCCAGCATGTGCTGTTTACTAGCTGTCCACAAGTGAGGAAATAGCTAGGGCCAATTAGAAGATTCTTAAAACAATTTTGACCGTGCCTACCTTACTTCGTTCAGGCGCCATCTTTTCTAGGCAAGCCCTATTGATTTGTAAAGGCCCTTTATGGATCCATTTCATCGAGGCCTCTGTTGGTAACCTCCACTCCTACACGCTCTTCAAATTCTGTCCTTCATACATTAGAAAATAGTAAGATCGAGGCTTCTGGATATATGTAACCAGATGAAGGCCATAAGTACAATGTATGCTCCATTTCTGAATGAGAGTTGCTTGGTGGATTCCTCACTCCAGATTATGTCTCATTCTGAAGTTCAGGTTGGTCCTCCGTCCAGGCCTCTTTGTCGACTGTATAGGTGAACAGGTATATTCCCCTGTGTATTTGACAACAAAAGTTGATTGAACACTTAAGGATACTTCAGAGAATATTGTGAATCTCTCAGGATCCTCAAGTGCAATAGCTGTGTTCCTCAGTACAAAATAGTTATATTTATACAGTATATGTTATACATAATATATACTCTATTCTCAGTACTGGTGGTTACAGTTAAATAACTGAATAACTGAGAAGTACAAAGGCTTTTCTTTTCTTTCTTTTTTTGGTCTTTTCGAGACAGGGTCTCCCTGTAGCCCCAGCTGTCCTGGAACCGTGTGATTACCCACACGTATCCTCACAATGTTCACCCTATTGATCTCCTTTCATAGAAGGAGAGGTGGGGGCTTCGGAGATATCTTCATTAGTAAACTGCCCATTATTGGATCCCCAGCACCACAGAAAAAGCCAGGCACTGTGGAATGCATCTGTAACCACAATGCTGAGGGAGTGGATGGCCTTGGATCTCCTGGCCAGTCATCCCAGCGATAACAGTGAGTTATTGGTTCAGTGAGAGATCCTGTCTCAAAAAACAAGGTGCAGAGTGATGGAGAAAGGCATCCAAAGTTAACCGAACGATGAACTCACCTCACACCCTTATGTTGATGCATACAACATATGAACCTTATCCACTTAACACACGTACAGAGAAAGAGAGAGAGAGAGAGAGAGAGAGAGAGAGAGAGAGAGAGAGAGAGAGAATGGAAAAGAACAGATGACTAGAAGAGGAAAAAAAAGTAATGAAATACTTGGCAGAGACACTTTAGATCCTCATATGAGATCCTAGCCACACCTCCCTCCTCTGCCCCGGCAGGCCTTCCTGGAATCCAACTCTAGCAGCTTATGGTGTCCTGAGATGCATCTCTGGAGTCAGAAGATTTTTAAGAAAATGACCACAAAGAATTCTGGATGTGGTTTCAAGAACAAGAAACACCCAAGAGGTTAATATTTTAAAAGCCTACAAAATTTTTAAGACAAAATTGCAAAAAGTCCAAATTCTTGACTTGCAAAATTTTATGATGATTTTTTTATTACCTGTGAAGTTACCCCAAAAGGTTTTGCTAACAATCACTTCTCTCCCTCCCCTTCCCTCCCATCCCCTGCCCCCCATTCCTTCCCTTCCCTTTTGTGTGTTGTTGCTTGTTTTGTTTTAGACAGAATCTCATGATATACCGCAGACTGGCCTCGAACACCTCCTACTCAGCCTCCACGACACTGAGATTAGAGGACTTTAGCACCGTTCCTGGCTCTGCTGTTCATTTCTAATGCCAAGATGATAAACGATAAGCTTCAACTTATGTTGTGTGTAGTGTATGGGATGTCTTATCAAGGTCTGATGGGTAACCACTAGCACAGTCAATGGCAAGTATTGTTTGAGGGTCTATAGGTCCCAAGTCAACAGCTTTGAAAGAGGGAGTCAATTCCTTGCATTGAGTCATATCTTTGCTAGCCTATGGTGTCCAGTAGGGGCAGTGTCCCCGTTATAGGGTAGCTCGTTTTAATCTCTTTTTGCATTGTATATGTATATATTTTAAGAAGCATCCATAGTGGTAGATTTCCATGTGACTTTTCTAAGTCCTTTGAAGTACAGAAGCTTTTTAGTTTCATGATATCCCATTTGACAATTGTTGGTCAATTATTGGCCTATGCTGTCTAGGTCCTGTTCAGAAAGTCCTTTCTTGTGCCTGTCAGTTCCAGTTTATTACCTACATTCTCCTCTATCAGATTAAAGGTGTCAGGTCTTCTGTTGAGGTCCTTCATTCATTTGATGTTGAGGTCTCTGCAAGGTGAGGTCGGGCTCTAGTCTCATTAGTCTGCATGGAGCTATCCAGTTTGACCAACACCATTTTTTTCTTCTGTCTTTTCTGCGGTGTGTGTTTTTGGATTCTTTGAAAAAAAATCAGGTGATTGTTTTTTTTTTAATTTTTTAAAAATTTTATTTATTTCTGTATGTGTATGAATGTACTGTCTGCATGCAAGTCTGTGCAGCCATGTGGTGCAATGCCGCGGAGGTTGAAAAAAATCAGGTGATTGTAAGTGCATAAACTTAAATATGGCTCTTCAATTCTGCTACATTGATGAATGCATCTGTTTTTATATTAGTACCATGCTGTTTTTATTACTACAGTTCTTTAATATAATTTGAAATTAGGGGTGGTGAGGCTTACAGAATTCCTTCTATTGTCCAATATTTTTGACTTTCCTGTTTTTTTGTGTGTGTTTCCATATGAAATACATGATTTTTTTCTAATTTTTTGGAATATTCTTGGTTACCCACCAGAACCAGACAGTAAGTCCCTATTGCTGAAGATATTATATACATGAATTATAGAACAAACAAGGAAAAATCACACTGGTACTGACTTCAGGGCTTCATCTGTGCTGGCTAGCTTTCATAGTCTGGAAAGGTGCTATGTATGGTACTAGACAAGAAAATCTATCATCAAACTTACCCAGCTGTGAATACTGAGAACTACAACACCTGGCCTGGCATGATATGCTTACTAGGGCAATAGTGGCAGGAATGTTATAGGAATCAGCAACCACTTACTGATTATAGGCCTAGAAGCCTGTGGTTAGGCAGGTCACAGGCCATAGGGACAGCCTACCACTATTATTCTGCTGAATAAACATAGTATTAAACTGAATACTAATGACTTATTATTACACCCATAGATTAATGCAGCTCTTGACTCTCACCAGAGAGGCTTCCTTGAGCATCAGATGGTAATTAATCCAGGAAGTCACAACTGGCCAATATGTATAAAATAAGAGACTGAAGAGTATGTATGCCTGAATAAGACACCTATACCAAACCTCTGCACCCGGGCTCAGAGATTATTGCAGGAGAGGGGGTAGAAAGGTGGTGGATGGCCACAAGCAAACTAGAATTTTCCAGACAGCTGACCAGTTACCCAAATGAACTTGGCAGTGTTGTCAGCATGCCCAAGACCCATGTAAGCATAAACCAGATAAAATCCCAGCATGAAAGTAGGAACTGGGTGAAAAGCCACACCCTTAGCTGAGAAACTAGAGGGAGAGTCAGTTTTCTTTAAGTGTGTAAGACTGGATAGGTCAATCAGGCTCCAGTGGATGGGCCTACACCAAAGGGCATTTGGGGAAACACAGTTGACTTGATAGGCCTTAATATATACACAAGAGTATATGAAATCTGAGAGGAGCTAAAAAGGGAGAGTGCAGAAGGGGAGGTATAAATGTGATCAAAGCATGTTGAATGAAATTCACAAAAATTGAAAAAAAATAAAAATAAATTCTCCAATGGCAAGCTAGTGACCATGGAGGAAATGACCAAAGGAGTTAGTCCACAAGAGTAGGCAGGTAGACCAAGCAAGGAGATGATTACAGCTCTGCTACACAAGGAGTGTGCTTTTTATAATAGCCAGTATTTGATAGCTTCTATAGATCACTGCATGAGGTTTCCTGGCAGTTCCTCACTACTGCATTCTGGGTGTGTCTATTTATCAGAATAGGCGGGCA
Source organism: Rhizomys pruinosus (assembly GCA_009823505.1). Classification (NCBI taxonomy): domain Eukaryota; kingdom Metazoa; phylum Chordata; class Mammalia; order Rodentia; family Spalacidae; genus Rhizomys; species Rhizomys pruinosus. The sequence goes on along the minus strand of VZQC01013330.1, from coordinate 716,146 downwards.
ACGGTCTGTCTTCACAGGCAAGAGGAGGTGAATCCAGACTCAGTGGAGTCAGCTGCCTTTCATCTGGAAACTTTGGATTTTGAATTCTTTGCAGTGTCTGTCTTGTTCTCTAAACTGACTGTCTTCTGAAGGGACTGTCTTATGGATAAGAAGAAATAAATGTGCCCAGATCTGGATGACGAGTGGAGAAGACACGATGTCTTCTCTAAAGTCACAGTGGTGGTTGTCTCCCCCTAAATATTCTGTTTTTCCTTTCTTTATTTCCAGTGTAATAGCTGCTGGTAACAGACTTATTTCCAAGCTCCCAGATGGCTAAGCTTTTGAAATGATGTAAGGAACCCCCTTTTGACTTTCTTAAAAGAAATTGATTTCCAAATTCCTTTCATTTTTTTCTTCTTTTCTCTCCATAGGGTCTGTAGTCTTGCTCCTCCCCTGCCTTTGGGCATGAGCATGAAGCTCATGTCCCAGTCTCCAGCAAAAAAGAAGACAAGAAGAATCCAAGGGCTGAATGATAGACTGTGTGTACAAACTACATTGCACATACAGACCGTTTTATATGTCAGGCGATAAACGTGCATTTAAGACACAACTTCTCTGTGATTTCACTGATATGGTCATTTGCATTTTCCCAAGCACTGCAAAATGTATAATCCCATTTTATTCACTTAACTGCTCTAGGGTGCCTGAATGTATTTGTTTGTTTCTTTTTATGCACATTTGTACTACTTCCAGATTTTAGCTCTCTGGGTCAAAAAAAATCTGCACTGAACAATATTCTACATAGGAACCACATATCCATGAGATCTATTCAAAAGCTGTGCTGCTCCGTACAGGATCATTTATCAACATGTTATTTACATCAAAATTATGAGAAAATATAAAGTTATAAAAAGTTAAATATCCATTTCTGAATCACATTTTGCATGCTCATATTCACGATCATTACTTTCTGTGTGGTATTGAACGGTACAAATACATTTCCATCATCATAAAAAGGTTAGTTGTGTGTGTGTGTGTGTGTGTGTGTGTGTGCATGTGTGTGTGTGCATGAGCATGTGCATGAGGTGTATACACGTGTGCACATGTGTAGGTATGTGTGTATGCTTATGCATGCACCTAGTGTTGCTGCTAGAGGTCAACATTGTTATATCCTTCCCTATCGCTCTTTACCTTAATTTTTGAGCCTGGGTCCCCACTGAGTCTTCCAGTCACTGTTTTGGCTGGGCTGACTGCTCATCGGATCTCCTGGATCTGCCGACTTTGCACCCCAGTGCCAGGTTTGCGGGTATGAGATGTATCAGGGTTCTTATGGGTAATGGGGATCCTAACCCAGGTCCTCATCCTTTTTACACATGGAGTTTTACACATGGAGCCTTCTCCCCAGCACCATAAGATGTTATTTTGAACAGTACCGCTCAATGACATGAACCCAGTAGTAGAACTTTCAAGTCATAGAATATGTACATCTTTGGAGTTACTAGATATTGAAAACAACTCACCTACATAATGAGAAGAATTAATATTGTTTCTATTGTTTGTAGATCATAGACAGTATATAGTCCATAAAATGGTTCTTATATATTACATGAAAAATTGATCTTGTTTTAGGAGAAGAAGGGAATAGAAGGAAGGGGGAGCATAGAGACAAAGCATGTGATATACTGGTACAAAATGTCTGTGAAATACATCCTTATAAAACAAATGTATGCCTGTGAAGTCTTTTTAAATTAAAAACCATATTCACCTGCACTTGGTTATATCAAACTAATTTTTTCAGAATAACAGATGCAACTGCTATGAGTAAGCAGCTTTAAATGATCTACCGTTCCATGGCCTTTGCTCTTGATCATTCTGTCTGTGGCAATTTGAATGAGAATGTCCCTATAGGTTCCAAGTATTAGCACCTTTAGTCTCCAGTTGGTGCGGCTGTTTGGGGAGGTTTTAGGATGTGTGGTCTTGCTGGAGGATTCAGTGCAATATTGCGGGTGGGCTATGAAAGTTCTCAAGCCTTTCTGGATTTCCAGTTTCTCTCTGCTTCCTTCCCCTGCGTGAAGGTGTGATTGCTTGGCTTTCTGCTCTGCCCATCTCTTTTGCCATTCCTCCCTCTGGAACTGTAAGCTAAATAAACTCTTCCTTCTAGAAGTTTCCTTATTCATGGTGTCTTTTATCACAGCAACAGAGATGTAACTAATACATTATCAGATTTGGGGATTTTTCTTAAGTATCTGCAAAAATTTTCTATTGTACTTAGTAATCATTTGGTGGCTATGTAATTTGTAAATTCTCTCTCTCTCTCTCTCTCTCTCTCTCTCTCTCTCTCTGTCTGTGTGTGTGTTTTATAAAGTTTTTTGAGTGTTTGGTTTCAAATAAAAAAGCTTATAATTTAATGTAGAAATGCACCTCATTTCTTTTCTAGTACATAATTTCATTTATTGATTAAAGAATTCTATTTTGCATCAAGGTAGCAAGATATTTTCATGTAAATATGAAATAGTTTCTATTAACATCAAGATCTTTAATCCATATGGAAGTTATTGTATGTCATATTGGGTAGGAATTTCATTTTCCTCTCTACCATCTGGATAGCTAATTGTCCAAATATCATGTATGGAATAATCTGTCTTTGCACTTTGCTGTGTAATGCCAACCCTATCACTTACCAAATGTCCTTATCTCTGTGGATCACATTGTGAACTATCTACTCCAACCTGAGAACTTATATTTTTATTCTCCTGCTCATAACATTTCTTCAACGCTCTCTATAAGTTTTGGGGTTATCTATTGGTAACTGTTTCTCTTATTATTTTACTTTAAAATTGTTTCAGCAATTCTTCACACTTTGTACTTCCTTACAAATTTTATGATCTATTGACCAATTTTAAAGTATTGTTGGGACATTGCAATAGACTGAAAAATAGCCCCTTAAATATATTCTTGGAAACTGTAAATATTTTATTCTTTGGAAAGAAGAGACTCTGCAGATGTGATTAGGAAGATGATCTTAAGATGGGGATATGAATCTTGATTATTATCTGGAAGGGTCCTGGATGAAATCATATGTGTATTATTAGAGGAAGACAGAAAGATATTTGAAGTACACACCTACACACACAAACACCCCACATGAATGTGATATGAAAACAGGCAAAGATTGGATGGATGTGACCATGAGCCAAAGAATGAGAGTAGGCAAGGCACATACTATTTTCTGTAGCCCCCAGAAGGAGTATCATTTTATCCCAGTTAAGCTGAGTTTTGGTTTCTAGAACTTTGAAAGAATACATTTTTGCTGTCTTGAGGTTCCAGGTTTGTGGTGACTTGTTAGCAATGCTCTATGGATTTCTTTTCTCATCTCTGGAGCAGAATTACCTGACCAAAGCAACTTAAGTAAAGAAAGGTTAGTTTTGACTCATGGCTTCAAAGGGTATAGTCCATTATGACAAGGAACCCATGGTGCAGGAGTGACTCCATCGGAGTCATGGTTGACAGTCCTTATATCAGAACTACCTAGGAATCAGAGAGCTAGACCAGAACTGGGAGTGGATATAACTTTCCAAAACTTTCCTGCATAGCCCACCTCCCCACAAGCTAGATCTCATTTCTCAAAGGTCACATAATCTCCCCAAACAGAGCCACCAGCTATGGACCATTGGTCCAACCCATAAATGCCTTTCAGACTCAAGCCATAGAATTCCATCTCTGCCACTCCCAAAAGCTCATGGTCATCTCATAATGCAAAATGCATTCACTCCAACTTCAGGAGCCTCTATTAGCTTAACAAGCACCACAAAGAAAACTCTAAAATATCTTCTGGTACTCAAGGCAAACCCTTAACTGTGATCCCTTGGATAATAAAAAAGCCCATTGCTAAGGACGGACTCCCTCCTTTGAAGATGTTGATCTGGGTTCCAGAGACCCTTAAACAATACTGGCCCTTGCCCCTGCTCTTTGTTACCATTAGAACTGATGGCAAGACCCTATTGCTGAAGATACTACATGCATGAGTCATATAATAAATAAGGAGAAATCAACCTGGAATTGATTTCAAAGCTTCATCTCTGGCTAGCTCTCACAGTGCTGGAAGGTGCCATGCAGGCTACATGAAGAACAAAAAGTTCTTCACCTTCTTCAGCTGTGAATCATCTGAGCTACAACAACTGACCTGGCAAGATCTGCCCACTAGTGTAGTAGTGGCATGACTGTTATGGGAGTAACAACCACTCTCTGATTATATTTAAAGTCTGTTTCACAAGATGGAGCCCATACCTGATGCTGATGTCAGGATTAGGAACCTGTTCTCAGCACCCACATGGTGGCTAACAACCATCCCTTATTCCAGTTCCAGGAATTCCGACATTCCCTTCTGGCCACCACAAGTTCTGAATAACATAGATATAGATACATGGAGGCAAACCACTCATACATATGAAATAAAAACTAGCCACAAATATATATATTAGCTTCAAGAAAAAGGAGGGAAAACTTTGAAGGAAGAGCTAAGATCTAAAGGCTCAGGCTGCAGCCACCGTGGCATAGGCTAAGACTCAGCATGGGTCTGGACTTCTGAGGATTCAGCACTAGAAGGCAGAGTATTAAGCTCCATCAAATTATACTCAGGCTTTGAGACCTAATGAACTTTTCACTGGCAGCCCTATAGTCTCTCCTTAAAAAAAGTTTTAAAATCCAAAATTTTATAATTATTACCCAAATCTGCCCCACCATTGCACTTAAAGCATAAAACTTACTTTCTAGATTTACAGGACCACAGATACAGATAAACTTTGGCTTTTGAACTATCATTCCCAGAATCTCAGCTTATTTAGATAATGATTTTTTTTAATTAATGGGTGGTTGGTGTTATATGGATTGAGAATTCTGAGAATGTTGAAATGGGTGAGTATATTGCATATGATATGGACAGAAATTACTGAGAACCAAAATGAGAATTTGGAAGGCCAAAAATGGTTCCTTCCTTAGACATCTGCTTTCTAATCCCTGGAATCTGAGAATCCCTAGAACTCCAAAGACGACTGTGGTCATATTGACACCTCAACTGCAGACCAGGCACTGATTTGGGGCTTCTGGCCTCTAAAACGGTAAGGAAATAAATTTCTGTCATTGTCACCAAAATGACCCATTTTCTTACAGTAACTAAAAGAAATATAATCAAAACCTTAGAATTTCATTTAATTCAGAGATTAACTTGTGGATGATCCTCATCTTTATTGTACTTAGTCTTTATGGATATGAGCATGACTGTTTAAACCATTTTAATTAAATCTTCTCTGACAAAATTTTAAATATTTGTCCATAAAGGTCATATGTGTACATTGTGAGATTATTCCTGAGGAACTTGTAATATTCATTCTAGTAGGAATTGGATCTCTTAGCATTATTCTTATGCTTTTTAAATTACTTTTTGGACCTATCAATGTCAGCACATCGATATAGTATCTAGTGTACCGTTAAAATTCTGGTTTTAGTACTTTATGGACTTTTCTGCATTTTCTATTTGGAGATGCATAGTGTTCAAAAATAATAAGACTTTTTCTTCTTCTTATCTTCCTCTTCCTGTTCCTTAGATGACTTTATTGAATATAACTGGTAATAGAAAATAAATATTCCCCTCTTATTTTGAAGGTAATTTTGTTAAATCATAAAAATCATTGTTTTGTGAGTTTATTAAATATCAATTTAAGGAGTCCCTTTCAGGATTGAAACGTACCAAATAACTTTCTTCTTAAATTGATTGTATTTCTTTTTCTTTCTGAACTACATATATATATATATATATATATATATATATTCATATATAATATATGGTCTTTTTCGAGACAGGGTCTCCCTGTAGCCCCGCTGTCCTGGAACTCACTCTGTAGAGCAGGCTGGCCTTGAACTCACAAAGATCACTAAGTCCTCTCCAGCCCTGCCCAGGTGCAAAAAAGAAAAAGCATGCATGCCACCATGCCTTGGTGCCTTTTTTTTTTTTTTTTTTTGCTCATTTATATTTTTAATCTATGCATGCATGGCTAGTAAGTAGTTATTTGAATCCATATCTTGATGTTTCCTATCAGGTTGAGAAAAATTCTCCATTACCTTTAATATTTTTTCTATTATTTTCTCTTCTGGAAATACACATAAATGGGAGTTTCTCTGTGGCCTCTGTGTGTATACCCAGTTAATTCTGTCCTATCCTATTGCCTTTCTAGGATTTATTCTCAGTGTAGTCTCTCAAAAAGTCATTCGGTTCTCCAATACTCTGTTCTACCACTATTTTCATTGAGATCCATCAATTTAATTATTCATTTTATGTATGACATTTTATTATCACCATTTTATAGTTTCCAATTTTTGTCTAATTCCCCATTTACTTTTCAGTCTCATCCAATATCTAAAAACTCAATGTAGCCAGGCATGGTGGCACATTCCTTTAATCCCAGCTCTCAGGAGGCAGAGGCAGGTGGATCTCTGTGAGTTCAAGGCCAGCATGGTCTACAGAGGGAGCTCCAGGCCAGCTGGGACTACAGGAGACCCTTTCTCAAACAATACTAAAAAAAAAAAAATCAATGTAAATGTAAATTTGATTTATTTTTTATTTTTTGGTATTTTTTTTTGAGACAGGGTCTCCCTGTAGCCCCAGCTGTCCTGGAACTCACTCTGTAGAGCAGGCTGGCCTTGAATTCACAAAGATCTACCTGCCTCTGCCTCCCAGGTGCTAGAATTAAAGGCATGTGCCACCATGCCCAGCTGATTTATTATTTTTTTAAAATAACCTTTAAGTTGTACCCTTCTCATTATACTTTCCAAATTAATTCTTTGCTGTCTTCTTTTCTACTTCCCTTTGATCTGTTATATATTTCATTACAGTCTCAAAAGAAATACTTAAGGTCTCTATTCTCCCAGTTTCTTATTTTGTAGTATAATTTTTAAAAAATATCCCCGTATAACCATCATCATATATGTTCTAGTATGTAATGTGCACACTGATATTAATTCTCAGGAGTTTAGTTTTGTGAGTTTCATGTTATTATTGAGTTGTTTTTTAAAGTGTTTAAATTTCAAATATGCTGTTCCATGTATCTTTCTACTCTTAATTTACATGCATTGTTTTAATAGTGACCAAGAATGCATTCTACTAAACTGCTTTATGTTGTTGAGACATTGTTGATAATACTATGATCATTCTGGATGATTATTTCTCAGAAATATTACTTGATCTTGAAAACAATATGGGTTTTGTGTGGTAGAATCTATAAATTTTTCTAATTGTTATTCAAATACTAGTTTGTGAATAAATTTTAGTCTCCTTGACTGGAAAATTAGTGAGAGTCATATGTTAAAATCACTGGTTATCATTAGGCTTTTTCATCTCTTTTTTAATTGTGGCTATATGTGATATATATATATATATATATATATATATTATATATATTGACTGTGGGATTAGAGACACAGAAAATGGTTATAGCACATTCTTAAAATGGGATTTTTCGCTGGGTGTGGTGGCGCATGCCTTTAATCCTAGCACTCAGGAGGCAGAGGCAGGAGGATCTTTGTGAGTTCAAGTCCAACCTGGTCTACAGAGCAAGTTCCAGTCCAGCTGGGGCAACAGGGAGACCTATCTCAAAAGCACCAAAAAAAAAAAGGGGGGGGGTTTCTACTTAAAGCATTTGTTTACTTTCTGCTTTGAGTGATCCTGATTTTACATATAATTTTATTACTTTTTGTGTTTACCAAGATGTTTTCTCATCTCTTTTTTATCCCTGTACTTCATAAAATCAAAAATCACACAGGTACCACTTAAAGAGTTCTATCTAAATCTTCCCTGTCTAGATTTGTTTCTTCACATTTATTATGATTACTGATATAATTGCATTTATTTTTTCCATTTACCATGTCTCTTCTTTCTTGTCAGTTGCCATCATTTATGATATAATTAAGGTTTGTCTGTATGCATTTGGAGAGACACATTTTCACTACGTTATGTATCTGTGGAGTTGTTTTGATTTGTCAACGTTTTTGGTGTATTTTTAATGTCACTCCATAAAGTCTCAACTGTTTCCATCCTAGCTCCATCACGTCTTTGAGGACCTGCTGTGAGATCTGTTGGAACATCTTAAGTCATCCCCCGTATTTCTAAGTCAGCTTTCAAGACAACATTATGTGCAAGGTCCTCAAATTATGGATTCCAGTTCTCCAACTGTTTCTAAAGCTACACTTAATTTATATGTTAAAAGTTTTTCTTTACTGGCTCTTCTTAAGATCTAGCATCCTGTGTGTTCTTCCTTTGAACATCTTGTTTGCTTAGGTGTGCTCTTATTGTGATTTAATAATTTACTGTTTTAAATACATTTGAGCCCTTGACTCTTTCAGAGTGTTGTCTTGTTGCACATTTTTGAATAGTTTAATTTTTCTCATTTTCAAAATTTGGCTTTGTCAGAGGCAGTTCCAGGTTCTGCAACAATTTCTGTGGAGATGTTTCAGCAGAGTGAGTTCACTGACCCTCACTGGTACTGAGCCAATCTCACATCAAATTACTGTGTTGGAATACTTGAACTAGGATGTCATTAGCAATTGCAACTCCAACATACATCATGCCTTTGTGGGTTCAACTATTCTTAGAGAAATTTTTTCTCTCTATAACCTTAACATCATGACATTTGTTTTTCCAATTTAAAAGTTTTCATAGTTCTTAGCTAACAAAATGATATCATGTCCAGCATTGCTTGAATTTTTTGGTAGACATCAGGCTACTCGATTGTGGGTTAAATGTCAAATGTCGCTCATAGGTGCAGGTGTTTGAATACCTGGTCCTCAGCCACTGACACTCTTCGAGAAGTTTGTGGAAACCAGAGGAGGTAAGGACTTTCTGGAGGAATTATGTCTCTGGGTTGAGCCTTGAGACTTGATAGCCCAGACCCACCTGCTGCCTTTCTGCTTTCTGAGTGCCGATGTCAGGTGACAAACCAGGCTTGGGCTGCAGCCACCACACCCTCGTCACCATGATGGATTGTATCCCCTTGGAAACTTAAGCTGGAATAAATCATTTCTCTCTTAAGTTCCTTTTTTTCTGGAACTTGTTATGTAGACTAGGCTGGCTTGAACTCATAGAGATCTGCCTGCCTCTGCCTCCTGGGTGCTCAGATTAAAGGTATGCACCACCACACCCAGCTTAAAGACGGTTCTTAGTTGCCATGTGGGTGATGGGAATCGAACCCAGGTCCTCTGCAAATGCAGTTAGTGCTCTTAACCACTGAGCAATCTCTCTAGCCCAAGTTTCTTTTTTTAATAGTTGTTTTACCACAACAACCTGTAAGAATAAACAAGAGAGCCAATCATCTGTCTCTACATGGCTCCAACACTTCATACCTTAATCTTATCTATGTCTAAACTAAGCATGCCTACGAATTAATGCAGCTTTCTCAGACTGTGAGCTTCCTAACTCGTTTGCTATTCCCTCTTAACTGTTGACCCCCTTTTGTGAGCTGGATACTTAGAGAAAATAATTTCAAGTTGCTCCATTTTCTTCACAATGTCTGTGTGTTTGGAGAAAGAACACACTGTTGGCTCAATCTATTTTATTTTAACTTCTTTTTTCTTAATAAATAATAATATAGAGGCTAGGGACACATAACTCAGTGGGTAAGAGTGCTTGCTTCAAAGCAAAAGGATCTTAGTCCACACTGCCTTTGCAAAAGGTAGCCATGGTTATGTGTCCCTGTGACCCCCAATGTTGGGCAGAGAGACGGATGGACCCTGGGACCTTGTTGACCAACTAACCTAGCCCAAATACAGGTGCACACCAGTGTACACATCTTCACATTCATATATATATATATAAATATATATATATACATATATATATATGTATATAATAACATATAATATATATATACACATTCACATGCACACACTCAACACACATACACACACACTACATAAAAAGTCAGGTACCATTTCCATCTTACTTTTTACCTATAATTTGTCTTGTGATTATTCTGTATCAACAACTTAAGTTGTTTAATGCTTTTAATGATTGCATAGTATTGCAGTGTAATAGTGCATAATATTTATGTACCCAGATGTTATTTCTAACCAGATTCTTAAGCTTTAAAACTGTTTTAAAGGCTTGTGGAATGGCTCAGAGAATCTGCCTAATATTTGTGAGACCCTTAACTCATTTCTTCATTACCACAACATACAGATGCACAATTTATTTTACTCTTATAATTTTTCTGTAAGATTGATGTTTGTATTCCCAACAAAGTAAGATCATACACTTGCCTATACCTAGCTAATTCCACTTAGCATAATTTCATCTAGATTGACCTATAGCATTACAAAACATATAAATTCTTTTTTTATGTGAATGAGTGTACATCTGCATGTAGGTGGGTGCACCGACATCATACAATGCTGCAGAAGTCAGAAGAGGCTGTCGGATTCCCCTGGAACTGGAGTTAAAGACAGTTCCTAGCCCCCATGTGGGTGCTGGGAATCAAACCCAGGTCCTCTACAAGAGCAGTCAGCACTCTTAACTGCTGAGCCATGTCTCCTGCCCCAAGATATAAATTCTTAAGATGATAATGTTGCATTGCCCATGTAAATTACATTTTTCTTTAAGATTCTTACATTTTTTTTTAATTTTATGTGTATGAGTGTTTAACCTGCATGTATATAAGTGTACCTGTGTTGTACGATGCCAGCAGAGGCAAGAAGAAGATGCTGGATCCCTTGGAACTGGAGTTATGGGCAGTTATTAGCTGCTATGTAGGTCCTTGGGTCTAAACCTGGGTCTTCTGCAAGAGCAGCCAGTGCTCTTAACTGATGAGCCGTCCTGCCCCAATATACGACTTTTTCTTTATCCATTCATTTTTTAGTGAATGCTTAGCTTGATTACATAGCTTGTTTATTGTAAATAATACTGAAATAAATATGGAAGTGCAGATGTCTCTTCAACAGATCAGTTTTTATGTCTCTAGAAATACATGCAGAAGCAGGATTGCTGACTGATACAGTGATACTATTTTGACTATTAAACCATTTCATGTATTGGGGTATTTCAGTTGTTCAAAACTATTTACTAACATAAATAGCAACATGACATATGTCCACTTGTATAATTCTTTTTATAGCTCTTTATTGTTACTGCTGGTTTAGAATTGATTTTTAGAAATGGGACAATCTATTCAAACTTAATGACTTTCAATGCATATTGTCAATGATGTTGCCCTTCTAAACCTAGATTCAGAACTGCCTACCACTTCTCCAAGAATACAGATACTTATTTCTGATATATTTTAAATATTTTAAGCACTACATTTTTAGTATTTTAATAGTATTAGTACATTTCCTCATTTTTTTTTAATTTTTTGCAAAACCGGTGGGCAAAATGTTGGCACTTCAGTGTTAGAATTTGCATTTTGCTGGTAGAGGTGGGTGGTTTTTCATGTTCTTGCTGTATTTTACTCCTTTGACTTGTTTATTCATGCTTCATGCCCATTTAAGACATTTTTCTTGTACTCATTATTTGGTTCACTGTAATACACTTATTTTTTTTTTTTTGAGACAGGGTCTTCCTGTAGCCCCAGCTAGCTTGAAACTCACTATGTAGATCAGGCTACCCTTGATCTCACGGAGATCTCCCTACCTCTGCCTCCTCAGTGCTGGGATTAAAGGTGTTTACCACCATGTCCGGCTAACCCATATTTTAAAGGGTAGATTTGGGAAGTTGAGAGCAATAGACTACAAATGGGACGTGGCTATTTACTCTCAAGGCTCACCCTCAACTACATGATTCCTACAGCATGGCCACATTTCCTAAAGGTTGCAATGCCCCCCCCCCAAGAAAAAGTGCTACCAAATAGGGACCAAGTGTTCAAATACTTGTAGCCTATGGAGAACATTCTCATTCAAAGGACCAGAGTATATGAGCCTTTACCAGCTGAACCATCACACTTGCCTCGATTTACTTGATAGAGAATTCTTGGCTTCCATAGAAAAGCAGACAAGTTCATTTCAACTTGGGCTATCCCATATTCCAGGTAACTAACTGTGTGCTCTCTAACTCCCTCTGTCTCTCCTCTTTTCAGTTATAATCTTCCTTCTCCTCTTAAACATCCAGGCTGATTAAAGGGACTTCTAATTCAGTCTTTAGTCAAGCTGTGTATCAGTGGAATACAGTGAGCTCCAAGCAGAGGAATCTAATCTATGAGCAGGTATTTTTATGCTGATCACTGCCACACCAATGTTAGGCTGGTGTGAAACCTAGTGCCTGAATCTCTATGCCGCTTCTTCAGCCAGCTATGTCTTGAAGTCTTCATGCACAAATGAGTTTTCAGTGAGTCATCACCATGGAAACCCAAAGATTCCTCATACCCCTGTAGTATTTCTATCCAAACTGGAGAATGGAATTCTACATCTCATGTTCCCTGCTTCACACCAATCTTGTCCTCTGGGTCAATGGGAATCAGTATTCCAAAGGCGTACCATAATTTGTGGTACCTTACTCTTAAGAAGCCTGCCAGCATTACTAGCTATTCTTTCTACTGCTCACCTACCCTCCTAGGAGGGACATTATAATGGTTAATAAGTAATATGTGGAATCATACACAAAATATGATGTTTGGCCAAGAAGGGGAACTGCGAATGAAAGTCCTTCAAACTGAAAGTTCTCACAAGGCCGTTGAACCATTTAAAACTTCAATCATTGTGGAAAGTTTGGAATTTTGTGAGTCCAGAGACAGTTATCTTGGGCTGTTTTCACTCTCTTACTGGCCACATGCTGCCCTCCTCTGGACATGATCTAGCACCCTGTATTAGTCAGGGTTCTCTAAAGAAACAGGAGCAACAAGACAAATATATAGCTATATACGATTTATTGATTTGCTCATGTGACAGAGTTCAAGGAGTCCAACAGTAGCTGTGCTGCACTGGAGAGGCTGAGAATCCAGGGAACTGCTCAGTCCGCAAGGCTGGATGTTTCAGTAGTCCCAATCTGGTGCTGAAGGCCCAGTGGATTCCAGGAGATCTGCCACCCTCAGTACACACTGGGATCCATAGGGTTGATCACAGCAGCAAGACAAACTCACCAGTGAGAGAGAGGCAAGCTGCAGGAAAAAAGTGACCAGATCCCTCTGGCATGGCCTTTAATACTGCCTGCCAGCAGAAGGTAATGCCCACATTTGGGGTGGGCCATCCAGGTTGAGGTAGTCCAATCCGAAGATCCTTTTTCTCTTATTTGTTCCTTAGCCCAGTCAAGTTGACACCCAGGATTAACCATCACACACCCTTTGTGGCTATTAGACAAATCACGTGGAATGTAGAAACAGATCACTAGTTTTCATTTGGAATTTAACTCAGCAGACAGCTAGTTTCCCCAAACCTTCAAACTAAGAGTATCATCAGACAGCTTCTGAGGCCTTTAGGAGTGTTTTCTCTACTTTGATATAACTGGCCTCTCTGCCATCTCCACCAACATATTTGAAAAATGTCTTGATTTATGGCTTGCTTTCTTCTATTATTATAAAGACTTCATGAAACTGTTACCACGTTGGGATTTGGGGTGAACCTAAACCTGTTTTCCTGGGCCATGGGCACTCAAATTTGGATCCAGAAAAAACTGTCTTATACCCTTAAGAAAAAGGAGTCTTCCAGCTTTCCCCCCTTTTTGTTTTCGGTGCTATGGATTCAACCCAGACCTTTCATATGTCAAATGCCTTACCACTAAGCTATATTACCAGTCCATTTTGGATATATATTATTTATTATGAATATGTGCTCATGTCTGTGTAGATATGTGTTAGTGCCTGTAGAAACCAGAGAGGACATCAGATCTCCTGCAGCTGGTGCTCCAGACATTGTGAGACACTTAGCTAGGAACAGAACTCAAGTCCTCTGCAAGAGCAGCACACACTCTTAACCAGTCATTTCTCCAGCCCCTACAGTTGCATTTGAGACAAGGTTTCACTAAGCTCATCAGGCTGGCTTCGAACTAGCAATCCTCCTTCTTCAGCCTTTCAAGTAGCTGAGATTACTGGGGGCCTGTGTGGCATGCCTGGAAACCTCCATATCTTTTTAATGTATGCTAAAATTTGAGAATTACTGAGTCAGAAAGCCCAGGTTCTAATATGAGTTCTTACTCTACTTCAGTAACCAGAGTAAAGGTATTTACTCTCTGGAACTCAACTTCCCTATTTACAAGAGAATTAGAGGGAAAAAATACATTCAAATGCTATTAAGCTTAGTCCAAAAATATTTTGTGATGTGTTCCAAATTATATCATATTTTTGTGAAATAAATTTGTATCTCACAGGAACGCCCAGGCAAGCCACAGCATGTATTTCAACAGAGCTAATTAATCAAGGTTAGAACAATTTAAAATAAATATATGTCGGCAATAATACTGAAGATCACTGATTGCATCTAATCCTGAGAATTGTCTATGAGCACATAGTTGGGAACATTTTTTCTTTCTGTCTGTCTGTCTCTCTGTCGATTTGAAAATGAAAAGGCTGGGTTCTGCTTTCTTCGTCTGGCTCATTTGATCTTAATTACTGGGGCTAGTTCTTGAATTGCAGCAGCTTGTTTTAAGGACCATATGGCAGAAGGTGCTAAGCACAGGCAGCAGACAATGTGTTACTAAAAGGAGAAGAAGTTTTCCTTTACATAAGCAGCCATATGCGGTCCAAATTTATCCATACTGTATCACCGCACTGTGTATTTTAAAACTTCATCTATGATTTTTCACAGGTATTAGCTTCATCCTCTTGTCTATTTGACAAAGACCTACAAAACACTGGCTGAAGTTCTTTTTTAAAAGTTTGTCTCAAAAATATTTTCAGAGCATTTGTTCACATCAGCAACATTAGGGGTCAATACCTATTGTCTCCTCTTGGCTGCAAATCTAACATACCCGTGGATCATCTTTTTCCCTATAGCATTTATGGATCTTGGGCCTCAAAAGTCTCGTCAAGGTGATCTTTCCTTGAAAGTAGTGAAAACTCCCAGGTCCCCACTTCTGCTTCAAATGACAGGAGCCCAGACTTTACTCATTCCCTAGGTCCTGACTTCTTTGTGTCTCTCAATGAGACAGCAAGTCTCTGGAGTGTTCCCTTTCAACACTTTAGCAAACACCTGCCTTGCATCAAAGCCACTGTTGGTGGCTGAATGCCAGCCATCTGGCTGTGGGCCTTTGCAAATCTCCTTCATCAACACATCGGGAAAACAATCCCTTTTCTCTCTAACCCAGCTTAATTCTCTCCCCACCTCCTCCAGCCACAGGCCTTCTGGGGATGGATGCCTTAAACACAAGGGCTGCTGAGGATCCTTCTGGCTTACAACAACTGTGCTTCAGCACCAACCTCAGAGTTGAGTATCTCCAACTGTGGCACCTACAAGATCTAATTGCTTGGCACAGCACTTCTGACATCACAGTCTGTTGCCATGGAAAGTGCCACCAATTCAGCATGATGGCTTCTCTGCCAGAAGGAGAGGATGATTGGGAGGGAGACATTTGTTTAAGCATAAATATCTTTGATATTTAGCAAAGAGGCAAGAAACACCATAAAGGACAACAGAGGAAGCAGAATCCCAATTTTTATGCTGCTTGGGTCTTAGGGCTTGCTTTGGTCAAGCCAGGGGTTCAGCGTCCTTTAACTCTTCACATCATACAAGAATGTCAAGGTGATCATTGTTTTGGCTTTGGGGTTAACTAGGAATAGTGACAGTGTTCAAAAGCACACAGGGTTCAATATGCAGCATGTCATTTAAAATGTTACATCTGCTTCTTGATGCTCCTGTGAGAAGATTCTCCTGGTAGAAAGATAAGCAGCTGTCATTCTAAACACAATTGCTCATCTCAGAGCAGTGATGTCAATAGAAAATTCAAGCCAGTTTCTCCCTCACATGTTTCTGTTAAGATCCATCCACCCCCATGTCTGCCAAGAATAAGCCCTCTAACAATGTCTACTGTTCAGTCCATGGGGTTTCTATGAACAGGCTTTGTAAGAGCCTTGCCAAAATTTGAGAATCCATTATCTGGATGTAACAATAACAAGGAACTTCAGAACACTGTATATAGAAAATTACAAAAGTTATGGTTTTCTCCCATTTGTGCCTTGTAATTTCCCTACTGGTAACTTGCAATTTCATACTTAGAATTCTGGGTAAAAGAGCTAATTTGAATGAATGCCTCTTACTCTCCTAGACACAATATTTCCCACTTTGTCTTAAAATGGAATATAAAAGAAGAAAAAAATTAATTATACAGTATCTCATATGAGATATTCTAGATCTGTGATAAAACTTGGAGAAAGTTCTGGATGGAGGAAGCTGGGGCCAAAGTGGTTACACACTGCTTGCATGAAAAGTTACAAGTCCATGGAGAGGCTCTGTGGTCAAGCTCTACCCTCAGCTTAGTCAGACAGAAGTTATAAGTGAGCAGTTAAGATCTTTCTCTCAGTTTTGTCAGACCTGAAGAAAATTTTCCCGGCACCAGAGTCCACATTCCTAGCAGGGATCAAGAGTGATATGGACTCCTTCTCCTGTGATGTAGTAGCTCCTACCAGAAGCTTAGATGGAGAGGCTAGGCAAAGACTGGAAATTGCCACATTGAATGTAGAAGCAAAGCATTTGAGCAGAGAAGGGACCTGGTGGTTGAGAGTCTTGTGTTACTTTTCTACAGGTTGCTGTCTGAACCATTTAGCTTTAGCCCCTACTCTTCCCAGTCTACTAGGCCTGGAGCATTTGAACAGAAGTCTCAGTATCTGAAAGTAAAAGCAAATTGGTCTACAACAGTAATGGTGGATATAGTTAGGAAGGAGGGAGAGAAGGAATGAGAGAGGGAGGGAGGGAACAAATGCTAAGGTATGGAAATTCAAAGAGAAGCACACATGCACAGAATCAATACAAACGTCTTCTATGAGGTAGTCATTGCAGGAAAGAAGAGAGCAATTTAATAATTTTCCAACTCATTTCCTCAAGAAAACCTGAGGGAACCTTTTACTTATTCTGAGGCAATGTAGAACAGTGGTTAAGAATCTGAACTTTCACAAGTTTAACCCACAGCTCTGCTGTTTATGATTATTTTTGTTTTTTTTGAGACAGGGTCCTCCCTGTAGCTCTGGCTGTCCTGGAACTCACTCCTCACTCTGTAGACCAGGCTGGCCCTCTAACTCACAGAGATCCGCGTGCCCCTGCTTCCCAAGTGCTAGGATTAAAGGCGTGCGCCACCGACCCGGCATTTTTTATTATTTCCGTATGATGTATCAGTGTACTGTCTGCATGCAAGTCTGTGCACCGTGTCGTGCAATGCCGCGGAGGTCAGAAGAGGGTGTCGGATTCCCCTGGAACTGGAGTTCTCCGGGAATTGGAGTTTTCAGCCGGCTCTCAGCTGCCTTGTGGGTGCTGGGGATTGAACCCGGGTCCTCTGTAAGAGCGGTCGGCGCTCTTAACTGCTAGGTCATCTCTCCAGCCCCGGTTGAGAATTTCTATATAGACAATCATGTTATCTGTGAATAAAGACGTTTCTTCCTTCCTTTCCAACATTATATCCTTTTTAGATCTTTCTCATGTTTTGCTGCATTGGTTAGAATTTTCAATACAGTATTGGATAGGCATGAGGATTGATAACACATCTGACTTGTTCTCATTAAGAGCATTCAGTCTTTTACCATTAAGAGTGATATTAACCCTCCTCTCCTCTCTGCTCCTCTCTTCTATCCTTTCTTCTTCCTTATTCCTTTTCCCTTCACTTTCTGTAAATTAGTAAATTCTTATTAGGTTGCCGTTTTCCAACTGAGTAGCTTTTTAGAGGATTTCAACCACTGAACTGACAAGAGTGAATGCACTGGCCTACTGATCTTCATGGCTTTCTTTAAATTTTGGTTAGAGTTTTCCTTAAATGTAGCCCTTTAGGACAGTAGATAACTTTAAGTTTTTTATTTTAA